>CM046955.1:54106003-54706003 GCA_025698515.1 Gossypium sturtianum | reverse complement strand
CCTACTTTCTTGAGCCAAAATTCACTTTTACTGAACTTGGCATATAATTGATTTTCTCGAAGAGTCTGTAAAACTGTCCGTAGGTGCTCAGCATGCTCATTCTCATCTCGGGAACAAATCAGTATGTCATCAATGAAAACGACTACAAACTTGTCGAGGTATGGTCTGAAGATGCGGTTCATTAAGTCCATGAATATCACAGGAGCATTGGTCAAACCAAAAGGCATGACTAAAAATTCATAATGCCCATACCTCGTTCGAAAAGCGGTCTTGGATACAACTGAATCCTCTACTCTCAGCTGGTAGTACCCCGATCTCAAGTCTATCTTAGAGAACACGGTGGCTCCCTTCAATTGATCGAACAAATCATCGATCCTTGGAAATGGGTACTTGTTCTTTTCTGTCACTTTATTAAGTTGACGGTAATCTATGCACAATCTCATGGTGCCATCTTTATTTTTCACAAATAAAATGGGAGCACCCTAGGGAGAACAACTTGACCTAGCAAAGCCTTTATCTGTCAACTCTTGCAACTGTGAATTCAGCTCCTTCAACTCCGTTGGAGCTATTCTGTAAGGAGTAATAGATATTGGTACAGTACCGGGAGCTAGCTCAATGCTAAACTCAACCTCTCTAACTGGTGGTAGTCCTGGTAATTCTTTGGGAAAAACATCCACGTACTCACATACTATTGGTACTGACTCAATCTTTAACTCTGTTTCTTTATCATTCATCACAAAGGCCAAATATGCCTCATACCCCTTTCTTATGTATCTCTGTGCCGTCATGTGAAAAATCATTGCCGGTGATTTACTTTGCTCATCTGATTCTATATGGAGAGTATCCCCATTCTCACATCTCATCTCAATATATTTCTTCCCACAATTAACTATTACATCATGAGTGGTCAACCAGTCCATACCAAGAATGATGTCAAACTCATCAAATGGTAGCAACATAAGATTTGCTTTAAAGTAATGACCTCTAATCATTAATGGACAATCTTTACATACTTCATCAACTAACACACTCTTGCCTAAAGGATTAGACACCTTAATCGTAAATTCTATAGAATCTATAGGCATATTCATACTGGATACTAGTTTCATACAAATGTAAGAGTGTGTAGATCTGGGATCTATTAAAGCAGTAACTTTGATATCATAAAGAGAAAAGGTACCCGTAATAACATCAGGAGAAGATGCCTCTTCGCGAGCGCGAATGGCATAAGTCCTCGCAGGCGCCCTACCCTCGGGTCTCGCAGCCTACACTCTAGGGTTACCTCTTCCACTTGCCCCACTTCCTGGGTTCCTCTGCGGTCTTCCTCTAACCACACTCCCAGATCTCGCGTTCTGAGCTCTATCTTCTTTCATTGTCTCTGGACAATCTTTTATGTAGTGGTCCTGGGAACCACATCTGAAACATGCATTTTCATGTGCTCGACATTCTCCAAGATGACGCCTGCCACACTGTGGGCATTTGGGTCTATCCGATCGGATGTTCCCCACACTAGCAACTGAGGTTGTCTGTGCCTTACTTCCCGAATACTGCTTACTCTTGTGCTTCCTTGAAAACCCAGTGGAAGTAGCCGATCGGGTGGAGAAATCTCTTGACTTCTTGGATTTGGATTGGAATGACTTATTCCACTGTCTCTTTTTAGAGTCACGAGACTCTATTTCATACTTTCTCTTCTCCTTTACTAGTTCTTCGGCTTTACAAGCCCTCTCTACTAGCACAACGAATTCCTTCAGTTCTAGGACAGCAACAAACAATTTGATGTCCTTATTTAGCCCATCTTCAAATCTCTTACTTATGATGGCCTCGGTGGACACGCATTCTCAAGCATATTTGCTGAGCCGTACAAACTCACGCTCATAATCAGTCACAGACATCTTGCCTTGCTTTAACTCTAGAAATTCCCTTCTTTTCTGGTCCACAAACCTTTGACTGATATACTTTTTCTTGAACTCTTCTTGGAAAAATTCCCATGTGATCTTTTCCCTCGGTACCACTGACACAAGGGTGTTCCACCATTGGTAAGCAGAATCTCTTAAAAGAGAGAATACACACTTTATGCAGTCCTCAAGTGTGCGTGACAACTCATTAAATACCCTGATAGTATTTTCTATCCAGAACTCAGCCTTTTTCGGATCATCATCCTTTCTAGCCCGAAATTCTTCTACCCCATGTTTCCTAATCCTATCAACCGGAGGTTTCTCTCCTCTTACAACCTCTACTACTTGAGGGGCTACTGGGATAGGTTGAGGAATAGGTGGGGGTGGAGGGGTTGTGCATTCGGGTTCGTACGAACGAACTCCGTATACCAGGTATTCATCATATGGAGGAAGGCTTCTCTAGCCTCTTCTCCTCCTCCTTGACTCACCGTAGTGGGTCTATTCTCGTTCTCGTTTGGCACCGTCCCTTCAGCGGGAGCCGGCGCGTTACTTTCTACGTCATCCACCACAGCTCTATCGGGATCCATTTACTAAATGTATAAACATAATTTAAGTCGTCAGGAGTCGTTACACTATCATTATAAAAACATTCTTACGTATGACATGTATAGCTAGACTCATGCTCGTGTTACGTTAGTCCTAGAACCGACTAAACCGTAGCTCTGATACCACTAAATGTAACACCCCATACCTGAGTCTGAGACTAAGACTGGATACGAGATATTACCATGCTTGAACTCACTTAAACATGTACTTACGGGCTATAAAATTTTGTTCCGAATTAAAAACTTCTCTTTCTTAGTCAAATCAGACATTTTATGGGCCTACGAGGCCTCAGACTTACGTCCCGAAACTTCCAAAACTTATCTGGAAACTTTCTCTCGAACAGGGGTCACACGTCCGTGTGACTTGGGACACACCCGTGCACCCCTAAAACATGCCCGTGTCTTTCACCCGTGGTAGATACTGGAAAATTACACACGGCCTGGACACGCCCGTGGCCCCAAACTGTGCCTAAAACCCCAGCATTCTGCCAATGCCCCACGGCCAAGGCACACGCCCGTGTGACTAGTCTGTGGTCTATTCTGACTTAAGATACAAAGGTGCAGGGTGCACACGGCCTAGACACACGCCCGTGTGTCCATCCGTGTGGGCACTTAGAGGCTATTTACCAAGCCAATTGCCACCCTGAAATCAAGACCAAACTCATGCTCAATTCAATAACTCAAGTATTACATCTAACATGAACAAGGATGCATACTTCATTGATAGATTAAAACATACATACTTAATCACTCATGACTCATCTCTTTGGCCATATACAAAAAGAATACTAAGCTTGATAGCCAACACTTTGGCTAGTTTTAAAACAAAACTCAAAATGAAATGTTTCCTATACATGCCATACTTAATATAAACAACTTGGCTATACCAAACTAGCGATTGATAGTGTGCTCCGAGCTCCTGTGACGATGATCCACGAGATTAGCTAGGCGGGACTACATGGAAAGAAATAATAAAGGACGTAAGCATTTAGCTTAGTAAGTTTGCATGTAATTCTCATAGCAATATATTTGCTTAACATTAACCATTCATCATAAACAATGGCATTATGAATCTCAAGTATTCAAGCTTACTTACTCTTACTGATTCTTATATATCTCATGGTACTTACTATTCTCATGCTCAAATGACGGTGAAACAATATACCTGTATCACTTGATCACATAGATCAATATACTTTACTATGATACGTATAATCTCAACTTCATCATTCATATCATGATTAATACTCTTAACTAGCATAACTTGATAATAACTTTACTTACTTAACTTTCTTACTATATCATTTGAGCTTTACTCTCTTCCCCGATGAATTTCTATGAATAACCGAGGATACTGAATCTCATCCCACATAACTCGATGCCAAAGCCATATTCTCGATATGGTCTTACATGGGATCTCTCATCTTGGTATTGATGCCATGTCTTGACATGGACTTACTCAAAGTCTTCCTTGTGTGTTCCCTTGGGAACTTACCATTGCCATGTCTTGACATGGTCTTACTTGGTATCTTTACTCATGAACTGGTCAATGCCGAGCCTTGGCTTGGACTTACATGAAATCTTTCTTGTTTCTCACCAATGCCATGCCTTGGCTTGGACTTACATGGAATATCTTCCTCATGATAGCTTTTCAATGCCAAGACTTGTCTTGGGCTTACATGACATCTTTGCTTGGAGACTCACCAATGCCATGCCTTGGTTTGGGCTTACATGGGTCTTCATCTCATAATAACTCTTCAATGCCAAGACTTGCCTTGGACTTACATTATAACTTGCTTGATTGTCGATGCCATGCCTTGGCTTGGTCTTATACGGACTTTCTTATCTCTTGTGGTAGATCGAGTATCCTAAGTAATTCAACTTCAATCGGGACTTTCTCATGCTTAATCTCATTAATTTCTTTATTTAACATAGCAATAAGCATTTCTATGGTAATAATGTACATTATACTAAGCAATTCAAGGATAATAATCATAAAGCTTAGAAATCATACAAACTTACCTCAATATACAAAATGTATGTAGATATGCAATTTAGTCCTCGACTTTGTTCTTGCCTCGGTTTCGATCCAGGCTTCGTTTTTCTTAATCTATAATAATAATTAAATCATTTAATACTCGCATTGACTAAATTGACTCTTAACTCATACTTTGGCAACATTACTATTTTGCCCCTAAACTTTCTCTTATTTGCACTTTTGCCCCTAGGCTCGTAAAATAATTCTCATTCAACTTTCTTAAACATCATGTTTAGCTGATTCATTTTCTCTACTATAAAAATCATCAATTCTCACTATTTTTAATAGGTATGACCAATTTCATAACTATTACAAATTAGTCCATACTATCATTTTTCATGAGATTCACTAAGGAAAAGATGTTCATCTAACATCAAACTCCCATAATCTTCCATAAAATATCATTTTACATGCATGATACACATGGGTAAATTTTTGAACATGCTTCTGAGCTCATCTTATAGCTAAAAATAGCTAATTCATAATACGAGGACTCTAAAAATACGAAGAATATTAAAAACAGGGCTAGGATGACTTACTTGCAAGCTTCAAAAATTTGAAGAACCCTAGCTATGGAGTCTCCCAATTTTTGGCACAAGGAAGAAGATGAATGAAATTTTTATCATCTTTTTCCTCTTTTAATCATTTAATTGGTAAATGACCAAAATGCCCTTCTCTTTAAAAATTTACAATTTACTAACTCATGTCCATTTTTTTCCAAAACTTATAATTTGGGCAAATTGCTATTTAAGGACTTCTAATTAATATTCTAAAGCTATTTCATACAAAAAGCTTCTAGAAACTCATATTTTGCAACTTTTGCAATTTAGTCCTATTTGATCATTCCATGTCAATTTCACAAAATTTCTACATGGAACTTTAATACTATCATGCAAACATGTCATAAACCTTAAGAACTCAATTTACTAACTCAGATTTATGGTCTCGCACCACTATTCTGACTAGGCCCTGAATCGGGCTGTTACATAGGCCGCCTTTGGGGCCAAATAGACCAGAATGGGTCGAGTGGGCCCAATAGGCCCGTGGGCCCTACGCGAGTAATTTTTTTGGATGGATAGGAAATAATGAACCGGCCATGACGATCACATGGCCAAAGGAAATTTTGGGCTTAGTGGGCCACACGAGCGTGTGGGCCTAGGTGGGCCATATAATGGGCTTGGGACCATTAATGCGTTTTGATTGCAAAAGGTTGTACAAGTCATTTGGGATGACTGTGAGCCTATTGACGGGTCGATATGTGTACTCAGGCCCTAAGGGAGAAATGACCGTCCTGAAGGGCAAAATGACTAAAATGCCCTACATGTTATATGATTGTTATTGTATGTCATTTATGGTATGTTTGCATTCATGTGATATTATGCTGCATGGGGGATGGGATCATTGATTTGGAGGAAGTATATGATTTGTTAGGGTCGCATGGTCGCTTGACGACTGTGGATCCACCGATGGCTTTAAGCCGATTATGTGACTGGTAGCTCTGCTGCAATATTGGTTGGTGCTGCAACCGGTGCTACATAAGGAGTGTAGGGATGGGTGGGTCGACTTAATCCCCACAGGAGTGTAGGGTTGGACGAGATTCAGAGTGCAGGGTTGATTGGGTATTTGTGCATTGCATGATCTGATTTGATTGAGATATGGGCTCAGGCCCAGCTGAGGCTATTATGGGCTAAGGCCCAAATGCCACCAGCATCTTGTAATGGGCTTAGCCCGGATTGATGTGATGCATGCTTTATGATCGATGAGGGTTGTACACACTGAGTTTTCGTAAACTGACCCCCTCTTTTTAATTTTTCAAGTAATCCTCAGTAAGCGGTTCGACGTACTGGAGGACTCGGAGGTGGCCACACTACGAATAGCTTTAAATTTTAGTATTCTATTTTACCCTACTTAAACCGCTTTCTTTTTGGGTTGTAATAAGGCCTCTTTTAATTTTTGGTTTTTTTTTTATTTGGGAGTTTCAGTTATTACGTTTTTTACCTGTTAGAAGTAGTTCGCGGTTTTCCAAAGCAATAACTATTTTCAAACGCTACATTTCCGCAACTCAATTTTTAAATATCACATTTTCGTAAATCATTTTGTTTTAAATTAGGCTTTCACAACAATAAGGTTTTAAAGGGAATAACTTTTTAATAAACCACGATTGAAAATAAACAAACTGAGGTTTTGTACAATTTTTTGAATAGCAAGAAGTTTTAAATTTTAAGAAGGGTTTCAATGAAAACATGGTTTTCGAAAAACACTTCAATGTGACACGCCAGATTCGACCATAACGTCTAGGTCGGGTTTGGGGTGTTACACATATTTCTTTCAGAAATGCAAAAGATTGAATCTCAACTTTTGTTAGTGAGATTCTAATAGTTCATCTTCTTTGAGAACAATCAGCGATTAAAAAACTAAAAAGTTTTCAGGTTCTTTTGTAACGCCCTGAATAATTTATTTCTACTTTTGTAAATATTTGACACAAATGTGTATCTGCTCCAGTGGTTAAGTGTTCTGGTTAGATGTGAGAGGTCTTGGGTTCAAACCCACTTCTGTTAAATTTTGAATTAAGCCTTATCCTTGTTTAGTGGGCTTATAATAAATTGTCTGTTAAGTTATATCAGAATGAGCCTACTGGTTTGAGTGGTAAGGGAGTGGGTGTGTTGGAGGTCTAGAGTTCGAATCTCTGCGTGAGCAAGGGAGTTAATTTTTACTCCAGTTGTCAGAGAGTGTTTGGATAGAGATGGAATTCTGTAGTAGTTGAAATTGAGGGGTTAGTGGGAGAAATTTGATGGATTTGGGAGTTATTTTGATATTATCTTTATTTTTTTTCTTTTTCAAAATTTTCTCTATCTCCCAAAACTTTCTAACATCAATTTTTCTCTGTTCTTTACCATATTCTCTTCTTCTTCTTTCTTTGACGATTCTATTCTGTTCTCTGCTATTGTAATCTTGTGTTTCGATAATACGGTGCTCTTTGAGGGTCTTTGGTAAGTGAGGTTTCGTTTAACTACAAGTTTTGGTTCTGTTAACGGTTTGGGATTACTCGATTCGTGGGGTTTTCATTAATGGAGTAATCTAAGATGATAGTAATTCGTGAGGGCGCTTTTGTGCAGGAATTGACGGAGAACCTTTGGTTAGTGCTCCAGCGGTTTAATGCGCTTTAGCGGTGGTTATCGTCGACGGTTTTGGAGGGCTCGAGGTTGCTATAGCGGCTTAAATGAACCAGGTGTGTACCCGAAATGCGAAAAATTGAGTTTCGACAAAAGCCGAAAATGGCCACTGTCGACGCCACACGGGCATCTGGCCAGCTTTGTGGATGGCCGTGTATGAGACACGACTGTGTGGTGGCTCGAATGTGGCCGTGTGGGCCACACGGGCCAGGCTAAGTTGGGCGTGTGGGCCACACGGGCACGACGAATCTAGGCGTGTGGGCCACACGGGCATGGGGGCCCATTTTTCTAAATTCTCCCTAGGGTTGAATGGGTTGCTCCAATCGACTGTGGGCCTACTGTAGGGTCAGTAAGGGCTAACTAAACCCTAATTTGTATGCCATGATATCCTGATAGTCTGATCTGAGTAGGATACTGAAAGTATGTCTGACTGTACTGCTATACGTATATCTGATATCTGTGTATATGCTTGTTAAGCATGTTAAATCTGTTATATTTGTATCTGATTTTTGTATCTATTATTGGGGAGGGATTTGCACATGAGGAGGAAGTATTCTGTTCGGCGTTAATCACTCATATTCTAGCAGCTTGGCTGCATATATTCTGATATGTGTCTTAATGGCACAATGTAGTGTGAAGGAATGGGTGGGTGTTTTTAACCCCACATGGTGTGATGGGATGGTCGGAGATGGTGTGTAGAGGATGGGGATAGGATTTATGCATATATGCTTCTGTAATCTGAACTTGGATCTGATTCTGAATCTGAAACTGTATTTGTTTTTGACTGTGTATATACTTCTGTATGTTTGTATGCTTAATTCTGTTGGGATACACACTGAGTTTTTGTAAACTCACATCTGTTGTCTGTTTTTTCAGGTAATCCACAGACTTAGGCAGATCGGTGCTGCAGAGACTCAACGGTGACCACTCGTTCGTAAATTGTTAGGCTTAGCAATTTATGGTTTTATTTATGTTTTTGGTATTCGTTTTGAGATTTTGTACTTTTTGGGACTCTCTGGACTTTTTGGTTTTAAACTGTTGATTTTGGTTTGCTAATTTTCTGCATGCTTGGTTAAATGGTTTTACGAAATTGACAGTTTTTACGCAAAAAGTGGTTTTCTTAAAAATACGATTCAGATTTCTAAGTGTATCGATTTTGTTAGAATTCCGCTGTAAAAATAGGTTTTGGCAAATAAACTAATTAATTAACGTTTTCGAAATGGACATAAAGTATATGAGTCTCGTAACTGAAATGATTTTACGCAATTAAACCCATTCTCTGTGACTTCTCCAGATTCGACCATAACGTCTAGGCAAGATTTGGGGTGTTACATTTAGTGGTATCAGAGCCAGTTTGCAAAACTTAGGCTGTGAATTTTGGGTTCCAAAATTTTGTTTTAAAAAGATGTGGTTTTCAAATATTCTGAATAATGTGAAAAAGTATGTGTTACATCGAGTCTTCGGCGCCGATCATGTAAGTATCTCTGTACTTAAATGGAACTATTCTGGAAACACTCTAGATAGCACTCTCTGAAACTATACTGAGTTAGGTAGAGACTGAAACCTCTAAAAACAATTCTGAATTTATGATAACTTATGCATAAAACATCTGCTAATAAATATTGAAACTGATGCATAAAACTTTTAATGTAGCTCTAAATCCATCTGTGCAAGAACTGCATGCATCTTTATCTGCCACAACCCGAATCTGGTGTTGCGATCCAACAGCGGAATTTCATATACAATAGTGGAATTTCATACTTCAAATACGCCATTACCGTGATCGAGATGAAAAACTCGGAAGCTCGGATACCAATTTTTTAAAAATATAACGTCGGTAATGATAATATATCGCAAAGAAAAGAGAAATAAAAATTAAAGAACACACAAATTTTACATGGAAACCCTTTCGGGAAAAAAAACTACGGGTAGAGGAGAAGAAAATTCACTATGTCGAATTTGAATAATTACAAGAGGAATAGACTATATCTATTTATAGGCTTGTAAAACCATATTCTAATAGGAGTGTAGTAAGATTGAAACACCTTATTCTAATCAATATCAAATAGATGGAGTTTAATAAGGTTTAAAAAATCTTATTTTAAAATAAAATAAAATAAGTGTAGTTCTATAGGGATTCTTCTTTAATTTTATTTTACTATTGTATTTTATTTAAATAAGGATTCGGGTCACTTAATTCTAACAATAATAAAATCCATTAAAAATGAATTTCTTATAAGATATAGGGATAAAATAATTGAAATAGTCCCGTACGAAACACTGAAAATGTTTTGGGGCGCTACAATGTTAATAAACTCCAATAAAGTAACCTCAAATGAATTGTGAGAATAAATCATATCATCTTAAATGTTTTCTTTGTGGAACAATAACTTCATTTATTATGTATAACTGATGAGATGCTAGAAAGCCAGTAAACATACTAGGCTTGTATATCATCTAAGAAATGAATGAAAGAGCTCTCCGTTTTGCCTTTTTATTTTATTGATATTTTCTTTTGAATTTGTTTTTTCATTTGATTATTTTATAATAATATACACATATGCAACTCTAACAATAGATATAACCATATAAGTAAAAGGATTAGTTTATAGATTTTTCTTTGGATCATGTGCCATTTTGGAAAACATTCGAAGAAGGAGAACGTTATGAGAAAGACACAGTGATGGTTATTAAGACTAAGGGTGGGTTTGGATGGGCGATTGAGTGCGGTGCGGTGCGTTTAGCTTACTTTTTGTCTCACGCTACAGTATCGCTATAGTATTTAATCTCACCGCCACCGCTGTTTTTACATTAACCGTAGGTAAACGCACCGCCCATCTAAACCCACCCTAAATTTTGGAAGGTTAATTAAAATTTTTAAGAATTTAATGAGATTTTTTTTTCAAAAATATTGAAAGCTTTAATTAAATTTTTTTTAAAATTTTGTGAGATTAATGAGAATTTTGAAAAAAAAATTAATTAAAATTTTAAAAATAAAAAAATAAAAATAAATTACAAAAAAATAAAAATAAATGAAGGATTTCGACCGTTTGGAAAGGCATCAGTAGAAGTCCAGATAAAAAGCATGAAGATATTATTCAATGATGATGTGGGTGGACACGGATGGCTTCTCTTAACCTTCAAAGGCCCAAACTTGTTTTACCCACATTTATTGATCTGCTTCCTTATAAATAAGCCTCACACCTGTTATTTGTTTTCCACATGAGACAAAGCCCACGATTATCTAAATGTTGCTTCTTAAAGGATTTCATTTGCAGTTTCAAATATTTGTGGTAAAATTATCTTTTTAACTCCTTTTATTTTTTAAAAGGATTTGTTTTGCACTGGTTTATGCTTTGAATTGTTGTTTGTTTTTTTATGCAAGGAGATTGCTTTGGCTTCAGTGAGTTGCAAAATGTTGTTAGCAGCATGCTCTGTTCTCATATTGATCATGCAAGAAGTAAAGAAATGTAAGACTTAAAAAAGACTGTATAAGCAAGCTGTCTCAAGAAGCACAACCTTAAAAGAACATATAGGAATGAATCAATGAGTGTTGTATCCCAGAATCAGAGTAGAATATGTGGGTGTACGTATATGAAACTAGAAGAGAGAAAATAATTCTCTACACTACACGTGATTCTTTTCATCCATGTTGGTTGAAGTTGAAGATGAAACAAAGGGTTCCCTGATTTGCCATTCATTCTCCAACTCATCTGATGATGTTTTTGATGACTTGTTATTATGCTCCCTGCTATAAATTGCGTATAACAGTAGCTGAGCTATTCCAAGCACAAACCCTATCCCATTTGGTACCTGCAACCATAACACTACCTTCTTAGTTGTGTTATTCGAATGCAGGATATGTGAAATTCCCATGAACACAAGCCTAAATTCTTGCCCTAATCTCAGATATTATTACAACTTACTCCGAGGAAGTAATCTTTGACGAGCACAGCATACAAAGTCCATATGGCTCCGTTTAAGAAGACGAAAAACGAGAGAAGGAAAGGCATGTACTCCACGCTTTTACTTGTCACCACTGTTCTCTGCACAATGTTTCATGTTTAATGATTAGCATCACTCCGATACGATATGATTTCAAACTAATATTAAGGTGATCTTACCATTGCTGCTAAAGGTGAGCCATACATGAGAATATTAAGGCCTGCACACAGAAAACCTATCACATCAATCCTCATTTCTCCATCCAGAATCAGTTGAGTGCCCAAAGCTGTTGCTGCTACAAATCCCACATCAAAAACTCCAAATAGTATCCCAGTTTTAGCCTAAAACACACAAACCATAGCATGGAAATCACTAAATTGAATATATTTTGAGGACTGAAATGTTGAGTTGATAGTTGATGATTGATACCCTGATTCTTGGAGGTGCAAAAATAAGGAACAAAGCTACATAAATCAACTCGACCACTATTCCGAATCCATTTACAGTGGCTACGAGGAGACTTCCAGGCTTTGTAACTCCGTAGTAAGTCCATAAGGCTGAATTCAAGAGGGTGCAGATGTAAGGAAAGCTCTCAAATTCTTCAGTTGACCGGTGCCTCACTATTCTGCAGAAAGTGCCCCTGCAATTCCAATCACATGAAATGCATTTACTAATTGAAGTGGAAATGGCTTAGAATCATTTATACATATACTTACAATGGAGAAAGAAAGAGTAAGACTGAGATGATGTTGCCTGATTCATTAACACAAACAATACAAGGTAATTAGATTTTTGTAAATCCCATTGGAATTTGCAATAACATAATCTAATTAATGCTTTTACCTATTACTCCAACCAAGAAACTCAAGCTTGTCATGTTGGTAAAAGGCCGCTTTGTTATGAAAAAATGGAATTGCTATTTAACAAAATTATCCCAGGATTGCTGTCTGTTCCCTATTCTGACATTTATTTAATGCAAGACATGAATCATGTGCCATATATATTATGTTAAGGGTGTATTAAAATTTTAATTTTACCGATCCATAACTGCAATGCCTTGCAAGCAACCTAAATCTTTTGTCCTTTACATAATTTCATATATTAAGTTGACTATACGGATGAACTTTGAACCTTTTGGGTATCCCCACTTTTTTGTAAATATTATTTTTCTTTTTGCCTCATTTTAAAAAAAATAATAATTAGATGCTTATAAATAAAGCAAACAAACAGAAAATGTTTTCAGATCAAGTTAATTATAATAGATGAGATCTGATTTTAAATAAATAATAATAAATTTATAAGTTTAGCCATGAGGTTTTCTCCAATTCAATTGTTGGGGTTGCTTTAGCTTTACTGGACAACTAAGCCTAGAAATCAAATAAGATATAGAGTTTGATAAAAAGAGATCAAAATAAAAAATCTATAAGGTAAAATTTTATTTTTTATGATAAATATATATCATAGGTTTAAGGTTACAAAAAGCACTCAAATTTTTTCAAAAAATAAAAAATTAAGCTCTTTTTTTTTTTTTTTGGTATTCATTTGGGTACTTAAACTTTTAAAATACATAAAAAAGGCCCTCAAATCTTTAAAAAAACAAATCAATTAAGCCCCTATTTATTTTTTGCACTTAATTGGGTACTTGAACTTTCAAAATGCATCAAAAAGACCTTCAAACTTTTTCAAAAAAAGCAATTAAGCCCCTGCTTTTATTAAAAATTATAAAAAAATTAAAAGCTATAGATATTATTAAATTTTAATAAAAAAAATCAAATATTAAAAATTTTATAAAAATCGTAAAAAAAAATTGTTAAATTTTATAAAAATCATAAAAAATATAAAATATATAGAAATATAAAAAAATTATAAAATTTTATAAAGTCATAAGAAAATTATACAAAATGTAAAGAAATATAAATTTCGTAAAAATATAATAAAAATTATCGTACCAAAAGAAACATTTTATAGTTTTTCTATAACTCTTATTGATTTTTATTTTTTATCATTTTTCACCACATGTCACGCTGTGACGTGACACGTGATGACTTTAATTAAAAAAATAGGGTCATTTATTTTTTTTTCATGATTTTTATAAAATTTTACAATTTTTTATTTTTTTAAGATTTTTATAAAAAAAAATTCTAATTTTTAGTATATTTGAAAATTTTTATATTTTTAATAATTTTTCTAAAATTTATTATTTTTTATGATTTTTTTTCTAATTTTTAATAAGAGCATGGGCTTAATTGCTTTTTTATTTTTGAGGGTCTTTTTGATGTATTTTGAAAGTTCAAGTACCCAATTGAGTGAAAAAAGTAGGGGCTTAATTGTTTTTTTGAAGAAGTTTGAGGGCCTTTTTAATGTATTTTAAAAGTTTAAGTGCTCAATTGAGTATAAAAAAAAAAGAGGGACTTAATTACTTTTTTCAAAAATGTTTGAGAACTTTTTTACACCCATAAACCTATATTATATAAGGAAAAGAAAAGAAATACGAAAAAGGAAAAGATTTATATAAAATTTGTCAAAGTTTATAAGTCATTTTAGGTGTACATTTACGTGTTTTTGTATTTGTTTAATATTTCTGTCAAACTTTATAAGACATTTTAATCAATTTTCTCATTTTGCATTCATGTTATATAGTTGTGTACTAGAAATTGTTTAATCAAATGAATATTATTAAAATAAGAGATTATAGCTAGATTTATTTTGTACTTTAATAAAATTATCAATGTGGTATAGTTTCAATTTGTCCAATTTAATATCTGTTCTGTCTAATTTTTTATACCCCAATTTTATAGTGTCATCTCTAATGAGACTTATCAGAAATTTTTGTGATCTTCTTTAATATCTAATTTAGACTTCTTTGAATAATTTTGAGATGAAGTGAGAAAGGTAAAAGCAAAAGCAGTGGAAAGGGCTCAACTTTTTTTTTTTTCTACTCAAATCTGCAGCATCTTTTTTATTTTCTTATTCATACACAAAAAAGGAAAAAAAAAGTTAGTCATAGAAGATTTACCAAGACTCAATAAATCTTTTCTTTATCTTCCAAATAAGTTACAGATACCAAAAATCCCTACATCAAAATAGTCCAATATTGATATGTGCTAGTCATAGAACAAAAATGATGAGCCCATGATAAATGCTAAAAGTAATATATTTTAGCCTCATTCTTAATGCGTTTTTGGATGATTATTCGATTTAAAATGGTGAATTTTATGCTCCTAATCATTTAAATTCATGTTTCTATACTTAGGAAAGCATTTATGAGCAAAAGGAGTGAAAACCAGAAAATCGGAGCAAATTTCAAGAGCCACACGGGCTGGACCCTCCCACACGAGCTGGGCACACGACTGTGTGAGTCACACGGGCTACCATACAGCCATGTGCCAGACCGTGTGGATTTCGCGAATCGCACTCCAAACGTGCGGGAAAACGCAATTTTTAGGTTTTTCGGGCATTCTAAGACCTACATATACCAAATATAAGAAGATAGGAGTACGCCGTTATAGAATATTCAAGAAAACAACTCAGAAAATACCATTAAAGCCGACTCTAAAGCAGATCGCCATCAAGATTGAATATCTCCTTTTGATTTCTTTGAGGTTTATTATGGGTTTTCTTGTTTCTTGTGCTTATACTGTCTTTGAGATGTTTTTATTTGCGATTATGAACTAATTTTCTAAATACCTAGGGAGATAAACCCTAGGATGGATTCTGTTATTTGATTTCTATTTTTACGAATATATACTTGGATCTTGTTCTCAATTATGTGTGCTTAATTCTTGGTTTAATATTTCTAAACTATTAATCCATGTTTGATGTGTCTGAATCAGAGGGGGAATAGACCCTATTTAAGAGTAGATCTAACATAATTGAGTGGGGTTGCATGCAATCCTAGAAATAGGACGACATAAATCTACCTAATTAGAGTCAAAGCTAATAGGGGGATCTATAGATCGAGTTAATGCAAAAATAGGGGTTTTAATTAGAAAGAAACTAGAGTTAGTTGCTCTTACTATCGAAAGAGATATTAGCATAATTTAGGGATTTCTATGGACCAAGATACTAAGTGAAGAAATTGTTTAATTCAGATTGATAATGACGGATGAAATCTAGGTGGATTCTTTCCTGGGTATTGTTTCGCTTCTTGGTTGTTAATCGTTTGTTTTCCTGATTCGTTCATTTTCGTGTTCTTTATTTAATTAATTTACTTAATTTTAGTTTTAATCAATCTATCCAATTTGTCGGTTAAATAATAGAAAGATAGTAATTACTAGTACTTTTAGTCCTCGTGAGAACGATATCTTTACTCATCATAGCTATACTATTAATTGATAGGTGCACTTGCCTTTGTCGAATTTTTAGTTGGTTTACGACTTGCATCAAGTTTTTGGCGTCGTTGCCAGGGACAAAATATTAGGAAAACTTTATTTCTATTAATTTAGACATTTTTTAATTTTATTTTAATATTTTTGTTTTTAATTTAATTTTTACATTCTAATTTTTCGTTTGTTTGCTTCAGGCAGGTTCTTTTGATTTATGACTAGAGGAAACTTGTTGTATCCATCACTTTTTGATAGTGAGATTGAAAAGACTGCTCGTAAAAATCGTAAAGAGGTTAGAGAAGCAAGTCAAGGTCAACAAAATATAGTAGACGATCAAAGATGAAAAGGATATTACTGTGGAGATGGGTGATAATCAAAATAATTAGCTACGTCTTGCAGATCCTGCTCCTCGTACTATGTATGATTATGCTAAGCCTACTCTGATTGGGACTGAATCGAGTATTGTGAGACCGACTATTGCTGAAAACAATTTCAAGCTGAAGCTAAACATAATTCAGATGGTACAACAGTATGTTCAGTTTGATGGTTTACAATATGAAGATCCGAATACTCATTTAGCTAAATTTCTAGAGATTTGCGACACATTCAAGATAAATGGCGTTTCTAATAATACCATACGCTTATGGTTGTTCTCATTATCTTTGAAGAGCAAGGCAAAACAGTGGTTGAATTCACTTCCATAAGGTTCTATCACTACTTGGGCGCAAATAACTGAAGAATTTCTATTGAAGTACTTCCCACCGGCTAAAATAGCTAAGTTGAGAAACGATATCTCTTCTTTTGCTCAAATTGACTTGGAGACATTATATGATGCATGGGAAAGATTTAATGATCTATTGAGAAGGTGCCCTCATTATGGGTTACCTTTGTGGTTACAAGTTCAAACCTTCTATAACTGTTTAAATCCCTAGTCCAGGTAATTAATTGATGCACTAGTTGGTGGAACATTGAATAATAAAACACCTGAGGTAGCTCAAGAGTTTATTGAAGAAATAGTACTGAATAACTATCAATGACAAGTCATGAGAATAAAATCGATGAAAGCAGCTGGTGTTTTTAATCTAGATGATGCAGTTGCTATGTTGTCAAGTCAAGTAGAAGCATCGAATAATAAAATTGATGGTTTAAATTTTTCTACGTATGTGAACCCGACAATGTAATGTGATGTGAATGGAGCAGGGATGATTAATTTAGAATGTTTATACTTTAGTTATAGTATAGAGTATGAGCAAGTCAATTTTATGGGTAACAATTCTAGACCTCAAAATAACCCTATAACAATAACTATAATGCAGGTTAGAAGAACCATCCAAATTTCTCTTGGAGTGGTCAAGGAAATCAAGGATCACCCCCTTCGGGTTTTCATCAACCATATCAGTAAGAGAAAAAACCGAACCTTGATGAGATGCTTGCCAAATTTATTTCGGTTTCCGAAACTAGATTTCAAAATACTGAGACAACTCTGAAAAATTAGCAAGCATCGATTCAAGGGGTTAAAAATCAAATTGGGCAACTTGTCAAACATGTTTCGGAAAGACCACAAGGTAGCTTACCTAGCAACACTGAAACTAACCCAAAGGAGTAAGTCCACACAATCACTATTCAAAGTGTGGAAGGGTTAGTCGAGCCTGAACAGAAGCCGAAGCTAGAAGTTGTTGTGAAAAGGGATGAAGTTGAGGAAAGTAAGAAAGAGCATAAACCGATGGTCAGAGAATACAAACCATGACTTCTTTATCCAGCAACATTACAGAGAGGCCACATAAAAGAACAATATGGTAAATTTCTTGAACTTTTAAAAAAATTGCACATTAACTTACCGTTTGTTTAAGCCCTTTCGCATATGCCAAATTATAAAATTTTTTTAAAGGAGTTGTTAACAAAGAAAAGGAAGTTAGACGACTTGTCGACTGTGGAGCTCAATGCAGTTTGCTCGGCCATTCTCCAAAAAAAAATACCCAACAAACTTAAAGATCCAAGGATTTTTACTATTCTTTGTCTTATTGGTAGTTTAAATGTTGAAAGCTCTTTGGCTGATTTGGGAGTTAGTATAAATGTATGCCTTATAAGATGTTTAAACAACTTGGTCTTAGGGAACCCAAACCCACTAGGATGAGTACTCAATTAGCAGATATATCAATTAGATGTCCTAGGGGTATTATTGAGGATGTACCCGTGAAAGTTGATAAATTTATATTCCCTGTTGATTTTTTGTATTGGACATGGATGAGGATATTGAGGTACCTATGATCTTAGGTCGACCCTTAATAGAACTATTATTGATGTGGGTGCTGGTGAACTTAAGCTTCGTGTAGGTGATGAAAAAATTACTTTTCAAGAACGTGATTTTGTGAGAGTCCCTAGTGAGCAAGATGATACTAATTGTTATGTTAATGTTAGTAATCATGTGGCTCAACGTTCTTTGCAGGAAACCCCTCATGACAACTTGTTGGAACCATATTTTATTCAAAGTGATAGAACTCAAGGAACAAGTGAAGAGCTAATGGTGTAGCTCGACGAATTAGATGAATGACGTGTAACACCCCAAACCCAGCCTAGACATTATGGCCGAATCTGGCGATGTCACATGATAGTGTGTTCGAAAACTAAATTATTACAATAAAATAATTTCCATGTTATTACCTGTCTGTATCTCTTATTAGTTCTAAAGGGAATCATTTTACTTATTTAAAACATTTGCTTTAAAACGTTTCTAGTTACGGAAGCTTTTAAAACAACGCAGTTTAAGTAATCGTGAGTTTAGAAAATACGTTAGCTTTTTAAAAACTGATTTTCCTACGACTAGCAGTTATAATTCCATAAAATAATAAATAAAAACCAAATTTAAGCAAAATTCCCAAGAGTCATCAAATGACATCCCAATAATAATAAAACCATAGAACATAAATAAGAAATCGTAAAGTCCAAAAACTGTGGTCACCGTCGAGTCCTCCGCCGTACCGATCTGTCTAGGTCTGGGGATTACCTGTGAACATTAAATAGAGAGAGGTGATTATATTTGGAGGAAGTGTACTGAAAGGCTCTTAAGCCTAATATACTGGCAGCTCAGCTGCAAATTACTGTTTTGTGCCGCATTCGGTACTACCTAGAGTGTAGGGATGGGTGGGTTGCTTTAATCCCCACATGGAGTGTAGGGTTAGACGGAGATGGTGTGTAGAGGCTGGTTGGGTAGGACTTTGTTACTGAATACTGCATGACTACTACTGATACTGTGATGGGCTAAGGCCTTAATGCATACTGATACTGTGATGGGCTAAGGCCCTACTTCATATTTGATACTATACTGAGATGGGCTAAGGCCCAAACCGTTACTAATACTGAAAGGGGCTTAGGCCCAAAACTGTATTTGACTGTGCACTGTGTCTACTATTGTTTGTTTTCTGTGGGATTACACACTTCAGGTAGTATCGAGTGCGGCACAAAATAGTAATTTGCAGCTGAGCTACCAGTATATTAGGCTTAAGAGCCTTTCAGTACACTTCCTCCAAATATAATCAACCCAACCCCATGCAATGCAACATACAAATCATGACATGCTATCTCATGATATCAGTACATATAACCAGTTCAGTATACATACATACTATCATCAAGCTCAATATATATAAATCAAACAGTCAGTTCACACAATTAGGGGTCTAAGTGATGCTTACCGACCCTACAGTAGGTTCACAGTCGACTTGGGCGGCCCGTGCAACCTTAGCAATCAATTTAGTGAAAATGGGCTCACACGCCCATGTGGCCTGCCCATGTGGACCCACACGCCCGTGTGGCCCGCACGGCCCAATTTGGCCTTGGCCGTCACACGGTCGTGTCTTACGTGCACAGCCTGGCCTCGTCGATTGCACGGTCGTGTGGTCGTACACGGCCTACCACACGGGCAACCACACGCCCATGTGGCGTCGACAGTGGGGTTTTTTCTTTTTCCAAAACCACGTTTTCTACGTTTCGGGTACACACCTGTATCGTTTTTTACGCAAAAGCAACTCCAAGCAATCCCGAACCTATAATTGACCAAAATACTACTCAGTTAATCACTTAACCGATGAATTAAAACCAACCCGAGTGGGTTACTCAACTATTGAGTGATTGAAACTTACCTCTAACGCTTCAAATCAATTTGCTTACGAAGTAGTACTAGAAGAGTCTCAATCCTAGCGAAATGATGCTGCCCAAACATGAGAATAACCCCTAGTCAGAAACTTAACATTCTCAACTACAAACCACATAAAATCACTTACCGAAGTTGTCTACAAAGTGCCAAAATAAGGAGCAAAAGTGCGATTGCAGTCGAGATGGGAGCAAAATCGGAAGAAAATGGGAAGAGAAGGGTAGGTTTCAGCAAAAGAGAGAGGAAATCCCAATGGAAAAATCGGCAGAGTTTTTGGAGAGAAACAAACGTAAAAAAGATGAGTACTTACCGAACGATCGCAGTTAATCGTGGAACGACACGAGACCGAGTGGAAAGAAGTTGAGGAGAAAAAGAATGGGAGAGCACAAGAATTTCTGCAGCAAGGAAAAACAATAGAAAAGGAAAACGGCAGCAAAAAGGGAGAAGAGGAGAGGAGAAAATTGAAAATTTTATTTTTGGGGAAAAGAAAAGAAAAGAAAAAAATATGAAAAGAATAATTCGATAAGAATCCTGATAACCCCAGAATCCCTTAATTCAATCCTAAATTCTCTCCATCAAACTTCCACTACTCAGATTTTCAATACAACTCAAACTCTCAGCCACCAAACCGAGCAAAAATAATCTCCCTTGCTCACGCAGGGGTTCGAACACAGGACCATCAGCAAGCCAACACACTGCTTAACCACCAGATCAGCAGGCCCATTCTGACATAAGCTTATCAACAATTAAATAAAAGCCTATTGACCAAAGATTGGGCTTTATTCATAAAAATACTAAAATTTTCCCAAGTCATGGCTTGAACTTGGGACCTCCCACACACACCCAGAACACATAACCACTGAAGCAGGTAAACAGTTGTGTCACACATTCGCAAAAACAAAAATTTAAGTTTTGGGGTGTTACAACTCTACCCCCTAAAAGAAAATTTCGTCCTCGAAATTTACCTGCTCAGAATAGATGAGGATACTGCTGACGCATTGCATCCTTAAGCTCCCACGTGGCCTCCTCAGTGCTATAATTACGCCATAGAACCTTCACCAAAGGGATAGAATTCCTCCTCAGAACCTTTACGTCACGATCCAGAATCTGGACAGGCTCCTCCTCAAAGGTCAAGTCTGGCCTAACCTCAATCTCCTCAACAGGGACAATATGAGTAGGATCAGAGCGGTAGCGCCTCAACATAGAGACGTGGAATACGTCATGAAAACGATCCAACTCTGAAGGTAGCTCCAACTGATAAGTAACTGGTCCCACTCGTTTCAGAATATGGTAAGGTCCAATAAATCTAGGGCTCAACTTGCCCTTATTACCAAACCTCAAAACCTTCTTCCATGGCGAGACCTTGAGAAATACGGAGTCGTCTACAGAATACTCAATCTCGCGTCTCTTCAGGTCCGCATAAGACTTCTACCTGTCAGAAGCTGCTTTCAAACGATGCCGAATCAATCTAACCTTATCCTCTGTCTTGGAAACCAATTCAGGACCCAGAACACGTCGCTCACCCAACTCAGTCCAACATAAGGGGGTGCGACACTTACGACCATATAGTGCCTCGTAAGGTGCCATCTGGATGCTGGACTGGTAACTGTTATTATAGGCAAACTCCGCTAATGGCAAATAATCCTCCCAACTGCCTTGAAAATCAATAACACAGCTCCTCAACATGTCCTCCAGTATCTGAATCACCCTCTCAGACTGACCATCGTTCTGAGGATGGAACGCAGTACTAAAGTCCAACCTTGAACCCAGAGCCTCATGCAACTTTCTCTAAAACCGAGACGTGAAATGAGAATCCCTATCAGAGATGATCGAAATTGGTACCCCATGCAGTCTCACTATCTCAGAAATATAAAGCTTCGCCAGCTTCTGGAGAGAATAATCAGTATGAACGGTATAAAGTGAGCAGACTTGGTCAATCGATCCACGATGACCCATACTGAGTCCTTCTTAGTGGGTGTTAGAGGCAACCCACTATCCATAGTTAAACGCTCCCACTTCCATAGAGGAATCTTAACCGGCTGCAGCAAACCCGAAGGTAACTGATGTTCAGCTTTAACCTGCTGGCACGTCAGACATCTCACCACAAAATCAGTAACCTCACGTTTCAACCTTGGCCACCAATATAACTCACGAAGGTCTCAGTACATCTTATTTTTGCCAGGATGCATAACATAAGCGCTACTATGCGCCTCTCTCAGTATAGACTGCCTCAAATCAGTATTATTCGACACACAGATTCTCCCACGGAAGCAGAGTACCCCATCACTATTTAGTCCAAAATCCGTTGTGCTACCACTCTTAACCTGTCAGAACCGAAGACCCAAAGACTTATCCTCCAACTGCTTACCTTTAATCTGCTCAATCCATTTCGGTTTAACATGAAGCTCGGCTAATAGACTACCATCATCAAATAAACTAAGGCGAGCAAACATCGCCCTCAGATCAGTCATAACCTTACGACTCAAAGCATCGGCCACCACATTGGCCTTGCCAGGATGGTACTCAATGGTGCAGTCGTAGTCCTTAAGTAGCTCGATCCATCTACGCTGCCTAAGATTCAGCTCCTTTTGAGTAAAGAAATACTTGAGGCTTTTGTAATCAGTGTAGATGATACACTTCTCACTGTACAGATAATGCCTCTAGATTTTCAGTGCAAATACCACGGTGGCCAGCTCCAAATCATACGTCAAATAGTTGGCCTCATGTGTCTTAAGCTGACGAGATGCATATGCTACCACCTTACCATCCTGCATCAACACACATCCCAAACTGACATGTGATGCATCACTATAAACTATGAACTCCTTTCCGATTCGATTCATCAGACGAATAAGAGCCTTAGTCAAGATGATCTTGAGCTTCTCAAAACTCTCTATCACAAGAGATCACCCGCTTAAACGGTACCCTTCACGTAGTAGTTTAGTTAAAGAATGCACGCAATCAACGAGAAGCCTTCCACAAACCGCCGATAATAACTCGCCAACCCCAGAAAATTGCAGATCTCAGACACATTCCTAGGCTGCTTCCAGTCCAACACAGCCTCAATCTTTCGAGGGTCAACACGAATCCCCTCAACAGACACCACATGACCCAGAAATGTTACTTCACGCAACCAGAACTCACACTTGCTAAACTTAGCATAGAGCTGCTTTTCCCTCAAAGTCTGAAGAACAACTCTAAGGTGCTCGTCATGATCATCCTCAGTCCTCGAATAAACCAGTATGTCGTTGATGAGCACCACCACAAACCGATCCAAATAAGGCTGAAATACTCGGTTTATTAGATCCATGAAAACTGTCGGTGCATTAGTCAGTCCAAATAGCATCACTAGGAACTCGTAGTGTCCATAACGAGTCCTAAATTCTGTTTTAAATACATCAGCTTTCTTAACCCTCAGCTATGATATCCAGACCGCAGATTAATCTTGGAAAACACAGACGCCCTTCGAAACTGGTCAAACAAATCACCTATCCTCGGAAGTGGATACTTGTTCTTAATGGTCAACTTGTTCAGCTGACGGTAGTCGATGCACATCCTCATGGATCCATCCTTCTTCTTAACAAACAGTACCGGTGCTCCCCACGGAGACACACTAGGGCGGATGAACCCACGGTCTAACAACTCCTGAATCTGAGCCTTAAGCTCTATAAGCTTCTTCGATGCCATTAGATAGGGAGTGATGGACACCGGAGCTGTACTAAAAAGGAGCTCTATCCCAAAATCCACTTCACGATCTAGAGGTAAACCCGGTAGCTCCTTAGGAAAGACGTCCAGAAAATCCTTTACCATTCTAATATCCTTAACTGTAGAATCCCCAGAATCCGAGACACTTACATAGGCCAAGTATGCCTCACATCCCTTACGAACCAGTTTCTTAGCCACCAGTGCAGAGATTATGTTAGCCAAATAATTACGGCATTCTCCTATCATGACCACCTCATGATCCTCCTCAGTTCTCAATACGACCCTCTTGGTCGCACAATCTAAACTGACACGGTGCTTAACCAACCAATCCATTCCCAATATTAAGTCGAACTCCCCAAATGGAAGCTCCATCAGATCAACTAGAAAGGTTTCCCCTTGAACCTCTAAAGGACGTCTCTAAATAACTTGTTAACCTTTACAGATTGCCCCAACGGAATCAGTACAGTAACCTCACTCGTAGTGCTCTCAACCATTATCCCCAAGTTTTCAGACACAGTACAGGCTATATAGGAGTGAGTGGATCCTATATCTATCAATGCAATATAAGGTACATCATGAATAAAGAGCGTATCCATGATGACGCCTGGAGCATCTCCATCCTCTCGGCGACGTGCAACATATACTAGAGCCGGCTGCCTCGCCTCAGTCTGTCCAGCACCTCTGCCCGGTGTTCTCTACCCACAGCCCATGCCATTACCACCCCTAGCCTGACCACGTGTAACAGTCCGATTTAGACCCTAGTTGAAATAGTGGTTTCGAGACCACAAATCTGAGTCAAAAAATATTTTAATAATATTTTCTGTGCATACATTATGTGATTTAGCATATGTGAAAGTTTCGTGAATTAATTTATATGTTTCTGTCCTTAATTTGATAAAAGGACTAAATTGTGTTAAATGCAAAACTAGCATGCCATGTGTTAAAAGTACCTATGTGCTATGTCTTTATAAATGTAGTGGCCTTATGAAGTAATTAAACCGTTATATATGGTAATGGACATAAATGGCCTTAATGTATATAAGTTTTATATGTTAATAAAAAGGCTAATTTAGTAAATGATTTAATAAGGTTATTATTATTATAACAAAAGCTTATAATGAAGCCATTATCATCATCTTATCACCGAAATAACAAGAAAAAGAAAGAAAGAAAAACCAAGCTTTATTCGGCACTTGTAAGTCTTGATTAAGGTATGATAATTGTTCAGTTTTTTATAATTTCTACGTTTTTGAGATCGTTGCTTAGTATATTATCAAGTCCATGCCTTAATTTTGGAATTTGATGATGATTTTGAAATGTGCCATTGATGAATGCTTGAGTTTTGTGATAGTTGTTGATGAAATATGAAATATATGTGTTAGATTAACATGTTTTGTCTTTGGATTTTTAATGAATTTGAGTAATTTGGACTAAATTGTGAAAATAATATTTTGAGGGATTAAATTGTGAAATAAATGAAATGTGAGGACTTAGATGAAGCAAGTGAATATTCGGCTAAGCATGGGTACAAAGAAATTATCTGTATTTTGTGATTTTGTGAAATATGGACTTAAATATCAAAATGTGAAAATGTGAGGGCTAAATTGTAAAATGCCCCAAATGTGTGTTTTTGGATTGAATTGAATGATTTGGTGAATAAATGGGTTAAATTTGAATATGTATAGATCAAGAACCAAAGAAAACAGATTTAGACCGAGGAAAGTCGAAAGTGATCGAGTAATCGAAACCGTCCGTTTATATCCGTACGAGGTAAGTCTATATAAAAAAAAATTAGATTGATTTATTCATGTTCATATAATATTGAACTGTGATGAATGGCTTTGGAAGATATACATGTGAAAACTGAGAAAAGTATCGACAATGTGACAATGTCCGAAAAGTCCCGTATGAACCTTAGGAATAGATAAGATTCATATTTCATGACATAGGGTTCCGATAGGTGATATCGTGTAAGACCACGTCTGGGACGTTGGCGTCGATTTGAGAATTACGTGTAAGACCATGTCTGGGGCATTGGCATCGTATATGGTTTCGTGTAAGACCATGTCTGGGACAGTGGCATCGATATTTGATTACATGTAAGACCACGTCTGGGACGTTGGCATTGTACGAGTATTCTGAGTTATCTGAGCATCCTATTTGATTCCAAATGGTTCAGCGGGCAATTCCGAGAAATAAAAGAATATGTGAAATGTGTAACCGATTCAGGTACGTTTTTGAAATGTACTCTATGTTTGAGTATGAAAGGTAAGTATATGGGAATTTGTAAAAGTGAGATATGTGCATAGAATTGTTGAGACAAAATGAGATATTTGTATGAATGTGCTATAATCTAATGAGATACATTGAGATGTGAATTGTTGCCAAACAAATGGTTAGATACCTTTGAGCTAAAGAATATATGTGAATATGTTATTGAGATATGCTAAAGTTCTTGTAATTGAAATGGCTATAAAAGTTTTACATGATAAGTTTATTTGTATATGGCTTACCAAGCTTTTGAAAGCTTACTTTGTGTGTGTTTGTATTATTTTATAGATCGTTAAAGCTACGGAAGGCTCGGGGATCGTCGAGGATCATCACCATACTATCAAAACATATTTTGGTACCTTTTGAATGTGTACATATTTGAAGTATGGCATGTATAGACTAGTTGAGTTAGTTGATGTTTTGAGATGTATATATAAGCCATGAGATATGGCTTGTTAATGAATTTGAATATGGTAACTTTTTAATCTAAGTTTTGTGATGCAAAGTTGGTATCTTTATGATGAAAGGTTGGTATATTGAGTTGGTAAGTTTTAGATGAATTTTACATAGAAATGTTTGAGATTGATATGAGACAAATTGTGCAAAGGTTAATATATTTGATATACTTATGAGTAGTTTGAAAAGATGGTCATTTTTGGTATGATTTGGTTGCAATTTGAAAGTATAAAATGTGTTTGTTTGAAATGTAGGTTTGACCCTAAATTGGGTGGCAAATTGGCCTTGAAAATGGCCTATATTTGCCAACACGATTGAGCACACGGGCGTGTGGCTCGACCGTGTCATTTGAGTTTGTGATTCAAAACAAGTCAGTTTCGACCACGGGCTGGACACACGGGCGTGTGACTGGCCGTGTGATACAAGTCAGTGTCGACCACGGGTGAGGCACACGGGCGTGTCCTCGGCCGTGTGGACAAGTCAGTATATATGCCCTATTTTGCCACGGCTTGGACACACGAGTGTGTCTGAGGCCGTGTGAGGCACACGCCCACCCACACGGGCGTGTGACCTCTGTAACTTTGAAAAAAATGTTTGATTTTCAAAAAAATTTTGTATGATCCCGATTTAGTCCCGACCCCTTTCTAATGCATGTTTAAGGTCTCGTAGACCTCATTAAGGGACTATTTGCTTGTATGTTGCTATGATGTGATGATGTTATACTTATTGATGTGAAGTGTTCGTAAAAGTTTCCAATTTGTCCGGTAATGCCTCTTAACCTTAGACCGGCGATGGTTATGGGTTAGGGATGTTACATTTTGTAACGCCCCAAATTTGGGCCTAGAAGTATTGGACCTTGAGTATGGGTCCGTAAGGGGGCTGTAAATAGGTATTTAATTGTGCAAGTAAATGACACAATTAAATGTCTGGTCAAGTGGTCAAGGGTCTTGAGAAGTATTGGAGAAGTCCTGGGGTTCAAACCAGAGCTCTAGCAAAAAAATTAGTTTTTCCTTAAAGGGGAGTTGGCGTTAGCTGGAAGGCCTTATAAATTTGTTTGGTTAAAATATGACACAAGGAAGTGAGTGGTCTAGTAGCAAGGCGTCATTAAGGTTGCAAGGGAGCATGGGTTCAATTCTTGGCGCTTGCAATTCATTTTGATTTCCTTTTAAATGAACTTAGACTTTGGCCCATAGGCTTATATTTAGTTGTGCTTGTTTTGTTACACAAAGGAGCTAGATGGTATGTAACAGACCAATATTGACCCTAATTGGAACGGTGGTTTCGGGACCACGAATCCGAGCCTGAGTAATATTTTAATATTATATTTCGTGTTTATTATATGTGATTTAGTGAGTGTGAAAGTTTTGTAGAAAAAATTAGTCATTTAAGTGCTCAATTTGATAAAAAGGATTTAATCGAGAAAAGAGCAAAAGTTGCATACTAAAGTGAAAGGTACTAAATTGATTGTGGCTTTTTAAGTGGGTGTACCAAAAGGGCAATTAGGCCATTAACCATATTAAGGGACGGCAATGGGCCTTTATAAGTCCAAATTATATGTTAATTTAGTTTATTATATAGTTATATTAATGTGTTAAAATAATGTTAATAATATGTGTTTGTTTTATCATTAAATAATAAAAACAAGTGGGGAGAAAGAGAACATACCTTGTTCTCTTCTTCTTGGCCGAATGTAGAAAGTAGAAACTCCATTGTTGAAGCTTGATTTTCGGCAAGATAAGGAGCTTGATTGAGGTATGGTCGGTTTTTGGTTTTTGATAATTTTTACGTTTTTGAGATCGTTGCTTCGTATATTATCCGACCCATGTCTAAATTTTTGAAAATACCATGTATATAAGATTCGGCCATTAACATGTTTAGATAGTTTTGATGTTTAATGGTTCTAGATTAAAGGTATGTTAAGGATTTACAAGTTTTGTATTGGAGTTTTTGGTGATTTTGAGTATATAGGGCTAAATTGAAAAGAATAAATTTGTGAAAAATTAAAATGTTAAATAGATGAAATGCATGGACACCCATGGTTATGGGGAAGATTCGGCCTAGCCATGGTGTTAGAAATTTTTGCATATTTTGAGTTTTGTGTAAATTGGACCAATTTGTAAAAATGGGAAACATTAGGGGCAAAATAGTAAATTGCCCATTTGTGTGTTTTGGGACTAAATTGAGATGAAATGCGATTAAATGAGCTAAATTCTAATGTGTTTTAGATCAAGAGCAAAGAAAAACGGAATTAGACAGGGGGAAGACGAAGGTTCTCGAATAGCCGATTCGCACGGACTATCGACAACCGAGGTAAGTCCTTTAGCTAAAATATGTCAATAAATTAATTATGAACTTAGTGAATGATGAATTGTGGAAATTTAGAGTATAAATTCATGATATAGCCGAATGTGAATGTATAGTATTGAAGTGAATTTATTTTGGTTAATGCAAGGTGTATAAGTAAATTCTTGAGCTACCTTATGTTTAAAGGTTAATTACAAATCTAATGAATGATAGGATTTGTATAAGTTTGGTGTAAAACCATGAGTTGGCGAATGTGATGATGATGGATTGGATTGATTTCAAATATATTTTATGCAATGTGAATAAATGCATATGGTTCGATATGTGATAGTGAAATGTGAAAAGCATGTAAAATTATTCGACATTGGGCTTCGAGCCTAGCAGGCCTCGTCTGGTGACAAAATCGGGCTTTATGCCTAGCGGGCCTTGTGCGGTGTTACTTTTCGTGCTTTTATGCCTAGCGTGCCTTGTGCCTTGGGTGTTATTTATCGAGCTTTTATGCCTAGTAGGCCTTGTGCCGGTGTTATTTATCGGGCTTTACGCCTAGCGTGCCTTGTGTGCGGTGTTACTTTTCAGGATTTTACGCCTAGCGTGCTTGATGCCGTGATGTAATTTATAAAAGAGAAATTGAATCTTTGTTCAAGACAACTTAAAGCTAATTTATTGAGTATACGGTTCAGGTAAGCATGTAAGGTATGCTATGCTTAATATTACTTGGGTCAAATTAATATTATGAGAATTGTGTTATATGTGTTCGAAGTTAATATTGATGGATGTAATATAATGGAATTCGAGCTTAGAATGTGCTATTATGGAACAATTGATTTTCAAGTTTAAATGTTAAGAAAGGAGATTTTCATGCGATATGCTTATATGAACTACAAAGAAATGTAGGTTGAAGGAAATGATTCCTAATTTACTTGGGTTAATGAATTACTAGTATCTGGCTTTGTATAAATAATTTACTTAATTGCCTATGTGAAATGCCATAAGTTGATTTCTTTCATTTCGTAAATAATTAAATGTTTTATTATCATGAGTTAGGACTTACTAAGCTAGTAAGCTTAATTATGTGAAATGTTCTCCTTTATTTTATAGATTTTGGTCACGTCGCGGGCTCGTAAAGGATCTTCAAGAAGTCAACCACATTATCGCCTTCCTTTGGTATTTTGAATTTTGGTTACGAATTAGAAGGCATGTATAGGCTAGATGAAGTTTTAGAAACATATGATGTTTGACCTTGTATATAATAGCCATGCGAATATGGCTAAATTTTTTAGTTAAGTACGCTGTGTTGTGTCTTGATGTGTACGTTGGTTCATGATGGCAATGTTTATGCATTCTTAATCAAAGTTTAATCGTTTTTGTTAAGGAAATGTTTGTATACGAAATGAATCCTTGAATTAGGGATGTAGGTAGGTTCGGTTAGAAGCTAGTCTTTCATAAAATGCAACAAAACAGCTTGTAGTAGAAGCAGTGATGTGAGTTAGAAAAATCACCAAAAATAGGGTATATTGAATTAGAAGGTGAATGAGATATGAAATTAAACCTCATTGTGTCTATTTTTACATGAAAGAAACAGGGTAGGAAAAATATTTATATATTATGAGATTATTAAGTTCCAGTGAGACCTGCCCTGAACGAATTCGGGAGTCACTGTTCTGTTTTAGAAAAATTGTCAAAAATTGTACAACAATAATTAAGAAGCATTGTCTATATGTGTAGAACCCTTAATGAGTCTATTTTTCATTTGTATAAACAAAAACATTATAGGAAATTTTTGTAATGAGATAACTGTATTTTTGTAGAGACAGGTCAGAATTGTCAGGCAGTGTATAAGGGTAATTTTGATGAATAAACTGTACTAATTGGCCACATGAAAAATTCTGGAAAAATTATGGTGAAAAGTTATGTGAGTCTAGTTTCAAGGAAAATTTACGGATCTAAATTTCGAGTTTTGTAACTCGAGTTATGATCAATTTAGTCAGCATGATGCAGTTTGACAGCTTCAAATTTTTATGTTCCGAACTTGTAGTCGAGTCTTGTAATGCCACATACTCGACCCCGGCAAAGGTCTCGGGTATGGGGTGTTACATGGTAAGGTGGCTAGCGGCATAGATTAAGTTACAGGGGAGCCTGAGTTCGAAACCCTTTGCATGCGAAATGTGACTATTTTGCTAATTTGGGACGGTTTTGGAGGATTGATGGAGGATTCCCACATCGGGAAGCTAGCATGGGAGTAGGCGAGAAGCTGGCTTTAAATGGAGCGATCTATGAGGAAAGTAAGCATACCTTGGTTGGCATTTGGGGATAGGAGTGTTCAGAGCACAGATTAACTCCAGATTCCTATTAGGTGTGTATTTCACACTACTCTAGCTGTAGAGCGGCAAATGCCGAAATGCCGGTCACACGGCGATGGTAGCCACACGAGCGTGCGAGCGCATGTGTGGGAGCTTCGACACGATAGTTGAGGCCATAATGAGTGTTCTTGTGGGTTTAGGCTATTTGGGCCATGTGGGGCCAATGGGCCCGTGGGCCCAATCGGATAAGTTGTATGATTGTGTAGTAAATATTGGACTGGACTATGTGAATCTCATATCTGTGGCTAGATTTGGGCTAAATGGGCCACACGAGCGTGTGGGCCCATTTAGGCCGAGAATGGGCCCTAGGACCATTCGCATCGTTATCTCTATTTAGAATACCTTGGTTTACAAAATTATCGAAATACCCTCAGTTTGGAAAATTACCGAAATACCCCCGATTTGCAAAATTAGTTTGCGAAGTTACTAAAGTACCCTTGATTTGTAAAATTACTGAAATACCCCCGATTTGTAAAATTACTGAAATATCCTCGATTTGTAAAATTATTGAAATACCCTCGATTTGTAAAATTACTAAAATACCCTCAGTTTGCAAAATTACTGAAATAGTCTCGGTTTGTAAAATTACTGAAATACCCTCGATTTGTAATATTACTGAAATACCCTCGGTTTGTAAAATTACTGAAATACCACCAGTTTGTAAAATTACTGAAATACCTTCGATTTGTAAAATTACTGAAATACCCTTGGTTTGCAAAATTACCAAAATACCCCTGTAGGGTAGGATTATCGAAATGCCCTTATAGGGTAAAATGACTATTTTGCCTTTGTGGGTAAATGACTGACTTAGACTATGGATTTGACTGTGACAGTATGACCATGTGTAAACTGACTTGACTGTGGTCGTGTGACTGATATGCTTTTAGTATATGGTTAAATGATTGTTACTGAGCATGGCCATTTTGCATACGTGTAATGATTGAGCATGACATACATGACATATTGCATGGGGTGGGACATTGATACTGAGGAAGTTCTGATAGGGTCGCACGGGTCGCATGACGACTGTGGATCCAGTATTGATCTGATAGGGTCGCACGGGTCGCCCGAGACGACTGTGGATCCAGTATTGATCTGTTAAGGTCACACGGGTCGCATGAGACGACTGTGGACCGACGGACGGCTTAATGCCACGTAATCTAATTATGGCTTTGTGCCAACTTAAATATGGCTCTGTGCCATCTTGATTATGGCTTTGTGCCAATCGTATTTACCTGTGGCTATGTGCCTAACATATATATCGATGACTCTGTGTCGATTATATTTACCCAAGGCTGTGCGCCGATTATATTACCGTCGCTAATGGCTATGTGCCAAACATAATACAGTTACTGATGGCTTTGTGCCAATTATAATACCGCTACTGAAGCCTTAGCACCGTATATATATACTAGCGACTTTCTTTGCGATTTTCGATTAGGGCGCAAACCCGGTTCTAACATTGGTGTCTTTGGTGGGTGGGTCGATTTTATCCCCACGTAAGTGTAGGGTTGAATACGAGTGGTGTGTTGGTTGGATCGGGGTGGGATGCATCCTCATACTATTGCATATCTGTTATGAGATCATCTGCATCTTGCATCGGGCTTAGGCCCACTTGTTCTGTTATTGGTGTGGGCTAGGCCCAACTGATTCTGTTATGGGCTGTGACCCAAATGATATTGTAGTGGGCATTGGCCCACGTATGCTCTGAACTGGACTGCATCTTATTCATGGTGGGCTCCGCCCGCATCGATTCTCGATTCATGCGATTTATTAAGTGTTTTAGTTAGGAGGGGATTGCACACTAAGTTTTCGTAAACTCACCCCATTTTAATTGTGCAGGTAATCCTCAGCTTTAGAAGGATCGGTGCTGCGAGGGACTCGGAAATGGCCACACAAGTGCTTCTATTTTTCTATTAAGTTATTCATAAATCTTTATTTTGGTTTGGTTTGTAATAAGGCCTTTTAAAGTTTTCGGAATTTAAATTTTAGGATTGGTTCTATTTTAATTTATAACTGTTAGAAGTAAGTCGCGGGTTTTTCCAAAATGATAACTGTTTTCAACAACACTACATTTCCGCAACATTTTCGAAATGGTTTCGCGACTTAATTACTTTAAAAATTAGCTTCCGCAACCGAAAAGATGTTTTGGGAATAAAACTAATAATTTTTCAATGTGCCACGTTTTAAAAATAAACTAACGTAACTGAGATTTTACTTAAGATTTTTAACAAGAAGGGTTTTCAATGAAAACATGGTTTTCGAAAAACACTTCAATGTGACACGCCAGATTCGGGCCTAACTTCTAGGCCGGGTTTGGGGTGTTACACATTTTATTGGTATCAGAGCTACGGTTTAGTCGATTCTAGGACTAACGTAGCATGTGAGAGTTTAGCTATACATGACATATATACGAACTGTGATAGTGTGATGAATCTTGACGTATAAAATGTGTCTTTCGTATAGTATATGGATCCTGAAAGAGCTGTAGCTGACGACATTGAAAGTAATGCGCCTGCTCTCGCTCAAGGGACAACGCCATCTGATTTGAGATTGGCTACTAACGGTCAGGAAGGAGAGGTTAAACAAGCCTTCTTCCAAATGATGAATGAGTGGTTTACTCAATATATTAGAACAAATCTGGCTGTTTCACAACCTCTGCCCCCGCCCAATCCTCCTCAGACTTCTGTTGTACCTCCTGTGATGAATTTGAATCTTTTGAATAAGCCTCCGGTCAATAAAATTCGTAAGTACGGGGCCAAAGAGTTCAGGGCCACTAGTGATGATGATGCTGAGAGAGCAGAGTTTTGGCTCGAGAATACAATCCGAGTGTTTGATGAAATGTCTTGTACTTCTGAAGAATGTGTGAAATGTGCCATTTTTTTGTTACGAGATATAGGTTATCAGTGGTGGAAGACTTTGACTTCTGTGGTTCCAAAAGAACGAGTTACATGGGATTTCTTTCGATCTGAATTTCGGAAGAAATATATTAGTCAGAGATTTATAGATCAAAAATGAAAAGAGTTTCTTGAATTGAAATAGGGCCGTATGTTTGTCACTGAATACGAACGAGAATTCGTGAGATTAAGTCAATATGCTCGGGAATGTGTTTCTACTGAAGCAATAATGTGTAAAAGGTTTGAAGATGGTTTGAATGAAGATATCTGTTTGTTAGTTAGAATTCTGGAAATAAAAGAATTTGTTGTGCTTGTTGATCGAGCGTGTAAAGCTGAGGCACTCGGGAAAGATAAAAGAAAAGCTGAGTCTAAAGCCAGAGATGTGAGAAAGAGATTTTCAAGTAAATCATTTCAATCTGCATCAAAGAAATTCAGAGATGAGCATAGCCGTTCAAAGGCTAATGTGGGACATTCAAACATAGATCTAGCTAGATCGCAGTCAAACTTTAAAGCTCCAGCAACTTCAGTAGCTAGTGTTGGAAATGTCCGATCCGAACGACCTGGATGTAAATATTATGGTAAAAGACATCCGGGTAATTGTAGATTGAATGATCGAGCCTGTTTCAGATGTGAATCATTAGACCATTTTATTCGAGATTGTCCTTAGTCTGTTTAACAAGAGATTGTACAGAATCCGAAGTCAGATAATGCTTCAGTTAGAGGTAGACTTTCTAGAAATACCAGAAATGTGAGTGGTAGTCAGAGAGCTACGAAAGATACAGTTGCGAGATCTGAAACTAGGGCACCTGCCAGAGCTTACGCCATTCGAGCCCGTGAAGAAGCTTCGTCTCCAAATGTTATTACGGGTACATTTACTCTTTATGATACTTCTATGATTGCATTGGTAGATCTAGGGTCTACTCATTCATATGTATGCATGAACTTAGTATCCAGTAAGACTTTGCCTGTAGAGTCTACTGAATTTGTAATTAGAGTATCGAACCCCTTAGGTAAAAGTATCTTGGTTGACAAAGTATGCAAGAATTGTCCGTTGATGTTTCGGGATATTTGTTTTCCGGCTGATCTGATGCTATTACCTTTTGATGAGTTTGATATAATTTTGGGTATGGATTGACTAACATTGCATGATGCTGTTGTGAACTGTAAACGAAAGACTATTGATTTGAGATGTCAGAATGATGAAATAGTTCAGATTGAATCTAATGAAGTGAATGGGTTACCGGATGTGATATCAGTGATGAAATCTCAGAGTTATGTGAAAAAGGATTGCGAAGCCTATTTTGCCTATGTGATTGTTTTGAAAGTGAGTGAAAACAAAGTTGAATCTGTGCCAGTTGTTTGTGAGTTCCCTGATCTATTTCCTGAAGAATTACCGAGATTGTCTCCGATACGAGAAGTTGAGTTTGGTATTGGTTTAGTACCGGGGACGACTCCTATCTCGATAGCTCCGTATAGAATGGCACCAACAGAATTGAGAGAGTTGAAGTCATAGTTGCAAGATTTGACCGATAAAGGATTTGCACGACCGAGTTTCTCACCTTGGGGTGCTCCCGTTCTATTTGTGAAAAAGAAAGATGGTACGATGAGAATGTGCGTTGATTATCGTCAGTTGAACAAAGTGACAATAAAGAATAAATATCCTCTACCACGAATGGATGATTTGTTTGATCAGCTGAAAGGAGCCACCGTGTTTTCAAAGATAGATCTGAGATCGGGATATTATTAGTTGCGAGTAAAAGATTCAGACATTTCGAAAACTACTTTCAGAACGAGGTACGGGCATTATGAGTTTTTAGTTATGCCTTTTGGACTAACAAATGCTCCTGCTGTCTTTATGGATTTGATGAACAGAATTTTTAGACCGTATTTAGATCGATTTGTTGTTGTATTCATTGACGGTACTTTGATTTATTCGCGTAATGAAGTTGAGCATGCTGAACATCCGAGAATCGTGCTACAAACTCTGCGAGATAAGCAATTTTATGCAAAATTTAGTAAATGTGAATTCTGATTGCGTGAAGTTGGCTTTTTGGGGCATATTGTGTCGACATCACGGTATACGAGTTGATCAGAGCAAGATTTCAGCTATTTTAGAGTGGAAGCCTCACGAAAAATGTGTGCGAAGTTTGTAGTTTTTCAGGACTTCTTGGTTATTATCGATGATTCGTAAAAGGCTTTTCGATGATTACAACTCCGCTGACGAGATTGCTTCAGAAAGATGTGAAATTTGAATGGTCCGATAAATGTCAGAAAAGCTTTGATCAGTTGAAAGTCCTTTTGACTGAAGCTCCAATTTTGGTACAGCCAGAATCGGGTAAAGAGTTTATAATATATAGTGATGCTTCTTTAAACGGCCTGGGATGTGTTTTGATGCAGGAAGGCAAAGTTATAGATTATGCCTCGAGACAATTAAAGCCGCATGAAAAGAATTATCCGACATACGACCTTGAGCTAGCTGCAATTGTGTTTGCTTTAAAGATTTGGCGCCACTATCTTTTTGGTGAAAAATGCCATGTGATTTCAGATTATAAAAGTCTGAAATATTTGATGACTCAAAAAGACCTGAATTTACGACAGAGAAGATGGTTAGAACTATTGAAAGATTACGAACTTGTGATAGATTATCATCCGGGTAAAGCAAATGTTGTTGCTGATGCATTTAGTCGGAAATCACTATTTGCATTATGTGCGATGAATGCTCATTTAGACTTGTCTGATGATGGTTCAGTTTTGACCGAATTGAAAGCGAAACCGTTGTTCTTACAGTAAATATGTGATGCTCAGAAAATTGATAATGAAATGTTAGCGAAATGAGCTCAGTGTGATTTTAACTCTGATTCTGAATTTCGGGTTGATGTTGATGATTGTTTGAGATTTCAAGATCGGATTTGTGTTCCGAGAAACCAAGAGTTGATTCAGTTGATTTTGAATGAAGCGCATAGCAGCCGCTTATCTGTTCATCCGGGAAGTACAAAGATGTACAATGATTTGAAGCAACTTTATTGGTGGCCTGGTATGAAGTGGGATATCTTAGATTTTGTATCAAAATATTTAATCTGTCAGTAAGTTAAAGCTGAACATCAGGTTCCATCTGGTTTATTACAACCAATTTTGATTCCTGAGTGGAAAAGGGATAGAGTGACGATGGATTTTGTTTCAGGGTTGCCTTTGACTCCGAGAAAGAAATATGCAATTTGGGTCGTAGTTGACAAATTGATGAAATCAGCTCATTTTATTCCGGTACGATCTGATTACTCACTTGATAAGTTAGCTAAGTTATATATTTCTGATATTGTAAGATTGCACGGGGTGCCACTATCTATTGTATCTGACAGAGATCCGAGGTTTACTTCACGATTCTGGAAGAAAATACAAGAGGCTTTAGGTACTAAATTGCATTTTAGTACAACTTTTCACCCACAGACGGATGGTCAATCCGAGTGAATTATTCAAATTCTCGAGGATATGTTGAGATGTTGCATTCTTGAGTTTGATGGTATGTGGGAACAATATTTTCCATTGATTGAGTTTGCGTATAATAATAGTTTTCAGTCGAGTATCAAAATGGCACCTTATGAGGCTTTGTACGGACGCAATTATCGAACACCTCTATATTGGACTGAGCTAAGTGAAAATAAGATACACAGGGTCGACTTGATCAAAGAAATTGAACAGAAAGTGAAAGTGATTCGTGATAGTCTGAAAGCCACATCAGATCGTCAGAAATCGTATGCAGACTTGAAACAAAAAGATATCGAGTTTGAGATTGCTGATAAAGTGTTCTTGAAAGTCTCACCATGGAAGAAAATACTTTGTTTTGGCAGAAAAGACAAATTGAGTCCAAGGTTCATCGGGCCTTATGAAATAATCGAGCGTATTGGACCTGTTTCATATAGATTGTTATTGCCACTGGAGTTAGAAAAGATTCACAATGTGTTTCACGTGTCAATGCTTAGACGATACAGATCTGATCCATCACATGTAATTTCTCCTTCTGAGATAGAAATTCAATCTGATATGACTTACGAAGAAAAACCGATTCGCATCTTAACTCGCGAGATTAAGGAATTGCGAAATAAGAAAATTCCGTTAGTAAAAGTACTGTGGCATCGACACGGAGTGGAAGAGGCTACGTGGGATCCTGAAGATGCTATGAGACAACAGTATCCGAATCTATTTAACGGTAAGATTTTCGGGGACGAAAATCCCTAAGGGGGGAGAATTGTAACAATCCAGTTTAGACCCTAGTCGGAATAGTGGTTTTGGGACCACGAATCCGAGTCAGAAAAATATTTTAATATTATTTTCTGTGCATACATTATGTGATTTAGCATATGTGAAAGTTTCGTGGATTAATTTATATGTTTGTGTGCTTAATTTGATAAAAGGACTAAATTGTGTTAAATGAAAAATTAGCATGCCATGTGTTAAAGGTACCTATGTGCTATGTCTTTATAAATGTAGTGGCCTTATGAAGTAATTAAACCATTATATATGGTAATGGACATAACTGGCCTTAATGTATATAAGTTTTATATTTTAATTAAAAGGATAATTTAGTAAATGATTTAATAAGGTTATTATTATTATAACAAAAGCTTATAATGAAGCCATTATCATCATCTTATCACCGAAACAACAAGAAAAAGAAAGAAAGAAAAACCAAGCTTCATTCGGCACTTGTAAGTCTTGATTAAGGTATGATAATTGTTTGGTTTTTGATAATTTTTACGTTTTTGAGATCGTTGCTCAGTATATTATCAAGCCCATGCCTTAATTTTGGAATTTGATGATGATTTTGAAATGTGCCATTGATGAATGCTTGAGTTTTGTGATAGTTGTTGATGAAATATGAAATATATGTGTTAGATTAACATGTTTTGTCTTTGGATTTTTAATGAATTTGAGTAATTTGGACTAAATTGTGAAAATAATATTTTGAGGGATTAAATTGTGAAATAAATGAAATGTGAGGACTTAGATGAAGCAAGTGAATATTCGGCTAAGTATGGGGACAAAGAAATTATGTGTATTTTGTGATTTTGTGAAATAAGAACTTAAATATCAAAATGTGAAAATGTGAGGGCTAAATTGTAAAATGCCCCAAATGTGTGTTTTTGGATTGAATTGAATGATTTGGTGAATAAATGGGTTAAATTTGAATATGTATAGATCAAGAACCAAAGAAAATGGATTTAAACCAAGGAAAGTCGAAAGTGATCGAGTAATCGAAACCGTCCGTTTATATCCGTACGAGGTAAGTCTATATACAAAAAATGTTTTTAGATTGATTTATTCATGTTCATATAATATTGAATTGTGATGAATGGCTTTGGAAGATATACATGTGAAAACCAAGAAAAGTATCGACAATGTGACAATGTCCGAAAAGTCCCGTACGAACCTTAGGAATAGATAGGATTCATATGTCATGACATAGGGTCCCGATAGGTGATATCGTGTAAGACCACGTCTGGGATGTTGGCGTCGATTTGAGAATTAAGTGTAAGACCATGTCTGGGACATTGGCATCGTATATGGTTTCGTGTAAGACCCTGTCTGGGACAGTGGCATCTATATTTGATTACATGTAAGACCACGTCTGGGACATTGGCATTGTACGAGTATTCTGAGTTATCCGAGCATCCTGTTTGATTCCAAATGGTTCAACGGGCAATTCCAAGAAATAAAAGACTATGTGAAATGTGTAACCAATTTAGGTACGTTTGAAATGTACTCTTTGTTTGAGTATGAATGGTAAGTATATGTGAATTTGTAAAAGTGAGATATGTGCATAGAATTGTTGAGACAAATTGAGATATTTGTATGAATGCGCTATAATGTAATGGGATACATGGAGATGTTAATTGTTGTCAAACGAATGGTTAGATACCTTTGAGCTAAAGAATATATGTGAATATGTTATTGAGATATGCTAAAGTTCTTGTAATTGAAATGGCTATAAATGTTTTACATGATAAGTTTATTTGTATATGGCTTACTAAGCTTTTGAAAGCTTGCTTTGTGTGTGTTTGCATTGTTTTATAGATCGTTAAAGCTACGGAAGGCTCGGGGATCGTCGAGGATCATCACCACACTATCAGAACATATTTTGGTACCTTTTGAATGTGTACATATTTTAAGTATGGCATGTACAGACTAGTTGAGTTAGTTGATGTTTTGAGATGTATATATAAGCCATGAGATATGGCTTGTTAATGAATTTGAATATGGTAACTTTTTAATCTAAGTTTTGTGATGCAAAGTTTGTATCTTTATGATTAAAGGTTGGTATATTGAGTTGGTAAGTTTTAGATGAATTTTACATAGAAATGTTTGAGATTGATATGAGACAAATTGTGCAAAGGTTAATATATTTGATATACTTATGAGTAGTTTGAAAAGATGGTCATTTTTGGTATGATTTGGTTGCAATTTGAAAGTATAAAATGTGTTTGTTTGAAATGTAGGTTTGACCCTAAATTGGGTGGCAAATTGGCCTTGAAAATGGCTTATATTTGCCAACACGGTTGAGCACACGGGCGTGTGGCTCAACTGTGTCATTTGAGTTTGTGATTCAAAACAAGTCAGTTTCGACCAAGGGATGGACACACGGGCGTGTGACTGGCCGTGTGATGCAAGTCAGTGCCGACCACGGGTGAGGCACACGGGCGTGTCCTCAGCCATGTGGACAAGTCAGTATGTATGCCCTGTTTTGCCACGGCTTGGACACACGGGTGTGTCTGAGGCTGTGTGAGGCACACGCCTACCCACACGGGCGTGTGACCTCTATAACTTTGAAAAAAATGTTTGATTTTCAGAAAAATATTGTATGATCCCGGTTTAGTCCCGACCCCTTTCTAATGCATGTTTAAGGTCTCGTAGTTCTCATTAAGGGACTATATGCTTGTATGTTGCTATGATATGACGATGTTATACTTATTGATGTGAAATGTTCGTAAAAGTTTCCGATTTGTCCGGTAATGCCTCTTAACCCTAGACCGGCGATGGTTATGGGTTAGGGGTGTTACACCACGGCCTCTCGGTGGTTGTTGTACTACCCTCTGTGGTTGTGCATTACCAGTACCCTGAGCTTGCATCTGTTCAGCCCTCAGTGGACACTCCCTGATACGGTGATCCAATGATCCACACCTCAGACACACCCCAGTCCTCCTCCAACACTCGCCCTGGTCGCGTCTACCACAATCAACACACGGCTGCTGTCCAGTAGCAGCAACAGGGGGCCCAGCTCTATTGGCCCTTCAGCTCTAGCCTTTTTCTTAGTCCTCTGTACAGAACTCGAGGGCTCCGAATCCCTCTTGTGCCTACCTCTCTCTCTCTATCGCAGTTTTGGCGCTCAGTGTAATACCCCTAACCCATATCCGTCGCCGGATTAGGGTTACAAGTATTACCAAAAGAACTTAACTTTCGCAATGCCCAAGTAACCACATAAAACTCAATCAAATTCCACTTCATGCAAACATCTCGTTTACTATCCAATTTACATATCCATACCTAAATAGCCATGATATAAAATTTAACAAGGAGCATTACAAATTAACTTATAGCAAGGCCGAACTTTAACAACATTAATACCATAATTGATTTTACCAATATTTACTTAAGCACAAAAACATGGCCATTTTCGCATGGCATATGTATACATATAATTACAAGTCTTTCAAACATGTCCCAAAAGTGTTAAACTATACATGCCATAATAAACCAAAATGAAATGTCGACTAAAATACCAAGGCAAGTGATAGTATGATAATCTTCCAAATTGATCCCCAAGCGCAGACAAGCTCCAAAAGAGAGATCTACAAATGCAAACCACCAAGAACAAAATAAGCTTCCGTAGCTTAGTATGATTAAGCAATTTATACACTTAGATATATATATATATATATATATATATATAAGTCTATTCAAAATTTGGTAATAGACTTACTAATATTATCCATACCAAACTTTACCATAAAGTAAAATATTTCAAACCAACACATGTCCACAAGTAAGTTTATAATAAATTCCATAAACCATCATCTCATAATGGTAATCTATCACACATATTATAAGATTTCATATTCTTCTATTTACCTTCCAAAACCATTAAAAGTCTTAAGATAATAAGTATAGTACATACCTTTAATTCAACTTTCCTTTCCAGGCTTAACTGATCAAACATAACAAATAACAATATACTCATAAACATTCATATACTTAATATCACTGGTAATAGAATTTCCCATCGAATCTCATACCTGCACACTTAGTAATAATGTTTAGTAACGTATTGCTCACATAGAGCCGTTACTTGTGCCTCTCATAACGTATCACTCACACAGAGCTGTTACCTAATACATTCCGTAACGTATCGCTCACATAGAGCCGTTACTAAATACAACCCGTAACGTATCGCTCACATAGAGCCGTTACTCAATCATTTGTACTCAAGGTACTTAATATAACTTGTCAACCATTCAAATATAAAACTTCATGTACACATCCCATCTACCTTATTTCCACACATATGCATATCCCTATGCGAATAACATTTATGCTAAAGCAAATCAAATTTTATATTACATTCGACTTAGGCAATATCAATCATCCACGAATCCATGTAGTCTATTTTTATTATTCAACTTCAATATTTCACCTATCTAAAAGCATCACAACATGTAAACACATATATCATGCCATATCCTTAACACCCACATATATCCACACATTCGGCTAAAGTACAATAAAATCATTTGTACATTCGGCTATGCCTATTTTATACACTTATTACCATTCAAAATAAAGCATATAATAAGGTATAAAATTCAAATTAATTCAATTGCTTAAATCATACCTCAAAAAGCAACGATTCAAGATTTCCCGGCTACTCGTTTAGTTTTGCCTTTCCCCGATCTAAACCCATTTCTTTATGATCTTGATCTAAAATGTCAAATTGAACCTTTTCAATTACATTTTCATTCAATTAAATCCAAATATACAAAACTATGCAATTTACCAACTCACGCTTGACATTTACAACCTATTTCATTTAGTCCTCAATGCACCAAAACACAAAATACAACTAATTGAGATTACTCCTCAATGACCGAATGATCACTAAACCCTTAAAAGTCTCCATAAACCTCCCTTCTAACATTTTAATCCTCTCACTATTTAATTTATGCAATTAAACCCTTAATACATAATTCAATCAATAACCACATCAAAATATAAACATTCATCCATGGCCAATTATACTATTTCACTATATATATATATATAAAATTAAGAAAGAAAAACCCCATAAACGGTCATTTCAACATTCGGCCGAATGTAAGGGTATCTTCATGCTCAAATTGAAACAACCTTCCTATCATTCATACAAGCTTAAATCACTACTCTCTATTTCATCTAAATTTTCTATCTCTATTCATCTCATATTCATTAACACAACAAGCTATAATTATTTCCTATGGCCGAATCTCAACATGCCTAAATTCAAAAATTTCAACATGCTTTCGGTAATATTCAAAGTAACCAACTCATTTACATATAGATTTTCTAATTTAAAACTCAATTACTCACCTTACCACCACATGCATGGCTGAATAAAGGAGGATGAAATTTTTTTCTTTCCTTTGAAGGAAATTTCGGTGAAGAAGATGAAGGAAAGAAAGAGAAAATGGGTTTTTCTTATCTTTATTTTATTATATTCATATCATACATATTATCATATTCATAAAATATGATTTTAATATTATAAAATACTAAAAGAAATCCTCCCCCATCATCATTGCCATCCACTTACATGAAATGTGGAAATTTGACATGCAAGTCCTTGCTTTAAATAAAACAATTCAATTACCTTTCTAGTTTCATGCACACTTCTTTTACCACTTTAGCCATTTGATCCTTTTATTAAATTAAACATCCAAACAATTAATTTATACTAAAATATTTTTACTCATGCACAAACACTTAACATAGACATCAAATAAATCAAGATAATATTTTTCTAATTCGGATTCGTGGTCCCGAAACCACCATTTCGATTAGGGTCAAACTCAGACTGTTACAACTCTCCCCCCTTAGGGATTTTCGTCCCCGAAAATCTTACCGGAAAAGAGGTTCGATAGAGTTCTTTCATCACATCCTCCGATTCCCAAGTTGCTTCTTCGACTCCGTGTTTTTGCCACAGTACTTTAACTAAGGAAATTCTCTTATTTCTCAATTCTTTTATCTCACGGTTCAAGATACGAATCGGTTCTTCTTCGTAGGTCATATCAGATTGTATCTCGACTTCAGTCGGGCAAATCACATGCGATGGATCAGATCGGTATTCTGAAGCATCGAAGCGTGGAAGACATTATGTATCTTTTCCAATTCAAGTGGTAACTGTAATTTATAAGCAACCGGCCCGATACGTTCTGTGATTTCATACGGTCCAATAAATCTTGGACTCAACTTGCCTTTACGACCGAATTTGAGTACTTTCTTCCACGGGGAAACTTTTAAAAATACTCGATCTCCAACTTGAAACTCGATGTCTTTACGTTTCAAATCGGCATAAGACTTTTGACGGTCAGTCGAAGCTTTTAAACTATCCCGGATCACTGCCACCTTCTGTTCAGCCTCTTTAATCAAATCAACCCTGAGTATCTTGTTTTCACTGAGCTCGGTCCAGTACAATGGTGTAAGACACTTACGACCGTACAAAGCTTTGAAGGGCGCCATTTTGATACTAGATTGAAAGCTATTATTGTAAGCAAATTCAACCAAAGGTAAGTATCATTCCCACGTACCTTCAAATTGGAGGATGCAACACCTCAACATATCCTCGAGTATCTGAATGACTCGTTCAGATTGACCATCTGTTTGCGGATGAAAAGCTGTACTAAAATGTAGCTTAGTACCTAAAGCATCTTGTAATTTCTTCCAAAACCGCGACGTGAACCTTGGATCCCTATCCGAAACAATAGAAATAGGTACTCCGTGCAACCGCACAATCTGTGATATGTATAGCTCCGCTAGCTTATCAAGCGAAAAGTTGGTACGTACCAAAATGAAGTGAGCCGATTTTGTCAATCTATCCACAATAACCCAAATTGAATCTTTCTTACTCGGTGATAGTGGCAAACCCGATACAAAATCCATCGTGATTCGATCCCACTTCCACTCAGGTATCAAAATCGGTTGAAGTAGTCCCGACGGCACCTGATGCTCAGCTTTCACTTGTTGACATACTAAACACCTTGTCACATAGTCTGAGATGTCTCATTTCATACCATGCCACCAGTAATGCTGTTTCAAGTCGTGATACATTTTTGTGCTGCCCGGATGAATCGACAATTTACTACTATGAGCTTCTTCACAAATCATTCGAATCAATTTAGAGTTCTTAGGCACACATATCCGATTATTAAACCGTAGACACCCCTCGTCATCTATTTGAAATTCGGAATCCGCATCTGCATCACACAGGTTCCTTTTTGCTTTTAAGTCATCATCAATCTCCTGAGCTTCTCGAATTTGTTGAACAAACAAAGGTTTCGCCTTTAATTCAGCAATGAGTACACCATCATCGGTCATGGCTAGATTTGCATTCATTGCACGCAGAGCATATAACGATTTCCGACTAAGCGCATCAGCAACTACATTAGCCTTTCCCGAATGATAACCAATCACAAGCTCATAGTCTTTCAATAGCTCTAACCATCATCGTTGTCTCAAATTCAGATCCTTCTGAGTCATTAAATACTTTAGACTTTTATGATCCGAATAGACGTGGCATTTCTCACCAAAAAGATAGTGTCGCCATATCTTCAAAGCATATACTATAGCGGCCAATTCAAGGTAATGTGTTGGATAATTCTTCTCGTGCGGTTTCAACTGTCTTGATGCGTAAGCTATAACTTTACTCTCCTGCATCAATACACAGCCCAGGCCATTCAGAGATGCATCGATATAAACAACGAACTCTTTACCCGATTCTGGCTGAACAAGTACCGGAGCTTCCATTAACAAAGTTTTTAGCTGATCGAAACTCTTCTGACACCTTTCTGACCACTCAAATTTTACATCTTTCTGCAACAATTTGGTCATCGAGCTGCTATCATAGAAAACCCTTTCACAAAACGCGTCTATAGTATCCGCGAGTCCCGTAAAGCTACGAACTTCGAAACATTCCACAGAGACTTCCAATCAAGTATAGCGAAACTTTACGGGTCAACCCAATGCCCGATGCCGAAATAACATGTCCCAAAAAGCTAACTTCACTTAGCCAAAACTCACATTTCTTTGAATTTCACGTATAATTGTTTTTCACGCAAAATCTACAACACTAACTTCAAATGCTCGGCATGTTCGATTTTGTTTCACGAATAGATCGATATATCATCAATAAACACAACTACAAACCGATCTAAGTACGGTCTGAATACCCGATTCATCAAGTCCATGAAAACTGTAGGGGCATTAGTGAGCCCGAATGGCATCACCAGAAACTCATAATGACCGTATCTCGTTCAGCGAAGATTCGAGATGTCCGATTCTCTCGACTATGAATCGATAATACCCGATCTCGGATCAATTTTTGAGAACACAGAGGCTCCTTAAGGCTGGTCAAATAAATCATCGATCTGTGGCAATGGGTACTTGTTCTTTACGGTCACCTTATTGAGTGCCGATAGTCAATGCACATTCTCAAGGTTCCGTCTTTCTTTTTCACGAAAAGAACGGGAGCACCCCAGGGAGAGAAACTCGGTCGGGCGAAACCTCTATCTGATAACTCTTGTAATTGAGTCTTTAATTCTTTTAATTCAATCGGTGCCATTCTGTACGGAGCTATTGAAATTGGGGTAGTTCCCGGCACTAACTCAATCCCAAATTCTACCTCACGAACCGGTGGTAGTCACGGTAGTTCCTCCGAAACACATCGGATATTCATTAACAATCGTACCGATTCGACCTTTGTCTCGATTACCTTCTCATCAATCACGACGCAAGATAGGCTTCACAACCCTTCTTCAAATAATGTCGAGCCAACATCGCCGATATCACATTAGGTAGTCCGTTTAAATCCGCAGACTCAATTCGGATTATCTCGTTATTTTGGCATCTCAAATCAATAGTCTTTAAATGCGCAATTTACTCTCGCATCATACATAGTCACCAATCCATACCGAGAATAATGTCAAACTCGTCGACGGTAATAGCATCGATCACCGGAAACACATATCCCGAATCATCAATGGGCGCTTTTTACACACTTTATCAACTATCACACATCGACCCAGGGGATTTGAAACCCGTATCACAACATCAGTAGACTTAACAGGTAAAGTCTTACTGGATATTAATGCTTCACACATATATGAATGAGTTGAACCGGGGTCAATCAAAGCAGTTACATTAGTATCAAAGAGAATGAAAGTGCCGGTGATTACATCTGGGGATGAGGCCTCCTCTCTGGCACGGATGGCTTAAGCTCTAGATGGTACCCGGGCAACAGATCGAACAATCGCATCAGAGGCTCCCCTCTATACACTACTCCTACCTCCCCAAAATCGAGATGATCTGCCTCGAGTTGTGGTGCCACTCGGTCGCGCACTTTGTACAGTACCCCTCCCAGCATTCTCCAGGCAATCTCGAACAAAGTGATCATGAGAGCCACACTTATAACAAGTGCGGGAAATAGATTTACCCCAACACTCTCCGAGATGTCGCCTACCACACTGTGGACATTCTGGCTTGCTCAATCTCTCATTGCCAACACTTGCAACTAACGTAGCCCGAGAACTTATTTGCGGCCTTTCTCGCATAGAAATCCCGGTGTTGGGTTTGGATCGACTACCGTAATTCTTGAACTTCTTCATAGCCATCTGTGAAAACTGACTTGCAGATCTCTTTCGAGTGTCTTTAGATTCAAGTTCAACTTTCCGTTTTTCTTTTCCCAATTCTTCAGCCTTACAGGCCCGTTCGACCAGTACAACAAACTCGTTAATTCCGAGAATACCAACCAGAAGCTTTATATCTTCATTTAAGCCATCTTCAAATCTCCGGCACATTGCAGCTTCTGACGAAACACACTCGCGAGCATAGCGACTAAGTCGCACAAACTTGCGCTCGTATTCAGGCACAGTCATACGACCCTGTTTGAGTTCAAGGAATTCTTTTCGCTTAGAGTCAATAAAGCGCTGGCTTATATACTTTTTACGGAATTTTGTTTGGAAAAAGTCCCAAGTAACCCTTTCTTTTGGGACAACTGCTGTGAGCGTATTCCACCAATAATAAGCAGAATCCCGTAATAATGATATAGCACACTTCAAACACTCATCGGGTGTCCAGGCCAGTTCGTCGAAAACACGAACAGTATTGTCGAGCCAAAATTCAGCTCGCTCCGCATCAGCATCATCCTTAGCTCTAAATTTTTGAGCTCCGTGTTTTCTAATACGATCAATCGGAGGCTTGCTTACTTTTTTAGAATTTATGATCGGGGGTGTCGCCGGTACTATAGGGGGAGTATTCTGATTCAAGGGTGGTTGCGTAACAGCTGGATTGGCTCAGACATACTGGCCAAACCAATCATTCATCATATTTTAAAAGGCTTGTTTAGCCCTCTCTTCAGGATCACTAACATCGGGTCGAGATTCTTCCGGCACGGCTCCTTGCGCAGGAGCAGGTGCCACACTCTCGACATCATCTGCTAAGGCTTGCTCGGGATCAAGATCCATCACTATACAGAAGAATCAAATACATTTAACTGTCAGAAGTCATCATACTATCACAATGTATATTATGGCATGTATAGCTAAACTCACATACACCATGTTAGTCCGAGAAACGACTAAACCTAGCTCCGATGCCAATTAAATGTAATACCCCTAACCCATATCCGTCGCCGGATTAGGGTTACAAGTATTACCAGAAGAACTTAACTTTCGCAATGCCCAAGTAACCACATAAAACTCAATCAAATTTCATTTCATGCAAACATCTCGTTTACTATCCAATTTACATATCCATACCTAAATAGCCATGATATAAAATTTAACAAGGAGCATTACAAATTAACTTATAGCAAGGCCGAACTTTAACAACATTAATACCATAATTGATTTTACCAATATTTACTTAAGCACAAAAACATGCTATAATAAACCAAAATGAAATATCAACTAAAATACCAAGGCAAGTAATAGTATAATAATCTTCCAAATTGATCCCCAAGCGCAGCCAAGCTCCAAAAGAGATATCTACAAATGCAAACCACCAAGAACAAAATAAGCTTCCGTAGCTTAGTATGATTAAGCAATTTATACACTTAGATATATATATATATAAGTCTATTCAAAATTTTGTAATAGACTTACTAATATTATCCATACCAAACTTTACCATAAAGTAAAATATTTCAAACCAACACATGTCCACAAGTAAGTTTATAATAACTTCCATAAACCATCATCTCATAATGGTAATCTATCACACATATTATAAGATTTCATATTCTTCTATTTACCTTCCCAAACCATTAAAAGTCTTAAGATAATAAGTATAGTATATACCTTTAATTCAACTTTCCTTTCCAGGCTTAACTGATCAAACATAACAAATAACAATATACTCATAAACATTCATATACTTAATATCACTAGTAATAGAATTTCCCATCGAATCTCATACCTGCACACTTAGGAATAATGTTTAGCAACGTATCGCTCACATAGAGCCGTTACTTGTGCCTCTCGTAACGTATCGCTCACACAGAGCCGTTACCTAATACATTCCGTAACGTATCGCTCACATAGAGCCGTTACTAAATACAACCCGTAACGTATCGCTCACATAGAGCCGTTACTCAATCATTTGTACTCAAGGTACTTAATATAACTTGTCAACCATTCAAATATAAAACTTCATGTACACATCCCATCTACCTTATTTCCACACATATGCATATCCCTATGCGAATAAAATTTATGCTTAAGCAAATCAAATTTTATATTACATTCGACTTAGGCAATATCAATCATCCACGAATCCATGTAGTCTATTTTCATTATTCAACTTCAATATTTCACCTATCTAAAAGCATCACAACATGTAAACACATATATCATGCCATATCCTTAACACCCACATATATCCACACATTCGGCTAAAGTACAATAAAATCATTTGTACATTCGGCTATGCCTATTTTATACACTTATTACCATTCAAAGTAAAGCATATAATAAGGTATAAAATTCAAATTAATTCAATTGCTTAAATCATACCTCAAAAAGCGACGATTCAAGATTTCTCGGCTACTCGTTTAGTTTTGCCTTTCCCCGATCTAAACCCGTTTCTTTATGATCTTGATCTAAAATGTCAAATTGAACCTTTTCAATTACATTTTCATTCAATTAAATCCAAATATACAAAACTATGCAATTTACCAACTCACCCTTGACATTTACAACCTATTTCATTTAGTCCTTAATGCACCAAAACACAAAATACAACTAATTGAGATTACTCCTCAATGACCGAATGATCACTAAACCCTTAAAAGTCTCCATAAACCTCCCTTCTAACATTTTAATCCTCTCACTATTTAATTTATGCAATTAAACCCTTAATACATAATTCAATCAATAACCACATCAAAATATAAACATTCATCCATGGCCAATTATACTATTTCACTATATATATATATATAAATAAACAATTAAGAAAGAAAAACCCCATAAACGGTCATTTCAACATTCGGCCGAATGTAAGGGTATCTTCATGCTCAAATTGAAACAACCTTCCTATCATTCATACAAGCTTAAATCACTACTCTCTATTTCGTCTAAATTTTCTATCTCCATTCATCTCATATTCATTAACACAACAAGCTATAATTATTTCCTATGGCCGAATCTCAACATGCCTAAATTCAAAAATTTCAACATGCTTTCGGTAATATTCAAAGTAACCAACTCATTTATATATAGATTTTCTAATTTAAAACTCAATTACTCACCTTACCACCACATGCATGGCCGAATAAAGGAGGATGAAATTTTTTTCTTTCCTTTGAAGGAAATTTCGGTGAAGAAGATGAAGGAAAGAAAGAGAAAATGGGTTTTTCTTATCTTTATTTTATTATATTCATATCATACATATTATCATATTCATAAAATATGATTTTAATATTATAAAATACTAAAAGAAATCCTCCCCCATCATCATTGCCGTCCACTTACATGAAATGTGGAAATTTGACATGCAAGTCCTTGCATTAAATAAAACAATTCAATTACCTTTCTAGTTTCATGCACACTTCTTTTACCACTTTAGCCATTTGATCCTTTTATTAAATTAAACATCCAAACAATTAATTTATACTAAAATATTTTTACTCATGCACAAACACTTAACATAGACATCAAATAAATCAAGATAATATTTTTCTAATTCAGATTCGTGGTCCCGAAACCACCATTCCGATTAGGGTCAAACTCGGACTGTTACAACTCTCCCCCCTTAGGGATATTCGTCCCCGAAAATCTTACCGGAAAAGAGGTTCGGATAGCGTTCTTTCATCACATCCTCCGATTCCCAAGTTGCTTCTTTGACTCCGTGTTTTTGCCACAGTACTTTAACTAAGGAAATTCTCTTATTTCTCAATTCTTTTATCTCACGGTTCAAGATACGAATCGGTTCTTCTTCGTAGGTCATATCAGATTGAATCTCGACTTCAGTCGGGCTAATCACATGCGATGGATCAGATCGGTATTTACGAAGCATCAAAACGTGGAAGACATTATGTATCTTTTCCAATTCAAGTGGTAACTATAATTTATAAGCAACCGGCCCGATACGTTCTGTGATTTCATACGGTCCAATAAATCTTGGACTCAACTTGCCTTTACGACCGAATTTGAGTACTTTCTTCAACGGGGAAACTTTTAAAAATACTCGATCTCCAACTTGAAACTCGATGTCTTTACGTTTCAAATCGGCATAAGACTTTTGACGGTCGATCATGACTTTTAAACTATCCCGGATCACCGCCACCTTACTGCTCACCTCTTTAATCAAATCAACCCCGAGTATCTTGTTTTCATCGAGCTCGGTCCAGTACAATGGTGTAAGACACTTACGACCGTACAAAGCTTTGAAGGGCGCCATTTTGATACTAGATTGAAAGCTATTATTGTAAGCAAATTCAACCAAAGGTAAGTATCATTCCCACGTACCTTCAAATTGGAGGATGCAACACCTCAACATATCCTCGAGTATCTGAATGACTCGTTCAGATTGACCATCTGTTTGCGGATGAAAAGCTGTACTAAAATGTAGCTTAGTACCGAAAGCATCTTGTAATTTCTTCCAAAACCGCGACGTGAACCTTGGATCCCTATCCGAAACAATAGAAATAGGTACTCCGTGCAACCGCACAATCTGTGATATGTATAGCTCTGCTAGCTTATCAAGCGAAAAGTTGGTACGTACCGAAATGAAGTGAGCCAATTTTGTCAATCTATCCACAATAACCCAGATTGAATCTTTCTTACTCGGTGATAGTGGCAAACCCGATACAAAATCCATCGTGATTCGATCCCACTTCCACTCAGGTATCAAAATCGGTTGAAGTAGTCCCGACGGCACCTGATGCTCAGCTTTCACTTGTTGACATACTAAACACCTTGTCACATAGTCTGAGATGTCTCATTTCATACCATGCCACCGAAGAATCTTTGTTTCAAGTCGTGATACATTTTTGTCTTTGCCGGATGAATCGACAATTTACTACTATGAGCTTCTTCACAAATCATTCGAATCAATTTAGAGTTCTTAGGCACACATATCCGATTATTAAACCGTAGACACCCCTCGTCATCTATTTGAAATTCGGAATCCGCATCTGCATCACACAGGTTCCTTTTTGCTTTTAAGTCATCATCAATCTCCTGAGCTTCTCGAATTTGTTGAACAAACAAAGGTTTCGCCTTTAATTCAGCAATGAGTACACCATCATCGGTCATGGCTAGATTTGCATTCATTGCATGCAGAGCATATAACGATTTCCGACTAAGCGCATCAGCAACTACATTAGCCTTTCCCGGATGATAACCAATCACAAGCTCATAGTCTTTCAACAGCTCTAACCATCATCGTTGTCTCAAATTCAGATCCTTCTGAGTCATTAAATACTTTAGACTTTTATGATCCGAATAGACGTGGCCTTTCTCACCAAAAAGATAGTGTCGCCATATCTTCAAAACATATACTATAGCGGCCAATTCAAGGTCATGTGTTGGATAATTCTTCTCGTGCGGTTTCAACTGTCTTGATGCGTAAGCTATAACTTTACTCTCCTGCATCAATACACAGCCCAGGCCATTCAGAGATGCATCGCTATAAACAACGAACTCTTTACCCGATTCTGGCTGAACAAGTACCGGAGCTTCCATTAACAAAGTTTTTACTTAATCGAAACTCTTCTGACACCTTTCTGACCACTCAAATTTTACATCTTTCTGCAACAATTTGGTCATCGGAGCTGCTATCATAGAAAACCCTTTCACAAAACGTCTATAGTATCGGCGAGTCCCAGAAAGCTACGAACTTCAGAAACATTCCACAGAGACTTCCAATCAAGTATAGCCGAAACTTTACTCGGGTCAACCCGAATGTCTGATGCCGAAATAACATGTCCCAAAAAGCTAACTTCACTTAGCCAAAACTCACATTTGCTGAATTTCACGTATAATTGTTTTTCACGCAAAATCTACAACACTAACTTCAAATGCTCAGCATGTTCAGTTTTGTTTCGCGAATAGATCAGTATATCATCAATAAACACAACTACAAACCGATCTAAGTACGGTCTGAATACCTGATTCATCAAGTCCATGAAAACTGCAGGGGCATTAGTGAGCCCGAATGGCATCACCAGAAACTCATAATGACCGTATCTCGTTCGAAAAGCAGTATTCGAGATGTCCGATTCTCTGACTCGCAACTGATAATACCCCGATCTCAGATCAATTTTTGAGAACACAGAGGCTCCCTTAAGCTGGTCGAATAAATCATCGATACGCGGCAATGGGTACTTGTTCTTTACGGTCACCTTATTGAGCTGCCGATAGTCAATGCACATTTTCAAGGTTCCGTCTTTCTTTTTCACGAAAAGAACGGGAGCACCCCAGGGAGAGAAACTCGGTCGGGCGAAACCTCTATCTGATAACTCTTGTAATTGAGTCTTTAATTCTTTTAATTCAGTAGGTGCCATTCTGTACGGGGCTATTGAAATTGGGGTAGTTCCCAGCACTAACTCAATCCCAAATTCTACCTCACGAACTGGTGGTAGTCCTGGTAGTTCCTCCGAAAACACTTCTGAATATTCATTAACAACTGGTACCGATTCGATCTTTGTCTCAGTTACCTTCTCATCAATCACGTACGCAAGATAGGCTTCACAACCCTTCTTCAAATAATGTCGAGCCAACATCGCCGATATCACATTAGGTAGTCCGTTTAAATCCGCAGATTCAATTCGGATTATCTCGTTATTTTGGCATCTCAAATCAATAGTCTTTCGTCTGCAATTTACTACTGCATCATACATAGTCAGCCAATCCATACCGAGAATAATGTCAAACTCGTCGAACGGTAATAGCATCAGATCAGCCGGGAAACACATATCCCGAATCATCAATGGGCAGTTTTTACACACTTTATCAACTATCACACATCGACCCAGGGGATTTGAAACCCGTATCACAACATCAGTAGACTTAACAGGTAAAGTCTTACTGGATATTAATGCTTCACACATATATGAATGAGTTGAACCGGGGTCAATCAAAGCAGTTACATTAGTATCAAAGAGAATGAAAGTGCCAGTGATGACATCTGGGGATGAGCCCTCCTCTCTGGCACGGATGGCGTAAGCTCTAGCTGGTACCCGGGCAACAGATCGAACAATCGCATCAGAGGCTCCCCTCTGTACACTACTCCTACCTCCCCCAAATCGAGATGATCTGCCTCGAGCTGTGGTGCCACTCGGTCGCACACTTTGTACAGTACCCCTCCCAGCATTCTCCAGGCAATCTCGAACAAAGTGATCATGAGAGCCACACTTATAACAAGTGCGGGAAATAGATTTACCCCAACACTCTCCGAGATGTCGCCTACCACACTGCGGACCTTCTGGCTTGCTCAATCTCTCATTTCCAACACTTGCAACTAACGTAGCCCGAGAGCTTATTTGCGGCCTTTCTCGCATAGAAATCCCGGTGTTGGGTTTGGATCGACTACCGTAATTCTTGAACTTCTTCATAGCCATCTGTGAAAACTGACTTGCAGATCTCTTTCGAGTGTCTTTAGATTCAAGTTCAACTTTTCGTTTTTCTTTTCCCAATTCTTCAGCCTTACAGGCCCGTTCGACCAGTACAACAAACTCGTTAATTTCGAGAATACCAACCAGAAGCTTTATATCTTCATTTAAGCCATCTTCAAATCTCCAAGCACATTGCAACTCACGACGAAACACACTCGCATGAGCATAGCGACTAAGTCGCACAAACTTGCGCTTCGTATTCGATTCGTGCATACCATATGACCTGTTTGAGTTCAAGGAATTCTTTTCGCTTAGAGTCAATAAAGCGCTAGCTTATATACTTTTTACGGAATTTTGTTTGGAAAAAGTCCCAAGTAACCCTTTCTTTTGGGACAACTGCTGTGAGCGTATTCCACCAATAATAAGCGAGAATCCGTAATAATGATATAGCACACTTTAAACACTCATCGGTGTCCAGCGATTAAATCGAAAACACGAACAGTATTGTCGAGCCAAAATTCAGCTCGCTCCGCATCAGCATCATCCTCGGCTCTAAATTCTTGAGCTCGTGTTTTCTAATACGATCAATCGGAGGCTTGCTTACTTTTTAGAATTTATGATCGGGGTGTCGCAGGTACTATAGGAGTATTACGATTCAAGGGTGGTTGCAGAAGCAATTTGGATTGGCTCGGACATACCGCCAAACCAATCATTCATCATATTTTAAAAGGCTTGTTTAGCCTCTCCTCGGGATCACTAACATCGGGTCGAGATTCTTCCGCACGACTCTCGCGCAGAGCAAGCGGTGCCACACTCTCGACATCATCCGCTAAGGCTTGCTCGGGATCAAGATCCATCACTATACAGAAGAATCAAATACATTTAACTGTCAGAAGTCATCATACTATCACAATGTATATTATGGCATGTATAGCTAAACTCACACACACCATGTTAGTCCGAGAAACGAGTAAACCTAGCTCCGATGCCAATTAAATGTAATACCCCTAACCCATATCCGTCGTCGGATTAGGGTTACAAGTATTACCAGAAGAACTTAACTTTCGCAATGCCCAAGTAACCACATAAAACTCAATCAAATTCCATTTCATGCAAACATCTCGTTTACTATCCAATTTACATATCCATACCTAAATAGCCATGATATAAAATTTAACAAGGAGCATTACAAATTAACTTATAGCAAGGCCGAACTTTAACAACATTAATACCATAATTGATTTTACCAATATTTACTTAAGCACAAAAACATGGCCATTTTCGCATGGCATATGTATACATATAATTACAAGTCTTTCAAACATGTCCCAAAAGTGTTAAAACTATACATGCCATAATAAACCAAAATGAAATATCGACTAAAATACCAAGGCAAGTAATAGTATGATAATCTTCCAAATTGATCCCCAAGCGCAGCCAAGCTCCAAAAGAGATATCTACAAATGCAAACCACCAAGAACAAAATAAGCTTCCGTAGCTTAGTATGATTAAGCAATTTATACACTTAGATATATATATATATATATATATATATAAGTCTATTCAAAATTTTGTAATAGACTTACTAATATTATCCATACCAAACTTTACCATAAAGTAAAATATTTCAAACCAACACATGTCCACAAGTAAGTTTATAATAACTTCCATAAACCATCATCTCATAATGGGAATCTATCACACATATTATAAGATTTCATATTCTTCTATTTACCTTCCCAAACCATTAAAAGTCTTAAGATAATAAGTATAGTACATACCTTTAATTCAACTTTCCTTTCCAGGCTTAACTGATCAAACATAACAAATAACAATATACTCATAAACATTCATATACTTAATATCACTAGTAATAGAATTTCCCATCGAATCTCATACCTGCACACTTAGTAATAATGTTTAGTAACGATCGCTCACATAGAGCCGTTATTACTTGTGCCTCTCGTAACGTATCGCTCACACGCAGCCGTTACCTAATACATTCCGTAACGTATCGCTCACATAGAGCCGTTACTAAATACAACCCGTAACGTATCGCTCACATAGAGCCGTTACTCAATCATTTGTACTCAAGGTACTTAATATAACTTGTCAACCATTCAAATATAAAACTTCATGTACACATCCCATCTACCTTATTTCCACACATATGCATATCCCTATGCGAATAACATTTATGCTTAAGCAAATCAAATTTTATATTACATTCGACTTAGGCAATATCAATCATCCACGAATCTATGTAGTCTATTTTCATTATTCAACTTCAATATTTCACCTATCTAAAAGCATCACAACATGTAAACACATATATCATGCCATATCCTTAACACCCACATATATCCACACATTCGGCTAAAGTACAATAAAATCATTTGTACATTCGGCTATGCCTATTTTATACACTTATTACCATTCAAAATAAAGCATATAATAAGGTATAAAATTCAAATTAATTCAATTGCTTAAATCATACCTCAAAAAGCGACGATTCAAGATTTCCCGGCTACTCGTTTAGTTTTGCCTTTCCCCGATCTAAACCCATTTCTTTATGATCTTGATCTAAAATGTCAAATTGAACCTTTTCAATTACATTTTCTTTCAATTAAATCCAAATATACAAAACTATGCAATTTACCAACTCACCTTTGACATTTACAACCTATTTCATTTAGTCCTTAATGCACCAAAACACAAAATACAACTAATTGAGATTACTCCTCAATGATCGAATGATCACTAAACCCTTACAAGTCTCCATAAACCTCCCTTCTAACATTTTAATCCTCTCACTATTTAATTTATTGAATTAAACCCTTAATACATAATTCAATCAATAACCACATCAAAATATAAACATTCATCCATGGCCAATTATACTATTTCACTATATATATATAAATAAACAATTAAGAAAGAAAAACCCCATAAACGGTCATTTCAACATTCGACCGAATGTAAGGGTATCTTCATGCTCAAATTGAAACAACCTTCCTATCATTCATACAAGCTTAAATCACTACTCTCTATTTCATCTAAATTTTCTATCTCCATTCATCTCATATTCATTAACACAACAAGCTATAATTATTTCCTATGGCCGAATCTCAACATGCCTAAATTCAAAAATTTCAACATGCTTTCGGTAATATTCAAAGTAACCAACTCATTTATATATAGATTTTCTAATATAAAACTCAATTACTCACCTTACCACCACATGCATGGCCGAATAAAGGAGGATGAAATTTTTTTCTTTCCTTTGAAGGAAATTTTTGGTGAAAGATGAAGGAAAGAAAGAGAAAATGGGTTTTTCTTATCTTTATTTTATTATATTCATATCATACATATTATCATATTCATAAAATATGATTTTAATATTATAAAATACTAAAAGAAATCCTCCCCCATCATCATTGCCGTCCACTTACATGAAATGTGGAAATTTGACATGCAAGTCCTTGCATTAAATAAAACAATTCAATTACCTTTCTAGTTTCATGCTGTAACATCCTAGATTAGGGGTTATGCGTTTGGAGCATAACTCAAGTGTTAGTAGGTTTTAAGTATGTTTGGAGGTGTTTTAAGGGTTTTAGAACCCAAGGATGAAAGGGAAAGCTTTGGGAAAATGTTGGATTTTAAGTCTAAAATAAGAAACTAGGCGAATGAGGCCTTAAAGGAAAATTGTAGGAGGTTATGGACATGAACTTGGGCTTAGTAAAGTGGCTTGGGACGCTACTTTAGGGGCTTGGAGGCTTGCGTCAAAGGAGTGCGAGGGAGGGAAGAGGTTCGAGCAACTTGGGAAGCAAATAGACTTTTATTTTTGCGCCAAAGGGGAACTGGGCTAAGGAGGCTTTAAAGGAATTTTTAGGAATTAATGCCATAAGAAATCATGTGGTAAAGTGGCGGTGGAGCGCCAGTGCGATGACAAGGGCCTTGGTTCGAATCACGTCGGCAGCAAGTAAGTAATTTTATTTTTCTTTTGGCGCTAAGACAAGAGGACTAGGCTAAGGAGGCCTTAAGGGAAATTCGTGAGGAATTATGACACAAGTGTTGGCCTGGTAAAGTGGTAGCAGAGCGCTACTTAAGGCTTGGGCAAGTGACGCCTCAAGCAATGGGTAGAGAGCCCAGGTTCGAGTTGCGAAGGAAGCAGGAAGGAGCTTTTATTTTTGAGTTAAGAACGCGCCTGGCGAATGAGGGTTTAAAAGAAATTCTGGGGAGTTTATATCACAAACAGTGCCTTGGCAAAGTGGCTTGGGAGTTGCCTGCAGCTTGCGTCAAAAGGGCTCCAGGTCTCATGTTCGAGTCCTATTGGCAGCAAGGGAAGTGTTTTTATTTTTTTTGCTTTGGCGTCAAGGAAGAAAGGTGAGAAGAAATTGGACGGCACATGGAATTTCAATTGGATAAGGATTTGGCTTAATTCTCCTATTGATTTTCGGCTAAGGTAGGATAAATGTTATTTGTTTATTTTATTTATTTTAGATAGGTAGATAAGAGATAAATGAGGTGATAAATTAGTGTTTTATTTTATTTTTAATAAGTGATTAGGAGATAAAATAGGAACTTGGTGAAGGATAATTGTTGTTAAATGAAGTGATAATAGGAGATTATTATAGGAATTTGATAAAGGATAGTGGGATTAATTTATTTTATTTATTAAAGGGATAAAAAGTTAAAATAGGAGTTTGATAGGAGATAATGTGAAGGATTATTTTATGTTATTTGTTAAGATAAAGTAGGAGAGTGATAAGAGATAATGTATTGGATTATTTTATGTAGTTATTAAAGTGATTAAAAGATTAAATGGGAGAAAACTTTGGAATTTGATAAGGGGAAGCTAGTAGTGAATTCTTTATAAGGGAGTAATCATCTTTGATATTCTTTTTCTTCTTTAATTTTCTTAGTGCCGAAAATCCCTACTCTTTTCCTCTTCTTCTTATTATTTTTCTTCCAACCCCAAATTCTCTTGTAGCCGAATATTTCTTGTGATTTAAAGCCTTAGCCGAACCTTTTCTAAAAGCCGGGATCCATTCTCTTTTAGTCTTCGCAAGCAACGATAGTGGAAGCATTAAAGGAGTTTTGGATTTGGAGTACTCAAGGGATTTTGATGGTTTCATAGTTAAGTGGTGATTCGAGATTTTGAGTAAGCAAGGTAAGTGGTATATAGTTTCGACCATAGGCCATTTTATAAGTTTAAGTGTGACCGATTGTGTATTATGATTTTTAGGGGCTAATCGACAAAAGTAAGCGAGTATCGGAATTCTAGATCGTGTTAGATTCAAGTAGTTCAAATTTAGCTAGAAAGTCGGTGTGTGATTAACCCACCGTTTTCCGGAGTTTTTGCTATATCTCAGTATGTGTTGATTGTGTACTAACAAGTGCGATAAAAGTTATGAGATGGATACCCTCAAAGGGTATGTCGATAATCCGGTAAATACCGAATCGATGAAGTGTGATTATTGATGTGAATATGTGATAATATGCTAAATAACATGTACATGCATTATCATGGCATTATTTTATGTTGCATGTGCATGGGTGGGTTATGAAAGAAGGGCGAGGTGTACTTCGAGTGCGTGGTTTGATGTTAGCCTTGAGCTACATCCGGATTGACGTTGGATCGAGGTCACGTTGTGGATTATTTCGCGATTAAGTTCACGTGGTTTGATGAGTAGCTCTGCGTGCCTCATCGTGGTTGATATCGACTATGTGCCATATCGTAGTTGATGAGTGACTATGTGTCCCATCGTGGTTTTGGTGTTAGCTACGGCTACACATCGTTGGCGCGCGCGATCGAGGTCGCGTTGTGGATTATTGTGCTTAATTGCACGGGCGACATTGATTGCCTTTTGGAGTGAAAAGGAGAGGGTGATTTGATAATCCCCGGTGTGTGGTAGGTGGATAAGGGGTGTGTAGAGGATGGACCCTAGAAAGTGGGTTGGGCTTCATAATTGCATAACTTTGCATGTGAATGTGATATGAATATGGGTCAAGCCAGAATGTGGTAGTATGTGAATATGATACTTGATATCCGATATATGGGTTAATATGTGGTTAACATGTGGGTGGAATTCAGTGGTTTAATTACACACTCTGAGTCAGGTGTGACTCACCCAAATATTTTATCAAACATCGCGGGTGATATGATGATCGGACCGGGTTGGAGTGGATACGAGGTGGCCCATGCTGAGAAGATAATTTAATTAATTAAGTATTTATAGTTTGAGTATTTTGATTAAGTCTTTATTGTATTAAGGCCCATTAAAGTGTTTAAGGTTGTTTAAGTATTTTTCATTAAGTTTAATTATTATATTTATTATGGATTGACAATTTAAATATTAATTGCAAATGATTTTATTTTCTTAAGTGTGTATAATAAAGTTCTGAATCCGGTGTTTTCATAATAATTTAATTTTTACCTAGAATATTTTAAGTCACGAAAAGGTTTTATTAAAGGAAACAAATTTTTAACGATTTTTACTCTTAAGTAAGAATATTTTCGAACGTGTTCCGCAGTGGCATTTCGAATTCGGTCGTAGTGAATGGGCCGGGTTTGGGGTGTTACACATGCACACTTCTTTTACCACTTTAGCCATTTGATCCTTTTATTAAATTAAACATCCAAACAATTAATTTATACTAAAATATTTTTACTCATGCACAAACACTTAACATAGACATCAAATAAATCAAGATAATATTTTTCTAATTCGGATTCGTGGTCCCGAAACCACCATTCCGATTAGGGTCAAACTCAGACTGTTACAACTCTCCCCCCCTTAGGGATATTCGTCCCTGAAAATCTTACTGGAAAAGAGGTTCGGATAGCGTTCTTTCATCACATCCTCCGATTCCCAAGTTGCTTCTTCGACTCCGTGTTTTTGCCACAGTACTTTAACTAAGGAAATTCTCTTATTTCTCAATTCTTTTATCTCACGGTTCAAGATACGAATCGATTCTTCTTCGTAGGTCATATCAGATTGAATCTCGACTTCAGTCGGGCTAATTACATGCGATGGATCAGATCGGTATTTACGAAGCATCAAAACGTGGAAGACATTATGTATCTTTTCCAATTCAAGTGGTAACTGTAATTTATAAGCAACCGGCCCGATACGTTCTGTGATTTCATACGGTCTAATAAATCTTGGACTCAACTTGCTTTTACGACCGAATCTGAGTACTTTCTTCCACGGGGAAACTTTTAAAAATACTCGATCTCCAACTTGAAACTCGATGTCTTTACATTTCAAATCGGCATAAGACTTTTTGACGATCAACGACTTTTAAACTATCCGGATCACGCCACCTTCATTCAGCCTCTTTAATCAAATCAACCCCGAGTATCTTGTTTTCACTGAGCTCGGTCCAGTACAATGGTGTACGACACTTACGACCGTACAAAGCTTCGAAGGGCGCCATTTTGATACTAGATTGAAAGCTATTATTGTAAGCAAATTCAACCAAAGGCAAGTATCGTTCCCACGTACCTTCAAATTCGAGGATGCAACACCGTAACATATCCTCGAGTATCTGAATGACTCGTTCAGATTGACCATCTATTTGCAGATGAAAAGCTATACTAAAATGTAGCTTAGTACCTAAAGCATCTTGTAATTTCTTCCAAAACAGCGACGTGAACCTTGGATCCCTATCCGAAACAATAGAAATAGGTACTCCGTGCAACCGCACAATCTACGATACGTATAGCTCTGCTAGCTTATCAAGCGAAAAGTCGGTACGTACCGGAATAAAGTGAGCCGATTTTGTCAATCTATCCACAATAACCCAGATTGAATCTTTCTTACTCGGTGTTAGTGGCAAACCCGATACAAAATCCATCGTGATTCGATCTCACTTCCACTCAGGTATCAAAATCGGTTGAAGTAGTCCTGACGGCACCTGATGCTCAGCTTTCACTTGTTGACATAGTAAACACCTTGTCACATAGTCTGAGATGTCTCGTTTCATACCATGCCACCAGTAATGCTGTTTCAAGTCATTATACATTTTTGTGCTGCCCGGATGAATCGACAATTTACTACTATGAGCTTCTTCACAAATCATTCGAATCAATTTAGAGTTCTTAGGCACACATATCCGTTTATTAAACCGTAGACACCCCTCGTCATCTATTTGAAATTCAGAATCCGCATCTGCATCACACAGGTTCCTTTTTGCTTTTAAGTCATCATCAATCTCCTGAGCTTCTCGAATTTGTTGAACAGACAAAGGTTTCACCTTTAATTCAGCAATGAGTACACCATCATTGGTCATGGCTAGATTTGCATTCATTGCACGCAGAGCATATAACGATTTCCGACTAAGCGCATCAGCAACTACATTAGCCTTTCCCGGATGATAACCAATCACAAGCTCATAGTCTTTCAACAGCTCTAACCATCGTCGTTGTCTCAAATTCAGATCCTTCTGAGTCATTAAATACTTTAGACTATTATGATCCGAATAGACGTGGCATTTCTCACCAAAAAGATAGTGTCGCCATATCTTCAAAGCATATACTATAGCGGCCAATTCAAGGTCATGTGTTGGATAATTCTTCTCGTGCGGTTTCAACTATCTTGATGCGTAAGCTATAACTTTACTCTCCTGCATCAATACACAACCCAGGCCATTCAGAGATGCATCGCTATAAACAACGAACTCTTTACCCGATTCTGGCTGAACAAGTACCGGAGCTTCCGTTAACAAAGTTTTTAGCTGATCGAAACTCTTCTGACACATTTCTGACCACTCAAATTTTACATCTTTCTACAACAATTTGGTCATCGGAGCTGCTATCATAGAAAACCCTTTCACAAAACGTCTATAGTATCCGGCGAGTCCCAGAAAGCTACGAACTTCAGAAACATTCCGCGGAGGTTTCCAATCAAGTATAGCCGAAACTTTACTCGGGTCAACCCGAATGCCTGATGCTGAAATAACATGTCCCAAAAAGCTAACTTCACTTAGCCAAAACTCACATTTGCTGAATTTCACGTATAATTGTTTTTCACGCAAAATCTGCAACACTTACTTCAAATGCTCAGCATGTTCAGTTTCGTTTCGCGAATAGATCAGTATATCATCAATAAACACAACTACAAACCGATCTAAGTACGGTTTGAATACCCGATTCATCAAGTCCATGAAAATAGCAGGGGCATTAGTGAGCCCGAATGGCATCACCAGAAACTCATAATGACCGTATCTCGTTCGAAAAGCAGTCTTCGAGATGTCCGATTCTCTGACTCGCAACTGATAATACCCCGACCTCAGATCAATTTTTCAGAACACAGAGGCTCCCTTAAGCTGGTCGAATAAATCGTCGATACGCGGTAATGGGTACTTGTTCTTTACGATCACCTTATTGAGCTGCCGATAGTCAATGCACATTCTCAAGGTTCCGTCTTTCTTTTTCACGAAAAGAACGGGAGCACCCCAGGGAGAGAAACTCGGTCGGGCGAAACCTCTATCTGATAACTCTTGTAATTGAGTCTTTAATTCTTTTAATTCATTCGGTGCCATTCTATACAGAGCTATCGAAATTGGGGTAGTTCCCGGCACTAACTCAATCCCAAATTCTACCTCACGAACTGGTGGTAGTCCTGGTAGTTCCTCCAGAAACACATCTGGATATTCATTAACAACCGGTACCGATTCGATCTTTGTCTCAGTTACCTTCTCATCAATCACGTACGCAAGATAGGCTTCACAACCCTTCTTCAAATAATGTCGAGCCAGCATCGCCGATATCACATTAGGTAGTCCGTTTAAATCTACAGACTCAATTCAGATTATCTCGTTATTTTGGCATCTCAAATCAATAGTCTTTCATCTGCAATTTACTACTGCATCATACATAGTCAGCCAATCCATACCAAGAATAATGTCGAACTCGACGAACGGTAATAAGCATCGGATCGGTAGGAAACACATATCCCGAATCATCAATGGGCAGTTTTTACACACTTTATCAACTATCACACATCGACCCAGGGGATTTGAAACCCGTATCACAACATCAGTAGACTCAACAGGTAAAGTCTTACTGGATACTAATGCTTCACACATATACGAATGAGTTGAACCGGGGTCAATCAAAGCAGTTACATTAGTATCAAAGAGAATGAAAGTACCGGTGATGACATCTGGGGATGAGGCCTCGTCTCTGGCACGGATGGCGTAAGCTCTAGTTGGTACCCGGGTATCAGATCGAACAATCGCATCAGAGGCTCCCCTCTGTACACTACTCCTACCTATCGAGATGATCTGCCTCGAGCTGTGGTGCCACTCGGTCGCGCACTTTGTACAGTACCCCTCCCAGCATTCTCCAGGCAATCTGGAACAAAGTGATCATGAGAGCCACACTTATAACAAGTGCGGGAAATAGATTTACCCCAACACTCTCCGAGATGTCGCCTACCACACTGCGGACATTCTGGCTTGCTCAGTCTCTCATTGCCAACACTTGCAACTGACGTAGCTCGAGAACTTATTTGCGGCCTTTCTCGCATAGAAATCCCGGTGTTGGGTTTGGATCGACTACCGTCATTCTTGAACTTCTTCATAGCCATCTGTGAAAATTGACTTGCAGATCTCTTTCGAGTGTCTTTAGATTCAAGTTCAACTTTTCATTTTTCTTTTCCCAATTCTTCAGCCTTACAGGCCCGTTCGACCAGTACAACAAAATCGTTAATTCCGAGAATACCAACCAGAAGCTTTATATCTTCATTTAATCCATCTTTAAATCTCCGACACATTGCAGCTTCTGACGAAACACACTCGCGAGCATAGCGACTAAGTCGCACAAACTTGCGCTCGTATTCAGGCACAGTCATACGGCCCTGTTTGAGTTCAAGGAATTCTTTTCGCTTAGAGTCAATAAAGCGCTGGCTTATATACTTTTTACGAAATTCTGTTTGGAAAAAGTCCCAAGTAACCCTTTCTTTCGGGACAACTGCTGTGACCGTATTCCACCAATAATAAGCAGAATCCCGTAATAATGATATAGCACACTTCAAACACTCATCGGGTGTGCAAGCCAGTTCGTCAAAAACACGAACAGTATTATCGAGCCAAAATTCAGCTCGCTCCGCATCATTATCATCCTCAGCTCTAAATTCTTGAGCTCCGTGTTTTCTAATACGATCAATCAGAGGCTTGCTTACTTTTTCAGAATTTATGATCGAGGGTGTCGCCGATACTATAGGGGGAGTATTCTGATTCAAGGGTGGTTGCGTAACAGCTGGATTGGCTCGGACATACTGGCCAAACCAATCATTCATCATATTGTAAAAGGCTTGTTTAGCCCTCTCCTTTGGATCACTAACATCGGGTCGAGATTCTTCCGGCACGACTCCTTGCGCAGGAGCAGGTGCCACACTCTCGACATCATCCGCTAAGGCTTGCTCGGGATCAAGATCCATCACTATACAGAAGAATCAAATACATTTAACTGTCAGAAGTCATCATACTATCACAATGTATATTATGGCATGTATAGCTAAACTCACACACACCGCGTTAGTCCGAGAAATGACTAAACCTAGCTCTGATGCCAATTAAATGTAATACCCCTAACCCATATCCGTCGCCGGATTAGGGTTACAAGTATTACCAGAAGAACTTAACTTTCGCAATGCCCAAGTAACCACATAAAACTCAATCAAATTCCATTTCATGCAAACATCTCGTTTACTATCCAATTTACATATCCATACCTAAATAGCCATGATATAAAATTTAACAAGGAGCATTACAAATTAACTTATAGCAAGGCCGAACTTTAACAACATTAATACCATAATTGATTTTACCAATATTTACTTAAGCACAAAAACAAGGCCATTTTCGCATGGCATATGTATACATATAATTACAAGTCTTTCAAACATGTCCCAAAAGTGTTAAAACTATACATGCCATAATAAACCAAAATAAAATATCGACTAAAATACCAAGGCAAGTGATAGTATGATAATTTTCCAAATTGATCCCCAAGCGCAGCCAAGCTCCAAAAGAGAGATCTACAAATGCAAACCACCAAGAACAAAATAAGCTTCCGTAGCTTAGTATGATTAAGCAATTTATACACTTATATAGATATATATAAGTCTATTCAAAATTTTGTAATAGACTTACTAATATTATCCATACCAAACTTTACCATAAAGTAAAATATTTCAAACCAACACATGTCCACAAGTAAGTTTATAATAACTTCCATAAACCATCATCTCATAATGGTAATCTATCACACATATTATAAGATTTCATATTCTTCTATTTACCTTCCAAAACCATTAAAAGTCTTAAGATAATAAGTATAGTACATACCTTTAATTCAACTTTCCTTTCCAGGCTTAACTGATCAAACATAACAAATAACAATATACTCATAAACATTCATATACTTAATATCACTAGTAATAGAATTTCCCATCGAATCTCATACCTGCATACTTAGTAATAATGTTTAGTAACGTATCGCTCATATAGAGTCATTACTTGTGCCTCTCGTAACGTATCGCTCACACAGAGCCGTTACCTAATACATTTCGTAACGTATCGCTCACATAGAGCCGTTACTAAATACAACCCGTAACGTATCGCTCACATAGAGTCATTACTCAATCATTTGTACTCAAGGTACTTAATATAACTTGTCAACCATTCAAATATAAAACTTCATGTACACATCCCATCTACCTTATTTCCACACATATGCATATCCCTATGCGAATAACATTTATGCTTAAGCAAATCAAATTTTATATTACATTTGACTTAGGCAATATCAATCATCCACGAATCCATGTAGTCTATTTTCATTATTCAACTTCAATATTTCACCTATCTAAAAGCATCACAACATGTAAACACATATATCATGCCATATCCTTAACACCCACATATATCCACACATTCGGCTAAAGTACAATAAAATCATTTGTACATTCGGCTATGCCTATTTTATACACTTATTACCATTCAAAATAAAACATATAATAAGGTATAAAATTCAAATTAATTCAATTGCTTAAATCATACCTCAAAAAGCGACGATTCAAGATTTCCCGGCTACTCGTTTAGTTTTCCCTTTCCCCGATCTAAACCCGTTTCTTTATGATCTTGATCTAAAATGTCAAATTGAACCTTTTCAATTACATTTTCATTCAATTAAATCCAAATATACAAACAATTTACCAACTCACCCTTGACATTTACAACCTATTTCATTTAGTCCTTAATGCACCAAAACACAAAATACAACTAATTGAGATTACTCCTCAATGACTGAATGATCACTAAACCCTTACAAGTCTCCATAAACCTCCCTTCTAACATTTTAATCCTCTCACTATTTAATTTATTGAATTAAACCCTTAATACATAATTCAATCAATAACCACATCAAAATATAAACATTCATCCATGGCCAATTATACTATTTCACTATATATATATATATATATATATATAAAAACAAACAATTAAGAAAGAAAAACCCCATAAACGGTCATTTCAACATTCGGCCGAATGTAAGGGTATCTTCATGCTCAAATTGAAACAACCTTCCTATCATTCATACAAGCTTAAATCACTACTCTCTATTTCATCTAAATTTTCTATCTCAATTCATCTCATATTCATTAACACAACAAGCTATGATTATTTCCTATGGCTGAATCTCAACATGCCTAAATTAAAAAATTTCAACATGCTTTCTGTAACACCCCAAACTCGGTCAATACGCCACGACCGAATTTGGTATGTCACAGGGGAAAACGTTTTGAGGAAAAACGAGTTACCGATTAAAATTTTAGTGAAAAACTTTTTATTATTCTAAATTCGTAAAAAAATTAAGTTGAAAACTGATATTTTACTTTGCAATTCCGTAAATAGATTTTTAAAACTTAGTCGCAGCTTAGATTCGTAAACCATTTATAAATTAAAGAGAAACTAAAGCAATTAGGTTGAAAATCGTATCTAATAGAAATTTAGAAACTTAAGTTTTATAAAATAGTTTGAGTTATCGAAAATACTTAAGTTGTTAAAAATTATCAATTTATTTAGGTTACCCGATGGTAACGTTTTAAAAACCATCGCGCTTTGTATTTTAGAAAACTTTGTTCACATATCATTAAATCAATCATGTAATTTGCAAGTTATTCCTAAAACAAATCCAAAGCATATAAATAATCCAAAAACATAATTAAAAAGGCCTTATTACAAACCCATAAAAATGAAAACCAAATTAAAATCAAGTACCCAAATGGAAGTTCATGTAAAACCAAATTTCATTGCATGGCCTCCTCGAGTTCATCCAGGCTCCTCATCCGCGAATTACGAATTACTGAAAAAGTAAGGGAGAAGGTGAGTCACCAAGACTCAGTGCATATTCCCTCTCCCGGGTAAATACCACATACTTACACAAATTATAACCAAGCAATATATATATATTATGCACCCAACCTAGCCATCCGTAACTCCTTTTTCTACCCCGTGTGGTACCAAACCACTGGTGGTGCCAAACCACTGGTGACCAAAGTCACAAATAATCAAGTTGTGGGGCCAACCGGCTTGTGATACCAAATCACTGGTGACAATCCCATATCTCAAAAGTGGGGCCAACCCACGGTGGTGTTAATCCACAGGGACGAGTCGCTATGAGGTGTCAAACCTCTGGTGTCCCAAAGACACAAATGTGATACCAAATCACTGGTGACCAAAGTCACGAATAATCAAGTTGTGGGGCCAACCCACGTGTGATACCAAATCACTGGCGACAATCCCATATCTCAAAAGTGGGGCCAACCCACGGTGGTGTTAATCCACAGGGACGAGTCGCTATGAGGTGCCAAACCTCTGGTGTCCCAAAGACACAAATGTGATACCAAATCACTGGAGGTGCCAAACCTCTGGTGTCCGAAGACACGAATATCAATCTTCCCCTCCTCTCATATTGCCCATACCAATGCAATAGATAAACAAATCATGTCAATATACTTTGATATGAACATATAACCAATACATATCGTAGATCGTGATATTAAACAACATATAGCAACATCATATCGAAACGGACTTACCCGTATCCTTGCTCATACCCATCAAGGTATCATATCAATATCTCATAGTTTCGGCTTTAACAACTTGAATAGTTATTTAACACACATATATATATATATAAACCAAGTTATAAAGTGTGTAAGATACACACCTTTCACTAACGCAAATACTAACTTCCGTAGACCCGATCTACCTCACTAGATCACCTTGTCCTACATTCGGCCAAACCACAAGATTATAAGCAAAACCATTCGGCCAACATCACATCTTAATCTCAATAGCCTTTGGCTTTTCAACCATTAAAAGAATGATGAATCAACAAGAATCCTTACCACTTGACTTACCAACTTTGATTGCTAGAGAAGTAAGGCTTAGATCAAATGCTTCCAAAGTCCCAAAGAGCCTATAAGAATAATCGGTTCCTAATAATAGTTAGAACCTTGCAACAAATGTCCATAGGTTGGCCTTTGACCACAAGAAAATGACATAGAAAAGAGAAAGAAATGAAGGAAAACGGTCATGAACACTTACCCTTTTTCCAAAACCGATTGAAGAAAACCAAATGAAGACCTACCCTTGTTGATATTCGCCCAAAACAATACAAAAGGGAGTGGGAAGTTTCGGCAATATGGTTATGAAAGAAGAAAGATATGTGTATAAAAAGTAAGGAAGTATGTGAGTAGAAAAGAGAAAAAAAAAATGAGAGAGAGGATTCGGTTTTAGCAACAATGGAAGAAAAGAAAAGTGAGTTTGGGGAAGAAAAAGGTTCGGCCAAATGAAAGAAAAAGGAAATGTGGTTGAGCAAATATCAAAAGAAGAAAAGAGAGAGATGGGAGAAAAAGTTCGCCAAGCACCTAGTTTGCCGAAAAGAAAAATGCACAAAATGTAAAAATGAGTTTTCAGTTTCAAAAGGAAAAATGAGAGAAAGAAAATAGTATTTGGTTCAAACAAAATGAGAGCTAAAACCAAAAGTAAAATTGCACAAAATGCTTATGGTGCATTCGGCCAAAGAGGGATTTGTTTGGAGAGGAAGAGAAAAATATGCCAAAAGGTGCACAATTGCTAAAGTTGGCCAAATATCCCCCCCAAACCTCCTATCAACATTCGGCCACCCCTCTAGCCACACATGCAGCCCACATACATGCACTAAAGGCCTTGGAATAGTTTCCAAAACATCTTCCTTAAGCCAAGCCTTGAGATCCTCTACATTCCTAAAGTTGAAGGAATTTTATCCCTAAAATCTAGCAATTCTATCCCTTATTTCATGCTTACCATAACCTTAAGTCTTCTTGTCATAAAAAGAAAGTTGTCCATCTTATCCATATGTATAGTTGACCGACACTTAATGCTAGGATGTACAAAAATAAAATCCTCAATATGCTTTCCATGCTACTCGAACCACTTCCCTCAAGCAACCTTTCAAGCTCCTTATCCACTATGCCACTAACTCCTCATGTGCTTTAATTTAACACTTAAATTATCTTAAGTGTCAAGCTCACTTAATCCACTTCACTAAATTTTCCACACTAAAAATTATTCTAGCTTAGCTAATATTTCCAAGCCTTCACACAAATATACTAAGCACACAATAACAATCATATCCAGAGCTAACACAAATAACAAGATGATACTCTAATATTTTTAGGATGTTACAATTCTACCCCCTTAAGAAAATTTAGTCCTCGAAATTACACGATCAAAAGAGTTGAGGGTCTCTGCTGCCTCATCGCATCCTCCGGTTCCCATGTAGCTTCTTCCACGCCATGATTCCGCCATAAAACCTTCACTAAAGGAACGGACTTCCACGCATAAAACTTTCACATCTTGATCTAGAATCGCACGAGTTCTTCTTTTTATCGTCAAATCTGGACTCACCTCTATTTCCTCTATCGCCACGACATGCGATGGATCGAACGATAAGCGTCTAAGCATGGAGACATGGAACACATCGTGAATCGACTTCGGCTCGATGGCAACTCGGTGATAGGCTCACTGGTCCCACTCGTCTCAACACCTTATACGGTCCAATAAACCTTGGACTTAACTTGCCTTTTCTCCCAAATCTTAACACTTTCTTCCATGGCGAGACCTTCAGAAAAACTTTGTCACCCACGGCAAACTCTATATCCCTCCGCTTGAGACCAGCATATGACTTCTGCCTATCTGAAGCTTCCTTCAGACAAGCCTGAATCATCTTAACCTTATCCTCAGTCTCTGCAACCAACTCTGGTCCTAACATCTGACGCTCATCCAACTCTGTCCAACATGTAGGTGTGCGACACCTCCTACCATACAACGCCTCATATGGTGCCATCTTAATGCTTGCCTGATAACTATTGTTGTATGCGAACTCTGCTAATGGTAAAAACTCTTCCCAGCTACCTCTGAAATCCAAAACACACCCTCTCAACATATCCTCTAAAATCTGTATAACTCTTTCCGACTGTCCGTCAGACTGTGGATGAAATGCCGTACTGAAATCCAACCGCGTACCCAAAGCTTGATGTAACGCTCTCCAAAACCTCGACGTAAATCTAGGATCTGCATGCGAGATGATCGACTTTGGTACACCGTGCAACCTCACTATTTTCGCCACATACAACTTAGCTAACCAGAGGCGAATAATCCACCCTTACCAGGAATAAAATGAGCTAACTTAGTCGGACGATCCACAATCACCCAAACCGAGTACTTCTTACTTGGCGTAAGGGTAATCCACTAATAAAGTCCATAGTGATCCTTTCCCACTTCCACTGTGGAATCTTCACCGACTGAAGTAACCCAGACGGCAACTGATGCTCCGTCTTGACCTGGCGACACGTCGGACATTTACCCACAAACTCGTTACCTCAAGCTTCGCACTGGCCACCAAACTCGTTTCTCTTAAATCCCGATACATCTTGCTACCTCCGGGATGCATATAGCGTATGGGCTGCTATGTGCGTCCGAAGAATCCTTTGCCTCAACTCAACATCCTTTGGCATACAAGCTCTTCCTTTAAAACACAATACTCCATCCTTGGACAAACTATAATCCTCTAAACCACCATTCTGAACCTGTAACCTCCGATCATTCAAACCATCATCCTCTAACTGTTTCTCCTTGATCTGCTCTAACCAAGTCGGCTTGACTTGCAATTCAACCAAAAGACTCCCATCATCATATAAGCTAAGGCGAGCAAACATCGATCTTAAGTCGGTCACAACCTTACGACTCAACGCGTCGCCACCACATTAGGCTTGCACGGATGATACTCAATCGAGCGATCGTAGTCCTTTAACAACTCAATCCATCTACGTTGCCTCAAGTTCAAATCCTACGAGTTAAAAGATACTTAAGACTCTTGTGATCCGTGTAGACTATCGACTTCACTCCATACAAATAGTGTCTCCATATCTTCAAAGCAAAACCACTGCGACTAATTCCAAGTCATGCGTTGGATAGTTAACTTCATGTGGTCTCAAGCTGTCGAGATGCATAAGCCACTACCTTCCCTTCTGCATCGGCACACATCCCAAACCAAGTATGTGATGCATCACAAGAAACCGTGAATTCCTTGCACGCCTCGAGTTGAATCAAACCGGAGCTTGGTTAGAATCTTCTTCAACTTGTCAAAACTTCCTTCTTTGCTTCTCGGTCCACACAAATGGAACTCCTTTCCTCAATAACTTAGTCATAGGTTGCTATCAAAGAAAATCCTTCCACAAATCTTGGTAATACCCCGCTAGACCTAGAAAACTCGAATCTCACCACCGACTTAGGCGGCTTCCAATCCAACATCGCCTCAATCTTTTGAGGATCCACTCTAATCCCTCGGTGATACTACGTGACCCAAGAAAGTCACCTCCTAAGCCAAAACTCGCACTTACTAAATTTGGCGTGCTGATTGCTTTTCCTCGAATCTGCAACACTACTCGCAAATGCGCATCATGCTCCTCCTCTGAATTTGAGTATACCAAAATATCGTCTATAAATACTACGACAAACTGATCCAAAAACTGCTGGAATACCCGATTCATCATGTCCATGAATGCTGCCGGCGCGTTAGTCAACCCAAACGGCATTACTAGAAATTCGTAGTGCCCATACCGAGTGCGAAATGCCGTCTTATGGATATCAGCCTCTTTCACCTTCAGCTGATGATATCCAGACCTTAAATCAATCTTGGAAAAAACCGCTGCCCCCTTAAGCTGATCAAACAAGTCATCTATCCTCGGCAAAGGATACTTGTTTTTGATCGTCAGCTTATTCAACTGGCGGTAGTCTATACACATCCGCATCGATCCATCCTTCTTCTTGACAAAAAGTACCGGTGCTCCCCAAGGCGAAACACTTGGTCGGATAAAACCTCGATTCAACAACTCTTGAATTTGAGCCTTCAATTCCCCTAATTCCTTCGGTGCCATCCTATACGGAGCAATAGACACTGGCGCAGTTCCGAGTAACAGATCTATACCAAATTCAACTTCACGATCCGGAGGCAATCCCGGAAGTTCTTCTAGAAATACGTCAACATATTCCTTTACCGTTCGGACATTCCCCACAGTAGACTCCTTAGCCTCCAACGCACACACATAAACCACAAATGCCTCACGATTCTTCCCGACCAACTTCACACGACTTTCAACGCAGATACCACGTTGGATAGATAATCTCTTCTATTACCTATCATAACCACCTCTTTGCCCTCAGCTGTCTTCAAAACCATGCGCTTAGCAGCGCAATCCAAACTTGCTTGATACTTGACCAACCAGTCCATCCCAAGAATCAGATCGAACTCCTCAAGCGGCGGTTCCATCGGATCGACTACAAACATTACCCTTGGAGTTCTAGGGGTACATCTTTATCTGACTTATTTACTTCACTGAGTGACCTAGAGGGCTAAATCTTGTCATCTTCCTAGAAGTAGTCTCAGAGTCTAGATTCATAGTCTCTACTATGCTACTAGCAACATACGAATGTGTCGAACCCACATCTATCAAAGCCGTATATGGTACACCAAAGATTAAGAACGTACCGGTTATAACGTCCGGTGCGTCGCCCTCCTCTCGACGTCTCGCTGCATACACCAAGCCAGGCTGTCTTGCCTCAGTGTTGCCAGCACCTCTGCCAGATGCTCTGCGGCCTCGACCAGAACCATTACCTCCTCTACCATTACCATGACCTCTCTGTGGTGACGGTCCCTCATTTCTAAACTGAGCATGACCTTGACCCTCAGATTGATTCCTAGCTAGCTTACGTGGACAGTCTCTCACACGATGATCCAGCGAACCACACTCAAAACATCCTTTCCCTCCGGTCCAACATTCGCCCCAATGAAATTTTCCATATCGGTTACACTGTGCTGGTCCCTGATTAGCAGTAACAGGCCTCCCAGATTGATTCGGCCCACTCTGCCTAACCCTCTTCTGAGAATTATCGGCTGACCCGGATGATCCAAAACCTCTCTTATGTTTATTCTTGTCGTGACTCTGCCTTACTGATTCCTTTATCCCTTCGGCTATCTTAGTCTTTTCAACTAGCGCAGCAAACTCTCGCTCCTGATGTGGAGCAATCAGCAATCTCAGTTCGTCCCTCAATCCATCTTCGAACCGGACACATCGTTCGTGCTCCGAAGCCACGATACCTCTAGCATACCGCCTCAATCTTAAAAATTCTGCCTCATATTCTGATACGGACTTACTTCCCTGGACCAAACTCAGAAATGCCTTACGCTGTGCATCAATGAAACTAGACCCAACATATTTCTTCTGATACGCTGCCTTAAAATAATCCCAAGTGAGATCCTCCGCTGCAGCACTATTCCTTACCGTGAGCCACCACTGATATGACTCATCCCGAAGAAGCGATACAATCCCTTTCAGCTTTTCCTCAGCACTCAGATCCAAGTCATCCATGATTCGTTCCGTCGCCTCTAACCAATACTGCCGTCGTGATCGAGCCACACCGAAACACTCGAAATACCTCGGCTCCATTGGCTCAAGTCGCGGATACGAATTTCTGAATTCCCGCGCCTCCACCTATTCCAGCTACCCTCTCAAGAACTCGCAGCATCGCCTGAGACACTGCATCATCCCCCGTTTGATCCTGATGCTCAACTCCAACCGCTGGTGGTGGGGGTGGTGGTACCTCATTCTCGGATCCTTGACCAGACCTCACTGGCTCAGACACAGCCATCCTACCCCGACCACGTCCACGAGTAATACGACCTCGACCACGAGTACTCATGTCTAAAGTCTCGACTTATCTGATTTAAAAGCGTTATGCATTAGTCATTATTCCACTTTCTTTAAAACACAGTTTTATGAATAATTTTAATAAGAAGTTGTTTCGCGAGTACATTCAACCTATAGTTTGGGTCTCTAGAGTAGTTCCTACTACTATACAGTCATGCCAACATCATCATATCATATCATCAAAATCAACAGTTTGATGTACTTACCAGGGCGGATTGATGTCGGAGACTCGGGGCCATGCCTTTCCAACCATACAATTTTCAACAAAATCATTTTAAAACCATACTTTAAAACATTTTGGGCCTCGGGCCCACAGCCGAGCTTTTGAACTTGGCTCTGATACCAATTTGTAACACCCCAAACCCGGTCAATACGCCACGACCGAATTTGGTATGTCACAGGGGAAAACGTTTTGAGGAAAACGAGTTACCGATTAAAATTTTAGTGAAAAACTTTTTATTATTCTAAATTCGTAAAAAAAAAATTAAGTTGAAAACTGATATTTTACTTTGCAATTCCTAAATAGATTTTTAAAACTTAGTCGCAGACTTAGATTAAGTAAACCATTTATAAATTAAAGAGAAACTAAAGCAATTAGGTTGAAAATCGTATCTAATAGAAATTTGGAAACTTAAGTTTTATAAAATAGTTTGAGTTATCGAAAATACTTAAGTTGTTAAAATTATCAATTTATTTAGGTTACCGGATGGTAACGTTTTAAAACCATCGCGCTTTGTATTTTAGAAAACTTTGTTCACATATCATTAAATCAATCATGTAATTTGCAAGTTATACCTAAAACAAATCCAAAGCATATAAATAATCCAAAAACATAATTAAAGAGGCCTTATTACAAACCCATAAAAATGAAAACCAAATTAAAATCAAGTACCCAAATGGAAGTTCATGTAAAACCAAATTTCATTGCATGGCCTCCTCGAGTTCATCAGGCTCCTCATCCGCGAATTTACGAATTACTGAAAAGTAAGGGAGAAGGTGAGTCACGAGGACTCGTGCATATTCCCTCCAGGGTAAATACCACATACTTACACAAATTATAACCAAGCAATATATATATATTATGTACCCAACCTAGCCATCCGTAACTCTTTTTTCTACCCCGTGTGGTACCAAACCACTGGTGGTGCCAAACCACTGGTGACCAAAGTCACAAATAATCAAGTTGTGGGGCCAACCGGCTTGTGATACCAAATCACTGGTGACAATCCCATATCTCAAAAGTGGGGCCAACCCACGGTGGTGTTAATCCACAGGGACGAGTCGCTATGAGGTGTCAAACCTCTGGTGTCCCAAAGACACAAATGTGATACCAAATCACTGGTGACCAAAGTCACGAATAATCAAGTTGTGGGGCCAACCCAAGTGTGATACCAAATCATTTGGCGACAATCCCATATCTCAAAAGTGGGGCCAACCCACGGTGGTGTTAATCCACAGGGACGAGTCGCTATGAGGTGCCAAACCTCTGGTGTCCCAAAGACACAAATGTGATACCAAATCACTGGAGGTGCCAAACCTTTGGTGTCCGAAGACACGAATATCAATCTTCCCCCTCCTCTCATATTGCCCATACCAATGCAATAGATAAACAAATCATGTCAATATACTTTGATATGAACATATAACCAATACATATCGTAGATCGTGATATTAAACAACATATAGCAACATCATATCGAAACGGACTTACCCGTATCCTTGCTCATACCCATCAAGGTATCATATCAATATCTCATAGTTTCGGCTTTAACAACTTGAATAGTTATTTAACACACATATATATATATATATATAAACCAAGTTATAAAGTGTGTAAGATACACACCTTTCACTAACGCAAATACTAACTTAGTAGACCCGATCTACCTCACTAGATCACCTTGTCCCACATTCGGCCAAACCACAAGATTATAAGCAAAACCATTCGGCCAACATCACATCTTAATCTCAATAGCCTTTGGCTTTTCAACCATTAAAAGAATGATGAATCAACAAGAATCCTTACCACTTGACTTACCAACTTTGATTGCTAGAGAAGTAAGGCTTAGATCAAATGCTTCCAAAGTCCCAAAGAGCCTATAAGAATAATCGGTTCCTAATAATAGTTAGAACCTTGCAACAAATGTCCATAGGTTCGGCCTTTGACCACAAGAAAACGACATAGAAAAGAGAAAGAAATGAAGGAAAAACGGTCATGAACATTTACCCTTTTTCCAAAACCGATTGAAGAAAACCAAATGAAGACCTACCCTTGTTGATATTCGGCCCAAAACAATACAAAAAGGGAGTGGGAAGTTTCGGCAATATGGTTATGAAAGAAGAAATATATGTGTATAAAAAGTAAGGAAGTATGTGAGTAGAGAAGAGAATAAAAAAAAATGAGAGAGAGGATTCGGTTTTAGCAACAATGGAAGAAAAGAAAAGTGAGTTTGGGGAAGAAAGAGGTTCGGCCAAATGAAAGAAAAAGGAAATGTGGTTGAGCAAATATCAAAAGAAGAAAAGAGAGAGATGGGAGAAAAAAGTTCGGCCAAGCACCTAGTTTGCCGAAAAGAAAAATGCACAAAATGTAAAAATGAGTTTTCGGTTTCAAAAGGAAAAATGAGAGAAAGAAAATAGTATTTGGTTCAAACAAAATGAGAGCTAAAACCAAAAGTAAAATTGCACAAAATGCTTATGGTGCATTCGGCCAAAGAGGGATTTGTTTGGAGAGGAAGAGAAAAATATGCCAAAAGGTGCACAATTGCTAAAGTTGGCCAAATATCCCCCAAACCTCCTATCAACATTCGGCCACCCTCTAGCCACACATGCCGTCCACATACATGCACTAAAGGCCTTGGAATAGTTTCCAAAACATCTTCCTTAAGCCAAGCCTTGAGATCCTCTACATTCCCAAAGTTGAAGGAATTTTATCCCCAAAATCTAGCAATTCTATCCCTTATTTCATGCTTACCATAACCTTAAGTCTTCTTGTCATAAAAAGAAAGTTGTCCATCTTATCCATATGTATAGTTGACCGACACTTAATGCTAGGATGTACAAAAATAAAATCCTCAATATGCTTTCCATGCTACTCGAACCACTTCCCTCAAGCAACCTTTCAAGCTCCTTATCCACTATGCCACTAACTCCTCATGTGCTTTAATTTAACACTTAAATTATCTTAAGTGTCAAGCTCACTTAATCCACCTCACTAAATTTTCCACACTAAAAATTATTCCAGCTTAGCTAATATTTCCAAGCCTTCACACAAATATACTAAGCACACAATAACAATCATATCCGAGCTAACACAAATAACAAGATGATACTCTAATATTTTTAGGATGTTACACTTTCGGTAATATTCAAAGTAACCAACTCATTTACATATAGATTTTCTAATTTAAAACTCAATTACTCACCTTACCACCACATGCATGGTCGAATGAAGGAGGATGAAATTTTTTTCTTTCCTTTGAAGGAAATTTCGGTGAAGAAGATGAAGGAAAGAAAGAGAAAATGGGTTTTTCTTATCTTTATTTTATTATATTCATATCATACATATTATCATATTCATAAAATATGATTTTAATATTATAAAATACTAAAAGAAATCCTCCCCCATCATCATTGCCGTCCACTTACATGAAATGTGGAAATTTGACATGCAAGTCCTTGCATTAAATAAAACAATTCAATTACCTTTCTAGTTTCATGCACACTTCTTTTACCACTTTAGCCATTTGATCCTTTTATTAAATTAAACATCCAAACAATTAATTTATACTAAAATATTTTTACTCATGCACAAACACTTAACATAGACATCAAATAAATCAAGATAATATTTTTCTAATTCAGATTCGTGGTCCCAAAACCACCATTCTAATTAGGGTCAAACTCGGACTGTTACACTCAGTGTGCTTAACCCCCTCGGCGATCTTCGCCTTCTCGACCAAGGCAAAAAAATCTCGCTCCCTTTTCGGAGCTATAAAAACCTTCAAGTTATCCCTGAGGCCATCCTCAAAGTGGACACATCGCTCGTAGTCAGATGCCACCATACCTCGTGCATAGCGGCCCAGTCTCAGAAACTCGGCCTCATACTCGGCCACTGTTCGATCTCCCTGTGTCAGATTCAGAAACTCCCTCCTATGGGCATCCACATAACTGGCTCCCACATATTTCCCCTGGAAGGCAGTCTTAAAGAACTCCCGGGTTAGACGTTCGGGCTGAGTGCCCTCCTTAACAGTAAGCCACCACTGATAAGCATTGTCCCTCAACAGTGAGACTCCTGATAAACCGTAAAAGTAACATATTTTAAGCCCACATTTAGCATGCTTTTGGATGAATTATCCCTTATTTTATGTCATTTGGTGCTCTTAATCCTTTGTTTTCATGTTTTATACTCAGGGAAGCACCGGAGGATGAAAAGAACAAGAAACAGGCTTAAAACGGGCCAAACGGGCCATATCACGAAATTGACACGGCCTGGGCTCAAGACCACATGGCCGTGCCTCATCAACGGACTCCACACGGCCTGCCCACGATTTACACGGGCGTGTGCCATGGCCGTGCCCCTACCGTGACAAAGAGAAATTTCACTCGGATTAGGATACTTAAGGGCAAAGAAACACATTCCAAAGCCTATATAAACACCCTAAGTAAGACCTAAAAGGGAGAGCCCAAGGCTGTTGTCAAGGGGCGTCTTGCTAGGCCAAAGGAGGTAGATTTGTGGAGGTTTACTTGAAGATAGCCAGTTGATCCAACTCAAGAATTCGGAATCATACTCAAGACGGAGGATCTCTCATTCAATTCCTTCAGGGGGTTTTAGGGATTTCCTATGTTTTGTTTTATCTTTTCTTTTGAGATGTTTTCTTTTATTTTTATGAACTAAACCCTCAGATACCTGAGGGGGATGAAACCTAAGATGAATCTTGTTATCGTTTGCTGAACTATATGATAAATATTTGCCTTGTTCTTAATTATGTGTTCTTAATTCTTGTGTTGATATTTCTGGGATATTGATACAAGTTTGATGTAACAACCCAAACCCGGCCCAAACATTACGACCGAATTTGATTTGTTACGGAGAAAAACTTTTTGAACACCATTTTGAAGCCAATTTAAGTTTTGTTGAAAACTCCTCGTTTTTGGTTATCTTGCCGAAACTATACTTAGATTTAATTTGGAAATTTAATTAAGTCCGGTTATTATACAAATTTCAAGGGTGCCCGATGGCACGATAAAGCATTTTCGTGTTAATTTAAGAAAACATGTGATTCCAATTCAGTTTTAATAATATAGTTTAAAGTAAATATCCAACCTATAAAAAAAAATAACACAAATAAAGTTTATGGAGGCCTTATTACAACCAAAATAAAAATAACCAAATTTAAAGTTCAATAACTTTAAGTCCTTTGCATGGCCACCTCGAGTCCAACTGGCTCCTCAACCGCCAACTACGAGTCACTGAAAAATGTTAAAGGAGAAGGTGAGTCACCATGACTCAAGATGTAACCCTTCCCCCGTTTTAAAAAAAAACATTTCATACACAACATATAACGATTAATATGCAGAGTATCGTGTGCCCAACCTAGCCAACCAAACGCCTTTGCCTACCCCATGTGGTACCAAACCACTTTGGTGACCGTAGTCACAATGTGTTACCAAAAAACACTGGTGGTGCCAAACCACTTTGGTGACATATAGTCACAATGTGCTACCAAAGCACGGTGTCCGTGAGACACAAATCGGGTGATGGGGCCAACCCATCGTGTGATACCAAATCACTGGCAGACGATCCCATATCTTAAGTGGGGCCAACCCACGGTGGTGTTAACCATAGGGACAAGTCGCTATGAGGTACCAAACCTCTGGAGGTACCAAACCTCTGGTGACATATAGTCACAGTGTGTTACCAAAACACTGGTGCTCGTCAGCACGAAACATCACTGCCCCCTCCTCTCATATAACCCACAGTAGATAAACAGTTAACAATAGATCTCATGCATTCATCACATGTGTCAATAAGCCATGCTTCCCAAAAGCATTAAAGTAATCTCATCTTAACAGAGAGACTTACGGGATCCTCACTTGTACCGTTAAGGTACCAATCCGCATCTACATCAAGCAGATTTACATACAAAATATATATATAACACAACATTAACTGCTATAAGTGTGTATGTACACACCTGATATCGATGATAGTCTTAATCCCGAAGAAAACCAATCGGCCACACTCTAAGTCCTTGCCCCTATATTCGGCCAACTACCAAAGTTAGTGAAATGGCCATTCGGCCAAACCCAATGATTCTATAGGGTTATTGCTTGAACCCGAATCCTTACCTACTCGCTTTGAATACTAGTCTCAGCACCCAAATCACGAATCAGGTTCACAAACTATAATCGGTCAATGGACAATGTCAGTAGCCTTCGGCTTAATCGAATTGTTATGACAAAGAAATTGATCTTACCACCACTTACCAAAGCCGAATGCTAGAGATTAGGAGCTTGGGTCGACTGCTTCACGAATTTGGGTACCTAGGAGAATCGTTTATCAAAACGTTTAGAAGCATTGTTAGCCTTTGCCGAAATCGGCACCTACCCCCCTCTAATAGAAATCGAAAAGGAACAGAGAGGGGAAACCATGGAGTTTCGGCATACTCTTACCTTCACCAAATCAGTTGACAACGAGGATCCAACGAGATCTATATCCCTTCCAAACTTCGGCCAAAGTGCACTAGAATAGAAGAAGAGAATTTTCGGCAAACCACTAGAGTATATTCGGCCAATAGTGAGTTTAATAAGAGGAAAAGAAATCAGCACTTCCAAGGGGTGTATTCGGCCAAGGGGAGGAAGAAAATAATAGGGAAGAAAGGTGGTAGAAGTTTCGGCAACAGAAGAGGAGGGTATTCGGCCAACAGGAAAAGGGAAAAAGAAGATGGGAAAGAATCAATGGTGCATTCGGTTTTGTTGAAGGTTGAAAAGAAATAGATGGAGGGTGAAGTATAGGAGGTTCGGCCAAGATCTAAAAGAAAAAGGGTTTTTAGTTTTGAGAGAATAAAGAGAAGAAAATTAAAAGATGGAGCCTTAGCCGAAATAATGAAGAAAATAACAAAGAAATTCGGTTTCCCCCTCCTATGCTTGCTAGTCCACTCTCCCTAGGAGAGTTCAAATTCGACAAAACACTCCAAGTTACTCTTGACCACACATTTGTATTAATTCAAATAATTTGAATTAATTCCAAGGCCTATATTTTCTCTGGCTAATACTTAGAGATTAATCTATTAATCTATTAATTAATCTACTTAAAAAATCTAACTAAATCCTATTATTATCCCATTATTTAAAAGAGTTTAAAGCTGGGAGAACTCTCCCCTTGTTGCCAGTCCAAATAAAGAGCAAAAGGAGGATTTTGTGACTCGAACCAAGGCTCTCCCTTGTTCCTTGGTGGCGTCACATGCTAGCTCCTAAGTGGGCTTGCTTTGCCACTTATTCTAGGCTCATCTTATGTCCAATTTATCCCCAATTATTCTTATAACCCCACTTGTTAAGGCTCCTACCTCAAAGCTTGAAAATAACATTTTTCCCGCTACTCGAGCTTACTAAAAATCCACAATCAAGCCTTAACATTCCATAAATAATATCACAATTTGTTTATAATAAGAAAAAAATAATTAAATTCTAAATAACCCCATTTTTGGGATGTTACTGATTCTACCCCCTTAAAATAAATTTCGTCCTCGAAATTCCTTGATCAAAAGAGATGGGGGTATTATTGCGCATCACCTCCTCGGGCTCTCACGTAGCTTCTTCCACTCGTGGTTCCGCCATAACACTTTCACTAAGGGCACTGCCTTCCTACGTAGAACCTTCACATCTCGGTCTACAATCTGAACCGGTTCCTCTTCAAAAGATAAATCCGAATTCACCTCAATCTCTGCTACTGGCACAACGTGCGAAGGATCTGACCGATACCGTCTCAGCATTGATACATGAAATACGTCATGAATCTGATTCAGTTCTACCGGCAGCTCTAGCTGATAAGCCACCGGTCCTACTCGCTTCACAACAGTATATGGCCCGATGAACCTTGGGCTCAGCTTCCCTTTTCGTCCAAACCTCAACACCTTCTTCCAAGGCGACACTTTCAAAAAGACTTTGTCTCCCACAGTATACTCCATTTCCTTGCGTTTGAGATCGGCATAGGACTTCTGCCTATCCGATGCTTCTTTGAGACGAGACCTAATCACCCTGACTTTGTCCTCAGTCTCTGTTACCAATTCTGGACCCAGAACTTGTCGCTCTCCCAACTCTGTCCAACACGTAGGAGTACGGCACTTTCGTCCATATAGAGCCTCATATGGAGCCATCTGAATACTCGCTTGATAACTATTGTTATAAGCGAATTCTGCTAATGGTAGGTACTCCTCCCAACTACCACTAAAATCCAAGACACAACCTCTTAACATGTCTTCTAAAATCTGTATCACCCTTTCCGATTGTCCGTCGATTTGTGGATGGAAAGCCGTCTTTGAAATCTAACCGTGTACCCAAAGCTTGATGCAACGCTTTCCAAAACCTTGACGTGAATCGGGATCCCTATCCGAGATAATCGATCTTGGCACACCATGCAACCTTACTATTTCACCCACATACAAGCCTTCGCTAGCAGAGTGAGTAATCCATTCTCACCGGCATGAAGTGAGCTGATTTAGTCGAGCGATCCACAATTACCCAAAGCGCATCCTTCTTGGTGGGCGTAAGGGGTAGCCCACTAACGAAATCCATGGTGATCCTCTCCCATTTCCATTGAGGATATTTATCGGTTGAAGTAGTCCCGATGGTAATCGATGTTCAGCCTTAACTCTTTGGCATGTCGACACTTCCCTACGAACTCCGTTATCTCACGCTTCAACCTGTGCCACGTAATCTATTTTCGCAAATCTCCATACATCTTGCTTCCCCGGGATGCATAGCGTATGGGCTGCTATGTGCATCATGGAGAATTTTCCGCCTCAACTCCTTATCCTTCGGCATGCATGTTCGCCTTGAAAACATAGCACTCCATCCCCTAGACAGACCGCACCCTCCAAACCACCATCTTGAACTTGTACCCTCTTAGCGCTCAAGCCTTCATCCACTAATCGCTTTTCCTTAATCTCTTCAATCCATGTTGGCTTTACTTGAAGTTCCGCCAAAGACTCCCATCATCATACTGAGACTCAACCGAGCGAACATTGCTCTTAAGTTCTGTCACCACCTTCCGGCTCAATGCGTCGGCTACCACATTAGCCTTACCCGGATGGTACTCGATTGAACGATCGTAGTCCTTTAGTAGTTCAATCCACCGACGCTGTCTCGAGTTGAGATCCTTACGAGTCGAAGATACCTCAAGCTTTTGTGATCGTGTAGACTATCGACTTCTCCCCATACGTGTAATGTCTCCATATCTTGAGCGAAGACAGCTGCTGCTAACTCCAAGTCGTGCGTTGGGTAGTTAACCTCGTGCGGTCTTAAGCGGACGGGATGCATAGGCTACTACCTTCCCCCTCTGCATCAACACACATCCCAAACCCGGTGTGAGATGCATCACAATAGATCGTGAATAACTTTCTGCTTCAGTGTACCAAAACCGAGCTTAGTCAAAATCTTCCTTAGCTTATCAAAGCTTCTTTGTCGCTTCTCCGTCCATACAAATGGAACACCTTTCCTTAGCAACTTGGTCAACGGTAGCGCTATTAAAGAGAATCCTTCCACGAATCTCCGATAGTACCTGCTAAACCAGAAAACTTCGTATTTCAACCAGACCTAGGTGGTTTCCACTCCAATACCGCTTCAATCTTGCGAGGGTCTACTCTAATTCCTTCCGCCGATACTACATGTCCTAAGAAAGCCACTTCCCTCACCAAAATTCGCACTACTGAATTTGGCATATAATCGCTTCTCCTCAATACTTGCAGAACTATCCGTAAATGCTTGTCATGCTCCTCTTACGTCTTTGAATAAACCAATATGTCGTCTATGAACACCACGACGAACTGGTCCAAGTATCTTGTTGGAATACTCTATTCATCAAGTCCATAAATGCCGCCGGTGCATTGGTCAACCCGAATGGCATTACCAAGAACTCAAAATGCCCATACCGAAGTTCGGAATGCTTTGTTTTGTGAACATCGACCTCCTTTACCTTAAGTTGATGGTAACTCGACCTAAGGTCTATCTTCAAAACACCGAGGCACCCTTCGGTTGATCAAACAAGTCGTCAATCCGAGGCAAGCGGATACTTGTTCTTGATCGTTAACTTGTTTAAGCGACGGTAGTCGATGCACATCCGCATAGAACCGTCCTTCTTCTTGACAAACAACACAGGTGCTCCCCACGGAGATATACTTGGTCGTATAAACCCTCTATCCAAGAGCTCCGAATTTGAGCCTTTAGCTCCACCAATTCCTTTGGTGCCATTCGGTATGGTGCTATGGACACAAAGTGCCGTTCGTGTAGCAAGTCTATACCGAATTCGACTTCCCGATCCGGAGGCGGACGGAAGTTCTTACGGGAACACATCAAAGACAAATTCCCCAACCGTTCGGACCTTTTCAATTACTAACCCCTTAGCTTCCAAAGCACGATTTGAACCAAATACGCCTCACAACCCTTTTTGACCATCCTTTCGGCTTCAAAGCGGACACTACGTTGGATAGGTAATTCCTTCTATCTCCTATCATAACCATTTCCTCACCTTCAGCCGTCTTAAGAACCATGCGCTTGGCCGCGCAGTCCAACCTTGCTTGGTACTTAACCAACCAATCCATACCGAGGATCAAATCGAACTCCCCATACGGTAGTTCCATTAGATCAGCTACAAATACTACCCCTTGAAGTTCTAGGGTACGCCTCTATATAGTCTATCTCACGACTACGGAGTGACCTAAAGGGCTAACTACAGTCATCTCCCTAGAAGCAGTTTCAGAGTCTAGGTCCATAGTTCCTACCACACTACTAGCAATGTACGAGTGCGTCGAGCCCACATCAATCAATGCAACATAAGGAAAACCAAAAATTAAGAACGTACCGGTTATAACATCCGGTGCGTCACCTTCCTCGCGACACCTCGCATTTGCGTAAACCAAGCCAGCCGCCTAGCCTCGTGTTGCTCGAACCTGCGCCTTGAGTTCCACGACCTCGGTTAGGACCGTTGTTTCCTCTGCCATTACCACGACCCTCCGTGGTCCTACATTTCTATCCCCGAGCACGGTTACGCCCCTCCGGGTCGCTTCTTAGCTAGCTCGGGGACAATCTCGACGCGATGCTCCAAAGACCCACACTCAAAACATCCTTTGTCACCGGTCCAACAACCTCCCAATGGGTTTTTCCACAGCGATTGCACCGAGTCGGCCTCGATTAGCGATCGTGGGCCTTGTCTTGCTGATTGGGCCCACTTGGCCTAGCCTTTTCTCGAGCACTACCGCTTGATCCAGCTGACCCAAAACCTCTCTTCTGATTGTTCTTATTATAGCTCGCCACACGGCCTCCTTGATCCCTTCGGCTACCTTAGCCTTCTCCACTAGAGATGAGAACTCACGAACTCTTTGTGGGGCAATCGGTAACCTTAAATCATCTCGGAGTCCATCCTCAAAGCGGACGTAGCGCTCATGTTCAGTAGCTACGATGCCTCTAGCATACCTACTCAGCCTTAAAAATTCCGCCTCATATTCCGACACGGACTTAGTTCCTTGCACTAATCCCGAAGAAAAGCCTTTCTCTGCTGGCGTCGGTGTAGTGATACCCACATACTTCTTACGGTAGGTGGTTACGAAATACTCCCAAGTCAAATCATCTCTGCACGTAGCCCCATCTCGAACAGTAAGCCACCACCGATACGCTTCATCCTTTAGAAGCGACACGCCTTTTAGCTTTTCTTCCTCGGTCAAAGTCAAGGTCGTCCATGATTCTTTCGATTGACTCTAGCCAAGATTCCATTGACCTGGGTGCCACTCGACACACCTCGGAATACCTCCGCTCCGTTAGATCGAGTCGCCGGGAACAGATTTCCGAGCTCCCACATTTCCACCAGCCCGACCACCATCTCCAAGACTCGCAACACGCTTGCGATACCGCCGCCACCGGCCCCGATCCGGCTCCTCGGCTCTAAAAGTAGGAGGTGGTGGTGGCGATGGTACCTCATTTTCAGAACCTTGTCCTGACCTGACGGGTTCAGACACCGTCATCCTACCCCTACCACGTCCACGGCGTCCACGTCCTCTAGAACTCATTCTATCTACCGCGCTTTTAATCTGATTAAGAAAAATTTTATGCGTTAGCATTTGTTTCACTTTATTACTCGCGAAGAAATTTTATGGATAAGGTTTAATCAGAGATTCTTTCGAGCAAATAAAGTTTCAGTTTCCTATCCTACTTCACACAAAGAAGTTCATGCATCCATTCCTTAATACTTTCCATACCTATTCGCTCATCGGTCATTTCTGCCCATTTCTAACCCAGGGGTATTTTCGTCTTTTTCCTACAGGGGTATTTTCGTAATTTTTCCAGAACCAACATATTTTGCTGATGATTTTCAAAGCAAGGTTTTTGAATGTTTATAAAATCATTGAAATTTTTGGGCAAAACCATTGAATTAATATTTTATGGGTCAGGGGCATTTTGGTCATTTCACTCCTAAGGGTATTTCTGTAATTTTCACAAGTCAAGTTTTTCGAGAAAAACGTTGTAAAAGTGATGTTCTAGGATTTGAGAAAGTTATTGCACAAGTCTTAGAAACGTTAGGGTTTGTTGTTTCATTCTATTTCGAAAAACAAGGCTAATTCCCTTTTCGGGTTTTAATCATTGTGTTTAGCCTATGACCGAGCCCTCCTGGTCAGGGTGAACCGAAGCTACGCACCAGGCAGAATTCGAGTGAAGAGGAGGTGGGTCACACGGACCGCTTAAATACCAAGCTCTCACTGAACCTTTCTAGACATGCGCACAGAGGTTACCACACCATGAACCCTCCGAGTTAGGGTGAACTGAAGCTACGCACTGTAGGATACTGCGAAGAGGAGGTGAGTCACGAGGATCGCTTAAATACTGTGCTCTTAGGATCCAATCCTAGACATGCGCATGGGGGTTACACACACCTAGCTCATTGACTAAGTCATAGGTCGATTTAGTTCCTTAAGTCTTATGTTCCGTTTGCGTTTGAGTAATCTAGCCTTAGGGTCCAAGTCCTATAAGTCTATCTACGTTCCATGCTTCCTACCCTTCTACAGAATATAATTCACCAAGAGGTTTAGATATACTTACCTAGGCGGATTGGTGCCGGAGACTCGGGCCATGCTGCTTGAAAACCAAAAATCATACCATAAGGCCTACCAAAACATTTTTGGGCCTTGGGCCCCCACAGCCGAGCTTTGAACCTGGCTCTGATACCAATTTTGTAACAACCCAAACCCGGCCCAAACATTACGACCGAATTTGATTTGTTACGGAGAAAAACTTTTTGAACACCATTTTGAAGCCAATTTAAGTTTTGTTGAAAACTCCTCGTTTTTGGTTATCTTGCCGAAACTATACTTAGATTTAATTTGGAAATTTAATTAAGTCCGGTTATTATACAAATTTCAAGGGTGCCCAATGGCACGATAAAGCATTTTCGTGTTAATTTAAGAAAACATGTGATTCCAATTCAGTTTTAATAATATAGTTTAAAGTAAATATCCAACCTATAAAAAAAAATAACACAAATAAAGTTTATGGAGGCCTTATTACAACCAAAATAAAAATAACCAAATTTAAAGTTCAATAACTTTAAGTCCACTGCATGGCCACCTCGAGTCCAACCGGCTCCTCAACCGCCAACTACGAGTCACCTGAAAAATGTTAAAGGAGAAGGTGAGTCACCATGACTCTGTATGTAACCCTTCCCCCGTTTAAAAAAAAAACATTTCATACACAACATATAACAGTTAATATGCAGAGTATTGTGTGCCCAACCTAGCCAACCAAACGCCTTTGCCTACCCCATGTGGTACCAAACCCTTTGGTGACCGTAGTCACAATGTGTTACCAAAACACTGGTGGTGCCAAACCACTTTGGTGACATATAGTCACAATGTGCTACCAAAGCACCGGTGTCCGTAGACACAAATCGGGTGATGGGGCCAACCCATCGTGTGATACCAAATCACGCGCGACGATCCCATATCTCAAGTGGGGCCAACCCCACGGTGGTGTTAACCACGAGGACAAGTCGCTATGAGGTACCAAACCTCTGAGGTACCAAACCTGCGGTGACATATAGTCACAAAGTGTGTTACCAAAACACTGGTGCTCACAAGACGAAACATCACCGCCCCTCCTCTCATATAACCCCCAGTAGATAAACAAGATTAACAATGAGATCTCATGCATTCATCACATGTGTCAATAAGCCATGCTTCCCAAAAGCATTAAAGTAATCTCATCTTAACAGAGACTTACGGGATCCTCACTTGTACCGTTAAGGTACCAATCCGCATCTACATCAATGATTTACATACAAAATATATATATAACACAACATTAATCGCTATAAGTGTGTATGTACACACCGATATCGATGATAGTCTTAATCCCGAAGAAAACCAATCGGCCACACTCTAAGTCCTTGCCCTATATTCGGCCAACTACCAAAGTTAGTGAAATGGCCATTGGCCAAAACCAATGATTCTATAGGGTTATTGCTTGAACCCGAATCCTTACCTACTCGCTTTGAATACTAGTCTCAAAGAACCAAATCACGAATCAGGTTCACAAACTATAATCGGTCAATGGACAATGTCAAGAGCCTTGGCTTAATCGAATTGTTATGACAAAGAAATTGATCTTACCACCACTTACCAAAGCCGAATGCTAGAGATTAGGAGCTTGGGTCGATCGCTTCACGCAATTTGGGTACCTAGGAGAATCGTTTATCAAAACGCGTTTAGAAGCATTGTTAGCCTTTGCCGAAATCGGCACCTACCCCCTCTAATAGAAATCGAAAAGGAACAGAGAGGGGAAACCATGGAGTTTGGCATACTCTTACCTTCACCAAATCAGTTGACAACGAGGATCCAACGAGATCTATATCCCTTCCAAACTTCACCAAAGTGCACTAGAATAGAAGAAGAGAATTTTCGGCAAACCACTAGAGTATATTCGGCCAATAGTGAGTTTAATAAGAGGAAAAGAAATCAGCACTTCCAAGGGGTGTATTCGGCCAAGGGGAGGAAGAAAATAATAGGGAAGAAAGGTGGTAGAAGTTTCGAAAACACAGAAGAGGAGGGTATTCGGCCAACAGAAAAGGGAAAAGAAGATGGGAAAGAATCAATGGTGCATTCGGTTTTGTTGAAGGTTGAAAAGAAATAGATGGAGGGTGAAGTATAGGAGGTTCGGCCAAGATCTAAAAGAAAAAGGGTTTTTAGTTTTGAGAGAATAAAGAGAAGAAAATTAAAAGATGGAGCCTTAGCCGAAATAATGAAGAAAATAACAAAGAAATTCGGTTTCCCCCCCCTCCTATGCTTGCCGTCCACTCTCCCTAGGGAGAGTTCAAATTTCGGCAAAACACTCCAAGTTACTCTTGACCACACATTTGTATTAATTCAAATAATTTGAATTAATTCCAAGGCCTATATTTTCTCTGGCTAATACTTAGAGATTAATCTATTAATCTATTAATTAATCTACTTAAAAAAATCTAACTAAATCCTATTATTATCCCATTATTTAAAAGAGTTTAAACTGGGGAGAACTCTCCCCTTGTTGCCGTCCAAATAAAGAGCAAAAAGGAGGATTTTGTGACTCGAACCAAGGCTCTCCCTTGTTCCTTGGTGGCGTCACATGCTAGCTCCTAAGTGGGCTTGCTTTGCCACTTATTCTAGGCTCATCTTATGTCCAATTTATCCCCAATTATTCTTATAACCCCCACTTGTTAAGGCTCCCTACCTCAAAGCTTGAAAATAACATTTTTCCCGCTACTCGAGCTTACTAAAAATCCACAATCAAGCCTTAACATTCCATAAATAATATCACAGCTGTTTATAATAAGAAAAAAAATAATTAAATTCTAAATAACCCCATTTTTGGGATGTTACATTTGATGTGCTTAGGTGGAGGAGCAAAAGTCCCTGCCTAAGAGTAGATCTAGCATAGTTAAGCAGAGTTGATCGCACGCCTAGAGATAGGGTGATGAGATTTTGCCGGATTAGGGTGAAACCTAATATGGGAGTCCATAGATCGAGTTAATGCAATTCTAGGGGTTTTAATTAGAAAGAGATTTCAATTAATCAACCTAGGGTTAGACGTTATTCGCCTCGAGAGAGGGTCTAATATACATTAGGGAATCTTACGGATCAAGTCAAATGAATAAATCATCTGGTTCAGAGTTAGATAACAAGTGAAGTTTAGGTGGATTCTTCCTTGGGTATTGTCTTTATCAATTGGCTTTTCCCACAAGTATTTTCCCTAAATTCATTCTTCTTTGTCTTAGAGTCTTTAGTTTAATAATTAGTTAATTTATATTAAACAACAAATTCCCTTTATTTTAGGCTAGATAATAAAAAGAAAGTTAGTATTAGTACTTTTAGTTTCTTTTTGGTTCGACATTCCGATCTTGCCTTAACTATACTACTGTTCGATAGGTGCGCTTGCCTCAAATCGTTGTCATAGTTAGTTTTCAGGTTTGATCATTCTCATTATAAATTTTAAGACTTTGACATCGCATAAACACAACGATCAAGTTTTTTTGGCGCCGTTGCCGGGGAACTAAAATATTAAGAAAGCTCAATTTTTATTACTTTAGCCATTTTTTTTATTTTGCAATTTACTTTTATTTCTTAATTTATTTTAACTTTGCTAAATTTTCTTCTTTTATTATTTCCTCCTTTCAGGTACCTCTAGTTTATGACTAGAAGGAACCCGACAGGACCCCTACTTTACGACAGTGATATTGAAAGAATAGTTCGTAGAAATCGCAGAGAAATAAGGCGAAGCTTAAACTACATAGAAGAAGAGCAAGAAGGCAAAACCAATCCTACTGAAGGGATGGCTGAAAATAACCCACTACCTCCAGAGATGGTTGAAAATAATGCTCCTAGAACTATGTATGATTATGCTAAACCTAGTTTAACAGGAATTGAGTCAAGTATTGTTAGACCTGCTATTGCTGCAAATAATTTTGAACTGAAACCTAACACAATTCAGATGATACAGTAATTTGTTCAGTTTGATGGTTTGTAGGATGAAGATCCATATAATCACTTGGCAAATTTCCTCGAATTTTGTGATACTTTTAAGATAAATGGCGTTACTGACGATGCCATCCGTCTTCGGTTATTTCCCTTCTCTCTGAGGAATAAAACCAAACAGTGGTTGCATTCTCTTCCACGAGGGTCAATCACTACATGGGATCAAATGACCGAAAATTTTTTATTAAAATATTTTCCACCGGCCAAAATGGCCAAGTTAAGGAATGATATCTCTTCTTTTGTACAGATGGATTTAGAGACACTTTATGATGCATGGGAGAGATACAAAGATTTGCTGAGAAGGTGTCCACACCATGGATTACCCTTGTGGCTACAGGTCTAAACTTTCTACAACGGTGTTAACCCTTCAACAAGGCAATTAATCGATTCAGCCGCCGGCGGAACTCTAAATAACAAAACTCCTTAAGCAGCTTACGAGTTTATAGAAGAGATGTCACTAAATAACTATCAGTGGCAAGTCACAAGGACAAGGCCAACAAAAGCAACCAGAGTTTATAACTTCGACGCAGTAACCATGCTATCAAATCAGGTAGAGATGTTACATAGAAAATTTGATGGTGTATATGGTTCCTCGCAGGTACAACCAGTTATGCAGTGCGACACAAGTGGAGGCGTGGCGAATCCTGAGTACCCACCTTACAGACAGGGCATGGAGAGTGAACAAATGAACTATATGGGTAACAATTTCCGATCTAACAATAACCCTTACAGTAATACTTACAATCCAGGTTGGAAGAACCACCCCAATTTCTCATGGGGTGGTCAAGGGAATCAAAGGCAACAACCATCCCAAAATTTCCAACAACAGCCCTACCCACAGGAAAAGAAGCCAAACCTTGAGAAGATGCTAACAAAATTCATGGCAGCCACAGAAATACATTTTCAGAATACGGAGACATCCTTTAAACATCAACTTGAAAAATCGACACAGGAGCTCAAGGATCAAATTGGGCAACTTGCTAAGCAGATCTCTGAGAGACCATAGGGAAGACTACCGAGCAACACTGAAACTAACCCAAAGGAGCAAATCCAAGCCATAACAGCTCAAGAAAATAAAGGGTTAGACGAGCCCAATTCAAGGCAAGAGAATGTGGTCGGAGAAGGTAAGGTTGAGGTAAGTAATAATAAGCCAAAATCGGTAATTAAAGAGTACCAACCTCGCATACCATATCCCGAAGCATTAAGGAAAGACGACACAGAGGAACAGTTCGATAAGTTTCTTAAACTTTTAAAGAAATTACATATTAACTTACCGTTACTTGAAGCTCTTTTGCAGATGCCAGATTCTAGAAAATTTTTAAAAGAGCTGTTGACAAAAAAACGAAGGATAGACGAGGCATCACATGTGGAACTAAACGCAATGTGCTCGGCAGTATTGCAAAATAGACTACCACGAAAATTAAAAGATCCAGGGAGTTTTACAATTCCATGCATAATTGGTAGTTTATCTATTGACAATGCGTTAGCTGATTTAGGGGCAAGCATAAATGTCATGCCTTATAAAATGTTTAAACAACTAGGTCTAGGGAAACCCAAACAAACTAGGATGAGCATTCAATTAGCTGATAAAACTGTTAGAATTCCTAGGGGTATAATTGAAGATGTACTCGTAAAAGTTGAAAAATTCGTATTCCCAGTAGACTTTGTCGTATTAGACATGGATGAGGACAATAGTATCCCCTTAATCTTAGGAAGACCATTTTTAGCAACTGCTAGAGCTAAAATTGATATTGGTGCAGGAGATGTAACACCCCAAACCCGGTCAATACGTTACGACCAAATCTGGTTTGTTACAGGAAAGGTAGTTGTGAAAACGTTTAACAGAACATCGTCTCTTGAAAAAATAACTTTTCGCTAGTGATTCCATTACGGTTAATTTAAAATTCTGTTGGGAATATATTACCAACTTTTATTAAAAATAGCTAGGATTTAAAAAGGAATGGGTTTATTCATAAAAACCGGACTTAGGAAATTTCGGTAATGTGATATTTTGAAACCATAAATTGAAGGTTTAGGAAAAATTTCTAGTTTTAACTATCTAGTTGTTCGCCATCTTTTGTGGTTGTTTTGAAAACTTTTTTGTTTATGTTTTTAATTTAAAAAAAAAACACCATAGTTGACAGTTTATCATATGTATACTATCAGCATTAAATCCAAACCAAATTTAAGTTAAAGTGGCCTTATTACATAATGAAATCCCGAATTAAAATAAGTTCAAAATAAAGTAACGTAGTTTACGAAAGAAATAGTAACGCATGGCCACCTCGAGTCCGCCCCGGCTCCAAAACCTGCGATCTAGCGACTACCTGCAAAATTTAGCGGAGGGGTGAGTCATCGAGACTCAGTGTGTAAATCCCCTTTATAATGCAATAGGGCCTTAAGCCTACAAATGCACATTGGGCCTCAGCCCACACAGTTTAGCATATCAACAATGTATGCAATGCAACCCCGCCCAACCTAAATTTTCCATCCTCTACACACCAGTATCATCCAAACACCCGTGGCATTATGCCACTGTGGTTCTAGACCACCGAGATCTCAGATCACTCGTGACAAAGTCACTAAAATAATAAACGTGGGGCCAACCCACTGTGGTCTTAGACCACCGTGACAATCTCTGATAAATTTATGTATACGTGGGGCCAACCCACTGTGGTCTTAGACCACCGAGACAAGTCACTGATTCATGTTTACGTGGTTTCAACCACCGTGGTTCTTAAACCACTCGTGACAATAGCCACTCGTGACAATAGTCACTTCATTAACACTTCCCCTTTTAGTCAATCCCAAGCCCATGCTCATTATATCATACTAAAAATGAATGCACATATAATCAATGTGTAACAGGAAATTATTTCATATATGTATATCATCGAATGTCGTCATAGCGGAACTTACCGGTGTCTCCAACCTTACCCACTTGGGTATCTCGACTATCAAGCAGTCGTTTTAGCTTTTAGCCAACACAATTAAAGAAAACACAAGTAGTAAAGAAACGTGTAAGTATTACACACCTGATAACACTCAACACTAAACCCTCTACGTCGACACTCTCCCTATCAGGAAAAACGGCTATTTGTCTATCCCAGGCAGACGTCGGCTCTCTACCACAGCCCGGAGGAAAATCTCGAACCGCCGACACAGCACGCCTCTTAAACTTAGGTGTAGGAATTACGGATACACTCCCCTCCTTGGTTTGACTTACACTTGCATCCATGGAGAGACTTGATCAGGAGATTGGGTTAAGGTAACGAACAACGAAGAGAGGAAGTAGTCGTATAGGACTAGAGAGAAACTTCTTAACTTGATCCACGGAATCCGAACACTAGAAGGCTTGGCCTACGGAACCGAATGAGTCCCTATATAGCATAAATGTTAGAATCGATTCCCTAAAACCAAACAAAGGAAATGACCTTTCGGCCAAACAAACGAGAAAAACCCCTTACTACCCATCCAAACAACATCCATACTTACCATATACTTCCCCAAACGCAGGCTAAACGAAGAAGAGAAGATGAGAGTGAGTCTCTCTGCATTCGACCAAAATCCCCAAAAAAATGAGTCAACACCTTTGGTTAATCGCAACAATAAGAGAGAAAAAGAAAAGAAAGAAAGAAAATCAGAGAAGACAAATCCTTACCGAAAGAAGGAGATGCCAATAGGAAAGGCTATATTCGGCTTCTGGCAAAACAATAGAAGAATGTATTCAGCTGACACAACGAAAGGTTTGGCTTCCACAAAATACGAATACAGAAGAGAGAAGAGGAAGTAAAGATAGAGGATCAAGATTCGGCTAAAGCACTTGCCCAAAAGGAACAATTCCAATCAGGAACTAGGGAGGTTCGGCTATGGAGACGAAGAAATTAGCAAAAGGTGGAAAAGAACATATGACAACTCTGAGATTCAGTTTTACCAAAGGACAAGAAGGAGAAGAAAAGAGGTCAAAGGGGTTGCGGTTTAGGTAGAAAAAAAGAAGAATCAATGCTTGAAAATACCAAAACAAAAGAGAGAGTTTCTAGAATAGATTTAGCTAACACTACACTCAAAATGACCACTTCAAGAAAATGGCACTCCCCTCTTCTCTAATGATCGAAATTGCTCACCAATGCCTAAGCACCCAAAAGGAAATTCGGCCCTACCTAACCCAAACCAAAACCGCACATGCACTCCCCCCACACTTCCCTCATTCGGCCAACCTCTCTCCCTCTCTCCATATCCCACAAATTCCTCTACCTTTCACTCTCCACTCCCTATTTCAAATATGTTGACCGAATCTTACTCCTCCAACACCTCTCCTCTTTCCAATTCAAATATGTTGACCCATTCCACAACTATCATGCAGAGTGTTGGCCGAATCCACCTCTTCTCTATCCTTATCAAAATAAAACCCCCAAAAATGCAAGCTGAGAGATTCGAACCTGCTCCCTTCTCCTCTAAGCTCCCTTGAGGCGTCATCCCCTTGCTTCCTAAGCGTCACTTACAACTCTTCCACACCCCTTTTGTGTCATCAACCACACACAAATATACATAAGACCTACCCTTCAGGTTTCCCCTAAAGTGCCTTAAAACAAAAATTTAACCAAGACTCAGAGGCTCGAACCCGAGCCTTCCTAAGACCCCCAAACACATCCAAATAGTAAGCGTAACCACCAAACACACAGTAAACATGAAATGCGTAACCCCTAACTTGGGATGTTACAGTTCTACCCCTTAAAGAAATTTTGGCCTCGAAATTTATCTGTTCAAAAGAGGTGAGGGTATTGATGTCGCATCACATCTTCCGGCTCCCATGTGGCTTCCTCTGCACCATGATTTCACCATAAGACTTTGACCAATGGAACTGATTTCCTCCTCAATATCTTAACGTCTCGATCTAAGATCTGCACTGGTTCTTCCTCAAAAGATAGGTCTGATCTTACCTCCATCTCCTCCACTGGCACTATGTGAGACGGATTCAAACGGTAGCGCCTCAACATCGAGACATGGAACACATCGTGTATTTGTTTCAATTCCGAAGGTAACTCAAGCTGATAAGCTACTGGTCCCACACGTTTCAATACCCGATAAGGCCTGATGAACCTGGGGCTCAACTTCCCCTTTTGTCCAAACCTCAGAACCTTCTCCCAAGGTGAGACCTTCAGGAAGACTCGATCACCCACCGAAAATTCTATTTCCTTACGCTTCAGATCTACATATGATTTCTGTCTATCGAAAGCTTCCTTCAACCGAGCCCGAATCAACTTAACCTTCTCCTCCGTCTCTGAGATCAATTCCGGACCCAACAACTGTTGCTCACCCAACTCGTCCAAAGCCAAGTAGGGTGCGACACTTCCACCATACAACGCTTCATAAGGTGCCATCTGAATGCTGGATTGGTAACTGTTGTTATATGCAAATTCTGCCAACGGTAGGAAATCCTTCGAACTACCCCTAAAATCGATAACGCAACCTCTCAACATGTCTTCCAATATTTGAATTACCCTCTTAGACTGACCATCAGTCTGTGGATGAAACGCTGTGCTGAAGTCCAATCTTGTACCCAACGCTTGATGCAACGCCTTCCAGAATCGCGATGTAAACCTAGGGTCTCTGCCTGATATGATAGACACTAGTACCCCATGTAATCTCACAATTTCCGCTACATACAGCTTAGCTTACCTCTGTAACGAGTAGTCAACACGAACCAGTATGAAGTGAGCAGACTTCGTCAACCAATCGACAATTACCCACACTGAATCTTTCTTTGTAGGCTTAAGAGGTAGCCCACTAACAAAGTCCATCGTTATCCTCTCCCATTTCCACAGTGGAATCTTTACCGGCTGTAGTAATCCCGAAGGCAGCTGATGTTTCGCTTTCACCTACTGACACGTCAAGCACTTGCTCACAAAATCGGTAACTTTTTGCTTCAGACCTGGCCACCAAAATTGTTCACGCAGATCCCGATACATCTTACTCCCATCAGGATGCATAGTGAATGGACTACTATGCGCTTCCTGTAGAATCTTCTGCCTTAACTCGGAATCCCTTGGCATAATGGCCTTTCCACGAAAGCACAAAACCTTATCATTGTTCAAACTGAAATCTTCTGCCTCACCCCTTGCCACTAATTGGAACTTAGAACTTAACGATTCATCCGAAAACTGCTTCTCTTTAATCTAACTGACCCAAGAGGGCTTCACTTGGAGTTCAGCTAGCAGACTTCCATCATCACACAAGCTGAGATGAGCAAACATTGCTCTCAAATTTGATATCACCTTCCGACTTAATGCATCCGCCACCACGTTAGCTTTACCCGGGTGATACTCAATCGAACATTCGTAATCTTTCAATAGTTCAATCCACCTCCGCTGCCTTAAATTCAACTCCTTCTGGGTAAGGAGATATTTCAGGCTCTTATGGTCGGTGTAGATAATGGACTTCTCCCCATACAGGTAGTGTCTCCAAATCTTCAGAGCGAACACTACCGCAGCTAACTCCAGATCATGCGTGGGATAGTTCATCTCATGCGGTCTCAACTACCGAGACGCATATGCTACCACTTTCCCTTCCTGCATCAACACACATCCCAACCCCGTGTGCGATGCATCGCAGTAGAGGACAAACTCCTTTCAAGCTTCAGGCTGAATCAACACTGGTGCTTCAGTCAGAATTCTCTTCAACTTCTCAAAACTTTCTTGCTGTTTATCTAACCATACAAACGGTACCCTTTTCCGTAACAACTTGGTTAAAGGTGCCGCAATCAAGGAAAATCCCTCCACAAATCTTCTGTAGTATCCTGCCAACCCAAGAAAACTTCGAATTTCGACCTCAGACTTTGGCGGCTTCCACTCCAGAACAGCTTTGATCTTTCGGGGATCAACCCTTATTCCTTCGGTAGAAACAACATGCTCTAAGAAGGTAACTTCCTTTAGCCAAAATTCACACTTGCCGAATTTGGCATACAGCTGCTTCTCTCTTAATACTTGCAAAACAACCCGAAGATGCGCATCATGCTCTTCTTCCACTCTTGAGTAAATCAAGATATCGTCTATGAACACCACAACAAATCGGTCTAGATAGGGTTGGAACACCTGGTTCATCATATCCATAAACGCAGCTGGTGCATTTGTCAACCCAAACGGCATTACCAAAATTAGTGACCATAACGAGTTCGAAAGGCTGTCTTATGGATATCTGCCTCATTGACCTTAAGCTGATGATAACCTAACCTCAAATCTATCTTCGAGAAGACTGAAGCCCCTTTGAACTGATCGAACAAATCATCAATCCTCGGCAGCGGGTACTTGTTCTTAATCGTCAACTTGTTCAATTGCCTGTAGTCAATGCACATCCGCATCGACCCATCCTTCTTCTTAACGAACAATACCGGCACTCCCCACGGAGACACACTTGGTCGGATAAAACCCCGATCCAACAGTTCCTGAATCTGGGCTTTAAGTTCCACCAGCTCTTTTGGCGCCATCCTATATAGAGCAATGGACACTGGTGCTGTTCCCGGAAAAAGGTTAATGCCGAACTCCACCTCGCGATCCGGAGGTAACCCTGGAAGCTCTTCTGGAAAAACATCAGAGAATTCATTCACCGTTCTAACATCATTTACAGTCAACTCCTTGACTTCCAGCACACTAATGAAAGCTAAGATTGCTCCACACCCTTTTCTCACCATCCTCTCAGCCTTGAGAGAAGACACCACATTTGCCAAATAATTCCTTCTTTTGCCTATTACTAACACCTCATTATCCTCGGTAGTCCTCAACACCATACGCTTAGCAACACAATCCAAATTTGCTCGATACTTCACTAGCCAGTCCATGCCTAAGATCAAGTCGAACTCACTGAACGGCAGTTCCATCAAATCAGCTGGAAAATTTACCCCTTGTACTTCTAAAGGCACATTCCTAAAGAGTTTATTCACCACTACGGATTGTCCTAAAGGGCTAAGCACAATCATCTCTCTAGAAGCAGTCTCAGATTCTATATTCAAAGTTCCACACACAGTACTAGCGACATAAGAATGCGTAGACCCAATATCAATCAATGCAGTAAAGGGTAAACCGAAAATAAGGAACGTATCGGTTATGACGTCAGTGCATCGCCCTCCTCTCGGCGTCTAGTCGCATAAACTAGCCCAGCCGTCTCGCATCAGTATTCCCGGCACCTCGCCGCCCCGTGCCCCACGCCTCGTCCAAAACCATTTCCACCCCTAGCAGAACCACGACCTCTTTGTGGTTTCTTGACTACCTCTTCCAGCCGAGCATAATTCGACCCACTAACTATGCTCTGTTTGGCTCTTGCGGGCAGTCCCTTAACCAATGATCAACTGATCCACACCTGAAACATCCACTACTTCTTGCCCAGCACTCTCCTAAGTGAATCTTCCCACATGTAGCACACTGCTGAGGCCGTCCAACTACGACAGGCCTCGCAACTCGACTCGACCCATCCAACCTAGGCCTCTTTTGGAAATTCCCAGCAGACCCTGACAACCCAAAATTCCTTTTATTCCTACCCTTGTCCCTCTCCTGATTCTGCCTTCCAGATCACTTCACCTCTTCGGCTATCTTAGCCTTCTCAACCAAAACAGCAAACTCTCTTTCCCGTTGCGGAGCTATCAGTACTCACAACTCATCTCTCAGACCATCCTCAAATCAGACACAGCGCTCGTGATCTGTTGCAACAATACCCCGAGCATACCGGCTTAGACGTAAGAACTCCGCCTCATACTCAGCAACCGATTTATTCCCCTGGACCAGATTTAGAGACGCCTTTCTCTGAGCGTCCACATAGATTGACCCAATATACTTTCCTTGAAATGCTGACTTGAAAAAGTCCCACGTAATGCAGTCAGCTGCTGTACCTTCCCTTACCGTGAGCCACCACTGATATGCCTCATCTCGGAGAAGAGACACCACCCCTTTCAATTTCTCCTCAGCGGTACAGTCAAGATCATCCATAATGCGCTCAACCGCTTCTAACCAGTACTCAGCTACGTTAGGAGCTACACTAGAAACGCCCCTAAACATTTCATGCCTATTGGCTCGAAGTCGCTCCGACACAAATTTTCGAGCTCGCTCCAGCAACTCGTTCCAAAACACGTAACATAGCTTGAGACACGGCATCGTCTCCACCAGTTTGATCCTAAAATTCTACCTCCTCAACTGGTGATGCTGGCACTTCACCCTCCGGCCCATGCCCTGATTCCGAAGGTTCAGACCCAACACCCCGGCCTCTACCACGGCCGCGCATACCACGTCCATGTCCTCTAGCGCTTATGACTACCGATTCGACTTAATCTAATTACAAGTCTTATGAATTAGCAATTTATTCGACTTGTTTTGTTAACAGATATTTTATGAATTAGATCTAAGAGTGGTTCTCGCAATCGTATATCTAAAGGTCTCAGTCTCTAAGATTTGATCTCTTAATACTAACAGTCACAGCATAATATTTTTCATACAGATTAACCAATAGTCAGAAGACTTACCGTGCGGATCGGTGCCGGAAACTCAGGTGCCATGCTAAAAAAACATTATTTTTTTCTTTTTTTTTCCTAAACTTTTTCTAAATCAACTTTTGAAAACATTTTTGAACCTCATACCCACAGCCGAGTTTTTGAAACCTAGGCTCTGATACCACAATTGTAATACCCCAAACCCGGTCAATACGTTACGACCAAATCTGGTTTGTTACAGGAAAGGTAGTTTTGAAAATGTTTAACAGAATATCGTCTCTTGAAAAAAAAACTTTTCGCTAGTGATTCTATTACGGTTAATTTAAAATTCTGTTGGGAATATATTACCAACTTTTATTAAAAATAGCTAGGAGTTAAAAAGGAATGGGTTTATTCATAAAAACCAAACTTAGGAAATTTCGGTAATGTGATATTTTGAAACCATAAATTGAAGGTTTAAGAAAAATTTCCAGTTTTAACTATCTAGTTGTTCGCCATCTTTTGTGGTTGTTTTGAAAACTTTTTTGTTTATGTTTTTAATTTAAAAAAAACCCCCATAGTTGACAGTTTATCATATGTATACTATCAGCATTAAATCCAAACCAAATTTAAGTTAAAGTGGCCTTATTACATAATGAAATCCCGAATTAAAATAAGTTCAAAATAAAGTAACGTAGTTTACGAAAGAAATAGTAACGCATGGCCACCTCGAGTCTGCCCCGGCTCCAAAATTCGTGATCTAGTGACTACCTGTAAAATTTAGCGGAAGGGTGAGTCATCGAGACTCAATGTGTAGATCCCCTTTATAATGCAATAGGGCCTTAAGCCCACAAATGCACATTGGGCCTCAGCCCGCACAGTTTAGCATATGAACAATGTATGCAATGCAACCCCGCCCAACCTAAATTTTCCATCCTCTACACACCAGTATCATCCAAACACCCGTGGCATTATGCCACTGTGGTTCTAGACCACCGTGATCTCAGATCACTCGTGACAAAGTCACTAAAATAATAAACGTGGGGCCAACCCACTGTGGTCTTAGACCACCGTGACAATCTTTGATAAATTTATGTATACGTAGGGCCAACCCACTATGGTCTTAGACCACCGAGACAAGTCACTGATTCATGTTTACGTCGTTTCAACCACCGTGGTTCTTAAACCACTCGTGACAATAGCCACTCGTGACAATAGTCACTTCATTAACACTTCCCCTTTCAGTCAATCCCAAGCCCATGCTCATTATATCATACTAAAAATGAATGCACATACTATCAATGTGTAATAGGAAATTATTTCATATATGTATATCATCGAATGTCGTCATAGCGGAACTTACCGGTGTCTCCAACCTTACCCACTTGGGTATCTCGACTATCAAGCAGTCGTTTCGGCTTTTAGCCAACACAATTAAAAAAAACACAAGTAGTAAAGAAACGTGTAAGTATTACACACCTGATAACGCTCAACACTAAACCCTCTACGTCGACACTCTCCCTATCAGGAACAACGGCTATTTGTCTATCCCAGGCAGACATCGGCTCTCTACCACAGCCCGGCGGAAAATCTCGAACCGCCGATAGAACACGCCTCTTAAACTTAGGTGTGGGAATTACGAATACACTCCCCTCCTTGGTTTGACTTACACTTGCATCCATGGAGAGACTTGATCAGGAGATTGGGTTAAGGCAACGAACAACGAAGAGAGGAAGTAGTCGTATAGGACTAGAGAGAAACTTCTTACCTTGATCCACGGAATCCGAACACTAGAATGCTTGGCCTATGGAACCAAATGAGTCCCTATATAGCATCACTGTTAGAATCGATTCCCCAAAACCAAACAAAGGAAATGACCTTTCGGCCAAACAAACGAGAAAAACCCCTTACTACCCATCCAACCAACATCCATACTTACAAGATACTTCCCCAAACGCAGGCTAAACAAAGAAGAGAAGATGAGTGTGAGTCTCTCTACATTCGGCCAAAATCCAAAAAAAAAACGAGTCAACACCTTTGGTTAATCACAACAATAAGAGAGAAAAAGAAAAGAAAGAAAAAAAATTAGAGAAGACGAATCCTTACCGAAACAAGGAGATGCCAATAGGATAGGCTATATTCGACTTCTGGCAAAACAATAGAAGAATGTCTTCAGTTAACACAACGAAAGGTTTGGCTTCCACAAAATACGAATACTGAAGAGAGAAGAGGAAGTAAAGATAGAGGATCAAGATTCGGCTAAAGTACTTACCCAAAAGGAACGATTCCAATCAGCAACTAGGGAGGTTCGGCTATGGAGACAAAAAAATTAGCAAAAGGTGGAAAAGAAAGGAAGAAAGAACAGATGACAACTCTGAGATTCAGCTTTTACCAAAGTGACAAGAAAGAGAAGAAAAGAGGTCAAAGGGGTTGCGGTTTAGGTAGAAAAAGAGAAGAATCAATGCTTGAAAATGCCAAAAGAAAAGAGAGAGTTTCTAGAATAGATTTAGCTAACACTACACTCAAAATGACCACTTCAAGAAAACGGCACTCCCCTCTTCTCTAATGACCGAAATTGATCACCAATGCCTAAGCACCCAAAAGGAAATTCGGCCCTACCTAACCCAAACCAAAACCACACATGCACTCCCCCCACACTTCCCTCATTCGGCCAGCCTCCCTCCCTCTCTCCACATCCCACAAATTCCTCCACCTTTCACTCTCCACTCCCTATTTCAAATATGTTGACTGATTCTTACTCCTCCAACACCTCTCCTCCTTCCAATTCAAATATGTTGACCCATTCCACAACTACCATGCAGAGTCTTGGCCGAATCCACCTCTTCTCCATCCTTATCAAAATAAAACCCCCAAAAATGCAAGCTGAGAGATTCGAACCTGCTCCCTTCTCCTCTAAGCTCCCCTTGAGGCGTCATCCCCCCTTGCTTCCTAGGCGTCACTTACAACTCTTCCACACCCCTTTTTGTGTCATCAACCACACACAAATATACATAAGACCTACCCCTTCAAGTTTCCCCCTAAAGTGCCTTAAAACAAAAATTTAACCAAGACTCCGGCTCGAACTTGAGCCTTCCTAAGACCCCCAAACACATCCAAATAGCAAGCAGAACCAGCCAAACACACAGAAACATGAAATGCAGAACCTCCTAACTTGGGATGTTACAGGAGAACTCATACTTCATGTAGGTAATGAGACAGTCACACTCCAAGCTCTTGATTCGGCTAGAATATCGAGTAATCAAGGTGAGAAAATAAATTCTATGGATAACCATTCGGTTAACCCTTGTTTTCAGGAAGCACCACAAAAGAACACAACTGAACCCAATCCTATACCCCGTGCCAAGAAAGAAATAACTCATGAGGAACGAAGGATTCAGATCGATGATCTAGACAAGTGGAAGACGCATTTCAAGGAAAAATTAGGGATATACGAAGTAGAAACGAAGCTACTCTACGAAGCAGACAAGTTTAAAATTGGAGATCAGGTATTGATAGATAAAGCAGACCCTCGAATATCTCCTCCTGATCCTAACACAAACAAAGAAGGCCCTTTTAAGGTAATCAGTGTTTTCCCATACAGAACCGTCGAGGTAAGTAATCCTATTTTTGGCACTTTCAAAATAAGTGCATCTCGACTTGAACTTTATTATGATAATGAAACTAATAGCATGAGAAAGGACTTTTAACTCCTCAAACCACCCTGATTATGGAAATGAGAGGTAAGTCTAGCTTAAGACTTTAAACGAGCGCTTCTCGGAAGGTAACCCGAGCACTAACTCCATTACTCTTTCTATTTTATTTTATTTTATTTTCACTCATAATTCTCCTTTGTAGCAACTAACTATAAACTAACCAAGGCTAATTTTCATACCACACGACCTTACACACGGCCGTGGCTGTGGCCGTGTAGATACTACGAACTCCCGTACTGACATAGCAGAGGTAGTACGAGCCAATGACGAAAGATTACCAGATCACAGATGACTATAAATTGCCACAGCCGTGTGATATGGCCGTGGCCGACACTAAAGGAAGTCACAAGGGCTCTGACTAAACACCACGACCGTGTAATACGGCCGTGGCCGACACTGTTAAATCACACACGGGCGTGGTGACCTGAACATGGGCATGGGAGAAATGAACATAGCACAACACGGCCATGCGATATGGCCGTGTGACCCAACACGGCCATGGTACACGGGCGTGGGGATGTACCAGACCTCAAAATCTATTTAAACCACCCCCTCTTCTTAACTACTCCCCATTCCCCTTCCTCCATACATTCTCAGACCCCCCTTCCATATTCTCCTTCCTTGGCCCTTTTCCAAAATCTAGATGTACACCATATCCATGTCGAAGAAGCAAAAAGATCCTAGCACAGTCTTCCCGTGTGGGAGACCGATCTACATAAGTTCATGCCGACCACTTCATCCACTCGACAAGCCAAGGATATTTGAGGCCATTTCATTTTTAATTTTTTTTCGTCGCATTTATTTTCCTTCTCTTTATCTTCCTTGTCCCTAAATAAATAATTAGTTTATTTTGATTTTTTCTTAGTATTTCTTGGCTATTTCTTTACGAGCTACCCAATTTCTTCATCTAGCGCAGTAATAGTGGGCAGCCCCCATACCACCACTAGAGACGCCTCCTCTAACTTATCTTTCACCTTCGAATCAAGTTTCCACACCTCCAACTCAAGGAATCCATCCAAATTTAGGAAGTTTCATCTCTCCCTATCTTTTATGAATTTCTATCTATCTTTGTACATTGAGGGCAATGTACATCTTAAGTGTGGGGGTGAATCTTAAAAGTGCCAAACTTTTTGCATTATTATCAAATACTGAATTATGTCTTGTTCCTTTAAGTAATTTTCTCAGATTATGATTAGAATGAAATTTCCTATGATTTATGATTTTTATTGATATGTTTTGGATTAAGTCATTGATAATTATGCATTGATGATTTATACTTTAAAGATACTATAGAATCAAGCATGATAAGTCTATTTTTTTTTCAAAAATTAAAATTTTCTAGGTTGTCTACCTGAATTTGAATATTACCTTGAAGTTTGAAATTTTTGAGGTTGACATCAAAATACCCATAATTTTTTATGAGATTTTGATCCTTTAGAGCATATATTCTTTTTCTTGCTCACTTAATTGATTATGAGTGTGTTAACATTGAGTTGTTATTCTAGAACTTGCATCGATTATACATGTCGAGACCACACCTTTGATTTGATATACTAAGATGATAAAGACACCTAGGTTTTAACCTACTCACTCCACTAAAAAGCCTACCCTCATAATTTACCCCTAGTGAACACCTTTGATCCTAACAACCCTTTTTATTGACTCACCCACTAATTTTAACCCGAAACCCTTTATTTTTGTTATCACCATTCCTCTTGACTACCCTTATATTGAGATTTGATTTGATCAGTTGCCTAACTATGATCTTTATTTCAGTAGTTAAATTCATCCTTTATTATGTATTTGATTTGCTCTTAAAAAAAATCAAATCAAAGTATATTCATTATTAGTTTTGTGATTAAGTGAGCTTATACGTTTAAATTCCAATTACTGAAGAAGAAGCTCGTATTAGAGTATTATTAGTACAAGTTTTCAATTGATGTAATTATTTATATTCAGTTCATTGTTTCTAGTTAGGTAATTTGTCAATTCAATCTCGATTCTAACCCTCTAATTTAGCCTTTATCCACACCTTTAACCCAAGCCCCGTTACAACCCTGTTAAAGACCTTTTGATTTGTGTATCATCTCATATTATAGTGGTGGAGATTTGATTTTCAGGCAAGCCTATGGGATTAACTCTTCATGTTTGACTTTTGAGTGCTTTTTCTTGAACCTTAAACACCTCGAGTGATTTGAGTGAATCTTTAGTGAGGATGTCAATCCTTGTCGATTTTAAATTAGAGGTAACTATTTAGATGAGGGGAAGCACCTAGGTTTTGTGCTACAAAGGTATGACTTAGATTGTTTGAATCTTTAGGACTCTTTGAGTTGAATCATCCATGTATAAATTATCTTTGAGTTATGATGAAACACTATTGATGAATATTATGAATTGAGGGAAGTTCGTTTTAATTATGAGTTGAGAATTTTGCTTAAGGACAAACAAAAGCTTAAGTGTGGGGGTATTTGATAAACCGTAAAAGTAACATTTTTTAAGCCCACATTTAGCATGCTTTTGGATGAATTATCCCTCATTTTATGTCATTTGGTGCTCTTAATCCTTTGTTTTCATGTTTTATACTTAGGGAAGCACTGGAGGATGAAAAGAACAAGAAACGGGCTTAAAACGGGCCAAATGGGCCACATCACGAAATCGACACGGCCTGGGCCCAAGACCACACGGCCGTGCCTCATCAACATACTCCACACGGCCTGTCCACGATTTACACGAGCGTGTGCCATGGCCGTGCCCCTGCCGTGACAAAGAGAAATTTCACTCGGATTAGGATACTTAGGGGCAAAGAAACACATTCCAAAGCCTATATAAACACCCTAAGTATGACCTAAAAGGGAGAGCCCAAGGCTGTTGTCAAGGGGCGTCTTGCTAGGCCAAAGGAGGCAGATTTGTGGAGGTTTACTTGAAGATAGCCAGTTGATCCATCTCAAGAAGCCGGAATCATACTCAAGACGGAGGATCTCTCCTTCAATTCCTTTAGGGGGTTTTAGGGATTTCTTATGTTTTATTTTATCTTTTCCTCTGAGATGTTTTCTTTTATTGTTATGAACTAAACCCTCAGATACCTAAGGGGATGAAACTTAAGATGAATCTTGTTATCGTTTGCTGAACTATATGATAAATATTTTCCTTGTTCTTAATTATGTGTTCTTAATTCATGTGTTGATATTTCCAGGATATTGATTCAAGTTTGATGTGCTTAGGTGGGGGAGCAAAAGTCCCTGCCTAAGAGTAGATCTAGCATAGTTAAGCGGAGTTGATCGCACGCCTAGAGATAGGGTGACGAGATTTTACCGGATTAGGGTGAAACCTAATATGAGAGTCCATAGATCGAGTTAATGCAATTCTAGGGGTTTTCATTAGAAAGATATTTCAATTAATCAACCTAGGGTTAGACATTATTCACCTCGAGAGAGGGTCTAATATACATTAGGGAATCTTACGGATCAAGTCAAATGAATAAATCGTCTGGTTCAGAGTTAGATAACAAGTGAAGTCTAGGTGGATTCTTCCTTGGGTATTGTCTTTATCAATTGGCTTTTTCCACAAGTATTTTCCCCAAATTCATTCTTCTTTGTCTTAGAGTCTTTAGTTTAATAATTAGTTAATTTATATTAAACAACAAATTCCCTTTATTTTAGGCTAGATAATAAAAAGAAAGTTAGTATTAGTACTTTTAGTTCCTTTGGATTCAACATTCCGGTCTTGCCTTAACTATACTATTGTTCGATAGGTGCGCTTGCCTCAAATCGTTGTCATAGTTAGTTTCCAGGTTCGATCATTCTCATTATAAATTTTAAGACTTTGACATCGCATAAACACAACGATCAACTGTACCCTTAAATTTCTGCATGGAGGTGCAATCCAGGTCATCCATGATCCTCTCCGTGGCCTCAATCCAGTACTCGGCCACATTAGGGGCGACTCCAGTGACACCCCTGAATAACTCAGCTCCATTAGACCGTAGTCGTTCCGTAACCGACCCTCAGCCCTCAAATCCAGTATTGGGCCCAGCGACCCTCTCCAAAATCCTGAGCGTAGCCTGGGACATTGCGTCGTCCCCAGCCATGTGATCTTGAGACCCAGTCTCAGTAGCGGGCGACACTGGCATCTCACTCTTATCCAAATTTGGCGGGCTGCCCAATGATGAGCACTCAGCTCGAGCCCCTCTACGACCTCTACCTCAGCCTTTAGTACCCCATTCGCTGATACCTCATGTGCTCATATCTAATCAAATTTATCTGTACTAAAAGTTTTATGAATCAGTTATAGTTCTAGTGTTTATTTACAAATATTTTATTTAAAACAGTACCAGAAGTTCAGAGTTTGTTTTCGTTTGTCGCAGTCTCTAGTAGTTTACTATAGTTTCAGTTTAACTACATTTTTCAGTATATACTAACTAGAGAATTTTCACAGTATACTACCTATAGTAGTTTCAGAATAGCATAGTATTTTCAATTAAAGCATATATCAGTTTCAAAATACTTACAGGATCAGTGCCGGAGACTCGGTGTACCACATACTCAGTAGAAACAATTCAAATCATTTGAAAACCAATTCGTCAAAGACCAAATTTAAAACCCATAATCCACAGCCGAGTTTTGCAACTAGTGCTCTGATACCATTAAATGTAACACCCCAAACCCGGCCTAGATGTTATAGCCGAATCTAGCGATGTCACATGATAGTGTGTTCGAAAACTAAATTATTACAATAAAATCATTTGCATGTTATTACTTATCTTTATCTCTTATTAGTTCTAAAGGGAATCGTTTTACTTATTTAAAACATTTTCTTTAAAACGTTTCTCGTTGCGAAAGCTTTTAAAATAAAGCAGTTTAAGTAATCGTGAGTTTAGAAAATGCGTTAGCTTTTTGAAAACAGAACTTCCTATGACTAGCAGTTATAATTCCACAAAAAAAAAATAAAAACCAAATTTAAGCAAAAGTCCCAAGAGTCCTCAAATTACATCCCAATAATAATAAAACCATAGAACATAAATAAAAAAACGTAAAGTCCAAAAACTGTGGTCACCGTCGAGTCCTTCGCTGCACCGATTCGTCTAGGTCTGGGGATTTCCTGTGCACATTATACAGAGAGGGGTGAGTTTACGTAAACTTAGTGTGTAATCCCATAGAAAACAAACAATAGTAGACACAGTGCACAGTCAAAAATAGTTTTGGGCCTAAGCCCCTTTCAAGATGCTCGATGCGATTTGGGCCTTAGCCCATCTCGATCTGATATCAAATATGCAGTAGGGCCTTAGCCCATCACAGTATCAGTATGCATTAGGGCCTTAGCCCATCATAGTATCGGTAGCAATCATGCAGTATTCAGTAACAAAGTCCTACCCAACTAGCCTCTACACACCATCTCCGTCCAACCCTACACTCCATGTGGAGATTAAATCAACCCACCCATCCCTACACTCCAGGTAGTACCGAATGCGGCACAAAACAAGAATATGCAACTGAGCTACCAGTATATTAGGCTTAAGAGCCTTTCAGTACACTTCCTCCAAATATAACCAACCCAACCCCATGCAATGCAACATACAAATCGTGACATGCTATCTCATGATATCAGTACATATAACCAGTTCAGTATACATGAATGCTATCATCCTGCTCAATATATATAAATCAAAGCGATCGATTCACACAATTAGAGGTCTAAGTGATGCTTATCGACCCTACTGATGAGGTTCACGATCGACTTGGGCGACCGGGTAACCTTAGCAATCAATTCGGTGAAAATAGGCTCACACGTTCATGTGGCTCGCCTGCGTGTGCCCACACGCGCGTGTTGCCCGTGACGGCCCAATTTGGCCTTGGCCGTCACCGACGGCGTGTCTTCTGGCGTATGGCCTGGCCTCGTCGATCGCATGGTCATGTATGGTCGTACACGGCCTACCACACGGGCAACCACACGCTCGTGTGGCGTCGGCGATGGGGATTTTGGCTTTCGCCCAAACCCCATTTTCTACATTTTAGGTACACACCTGTATCATTTTTGACGCAAAAGCAACTCCAAGCAATCCCGAACCTATAATTGACCAAAATACTACTCGATTAATCACTTAATCGATGAATTAAAACCAACCCGAGCGGGTTACTCAACTATTGAATGATTAAAACTTACCCCCAATGCTTCAAAACGATTTGCTTACGAAGTAGTACCAGAAGAGTCTCGATCCTAGCGAAATGATGCTGCCCAAACATGAGAATAACCCCTAGTCAGAAACTTAACATTCTCAACTGCAAACCACATAAAATCACTTACCGAAGTTGTCCATGAAACACCAAAATAAGGAATAAAAGTGCAATTGCAGTCGAGATGGGAGAAAATCGAAATAAAATGGGAAGAGAAAGGTAGGTTTCGGCAAAAGAGAGAGGAAATCCCAATGGAAAAATCGGCAGAGTTTTTGGAGAGAAACAAACGTCAAAAAGATGAGTACTTACCGAACGATCGCACTTAATCGTGGAACAACACGAGACCGAGTGGAAAGAAGTTGAGGAGAAAAAGAATGGGAGAGCACAAGAATTTGGGCAGCAAGGAAAAACAATGGAAAAGGAAAATGGCAGGAAAAAGGGAGAAGAAGAGAATAGAAAATCGAAAATTTTATTTTTGGGGAAAAGAAAAGAAAAGAAAAAAATGTGAACAGAATAATTCGATAAGAATCCCGATAACCCCAAAATCCCTTAATTCACTCCTAAATTCTCTCCATCAAACTTCCACTACTCAGATTTTCAATACAACTCAAACTCTCAGCCACCAAACCGAGCAAAAATAATCTCCCTTGCTCACGTAGGGATTCAAACACAGGACCATCAGCAAGCCAACACACTGCTTAACCACCAGACCAGCAGGCCCATTCTGATATAAGCTTATCAACAATTAAATAAAAGCCTATTGACCAAAGATTGGGATTTATTCATAAAAATACCAAAATTTTCACAAGTCATGGCTTGAACTTGGGACCTCCGACACACACCCAGAACACATAACCACTGAAGCAGATACACAGTTGTGTCACACATTCACAAAAACAAAAATTTAAATTTTGGGGCATTACATGACAAATAAAGGTTGATGAGAAACCGAGAAAGAAAAATGAATAAACAAAGCATTGCCATGATGTGCATGTGAAGATGATGAACCAATTCAAAGTTGGGGACAAAGTACTGTTAGAAGAATCTGATCCACGAATTTTTCCTTCAAAATTTAAGTCAAGAGGGTCCGACCCATGTGTGGTAAAAACCGTATTTCCATATGGTACAATTGAGGTAACACATCCTAAATTTGGCACGTTCAAGGTAAATAGTACTTGTCTCAAACCTTATTTTGGTGTTAAAACTGATAACGAGAGAGAGGAGCTTTGGCTCTAAGATCCGCCTTAACTGTGAGCTTAAAAAGGGAAGTCGAGCTTAGATTTTAAATAAGTGCTTCTCGGAAGGCAACCCGAGTGTTTTTATTATTTATTTTACTTTCATGTTTTTTTTAAATAAAAAATAAAAAAATCCTAAAAAATCTGAAAATATTTATTACATTCATATTTATTACCTTAAAAAAATTTGAAAAAAAAGTGATCCACATGGTATAGGGTGATCCACACGGACGTGTGCATACTGGAGCTAATTTTTTTCAATTTTAATTTGACCCACACGGGCATAGAGAATTACACGACACTGGGCATACGGGCTTGCACATGGGTGTGGGAGAAGCAAAGGAGCATCGCACACGGCCATGTGTGACAAATGGCTGGACACGCGGCCGTGTCTAGGCCATGTAGTTCTTGGGCTTAATTTTTCAAAATTTTGAATCACACACGATTTAGGTGATTTCACATTGCTGTCCACACGCAGTGGTGTGGCGTGCAACCAAGCCACACGGCGATGTGGCTCACATGGCATGGCACATGGCCATGTCTCCTTTTAAAGCTAGTTTTTTTTCTTTTTATTTTTTTTCTTTTGTTTTCTTCCTACCCTAACCAAAGTGATTTCATTTACTTTTATATTTTATTTATTTTTATTTTTATTTTTATTTTGTTTTTGTTTTTGTTTTTAATTTTTTGTTTTGGTTTTTATTTTATTATGCACTATACTTTTAATATTTTGTCAGCTGTTTTTGTACTTTGTTATTTCTTTATCTTCTTACTCATTTTTGTCCATTTTTTTATGATATGTTTTCTTATTATAATACTTATATTATAATTTACTATAATAACCTTATTTACATTTTATTTATCAACATGAACTAATGGATACTTTAGTACATAGCCGTCCACTATAATGTAAAATGGGCTAATTTCAACTTTAGTACTTTCTTTTTAAAAGACAACATCAATTTAGCCTATTTTTCAAACAACCACCAAATTTTCAATTTACGCGATTTAGCCCATTTATTAATTCGGACATCCAAACGATAAAATTTTTAAACGAAAATCTAATACACACAAATTCACACATTATAAACACCAAATATAATTTTAAAATATTTTTCTGATTCAGATTCGTGGTCCCAAAACCACCATTCTGATTAGGGTCTAAATTGGACTGTTACAACTCTCCCCCTTAGGGATTTTCGTCCCCAAAAATTTTACCGGTGAATAGGTTCGAATAACGTTCTTTTATTGCATCCTCTGACTCCCACGTTGCTTCCTCAACTCCGTGTTTATGCCACAACATTTTAACTAACGAAATTTTCTTATTTCGCAACTCTTTAATTTCACGAGCCAGAATACGAATCAGTTCTTCCTCATATGACATATCAGGCTTAATTTCAATCTCTGACGGGCTAATCACATGTGAAGGGTCAGATCGATATCTTCAAAGCATCGAGACATGAAATACATTGTGGATCTTTTCTAACTCAGGTGGAAATAATAATCTGTAAGCAACTGGTCCGATACGCTCTATAATCTCATACGGTCCAATGAATCTCGGACTCAATTTTCCTTTACGACCAAATCGAAGTATTTTCTTCCACGGTGAGACTTTCAAGAAAAATTTATCTCCGATCTAAAACTCTATATCTTTCCGTTTCAAGTCTGTGTATGACTTCAGACGATCCGATGCTGTTTTGAGGCTATCTCGAATTACTTTTACCTTTTGTTCTGTTTCTTTGATCAAATCAACCCCTTGTATCTTATTTTCACTGTGCTCAGTCCAATACAATGGTGTACGACATTTACGACCGTACAAAGCCTCTTCAGGTGCCATTTTGATACTCGATTGAAAGCTATTATTGTATGCAAATTCAATCAAAGGTAAGAATCGTTCCCACGTGCCTTCAAACTCGAGAATGCAACATCTCAACATATCCTCAAGTATCTGAATAATTCGTTCGGACTGACCATCTGTTTGTGGATGAAAAGCTGTGCTGAAATGCAATTTCGTACCTAATGCATCTTGCAGTTTCTTCCAAAACCGCGATATAAACCTCAGATCTCTATCCGAAACAATAGAAATAGGCACACCATGTAATCTTACAATCTGTGACACATATAACTCAGCAAGCTTATCAAGTGAATAATCTGTACGAACTGGAACAAAGTGAGCTGATTTAGTAAATCTATCCACAATAACCCAGATTGTATCTTTCTTGCTTGGTGTCATCGGTAAACCGGATACAAAATCCATCGTAACTCTGTCCCATTTCCATTCAGGTATCATAATCGGCTGAAGTAACCCGGAAGGTACCTGATGTTCGGCTTTCACTTGTTGACAAATTAAACATTTCGAAACAAAGTCAGAAATGTCTCGTTTCATACCATGCCACCAGTAAAGCTATTTCAAATCATTATACATTTTTGTGCTACCCGGGTGAACTGATAATCGACTACTATGAGCTTCATTCAAAATCATCTGAATCAACTCTGGATTTTTCGGAACACATATTCGGTTTTTGAATCTCATATAATCATCAGCATCAACTCGAAACTCTAAATTAGCATTCATTTCACACTGAACTCGTTTTGCTAATAAATCATTATCAACTTTTTGGGCATCACAAATTTGTTGAATAAATAATGGTCTTGCCCTCAATTCAGCTACTATCGCACCATCATCAAACATAGCCATATGCGCATTCATTGTAGCAAAGCAAACAGTGATTTTCAGCTTAATGCATGAGCAACAACATTAGCCTTTCCTAGATGGTAATCAATCACAAGCTCGTAGTCTTTTAATAATTCCAACCATCGTCGTTGTCTCAGATTCAGATCCTTCTGAGTCATTAAGTACTTTAGGCTTTTATGATCAGAATAGACATGGCATTTTTCACCGAACAGATAGTGACGCCATATTTTCAATGCAAACATAATAGCTGCCAACTCTAAATCGTGCGTCGGATAGTTCTTTTCATGTGGCTTCAACTGTCTCGAGGCATAAGTTACCACTTTGCCTTCCTGCATCAATACACAACCCAAACCATTTAAATATGCATCACTATAAATTACAAATTCTTTACCCGATTCTGGTTAAACTAGCACTGGAGCTTCAATCAAAAGAGCTTTCAACTGATCGAAACTTTTCTGGCACTTTTCTGACCACTCGAACTTAACATCTTTCTGTAGCAGCTTTGTCATCGGAGTTGCGATCATAGAGAAACCTTTCACGAACTGTCTATAGTAACCAACAAGTCCCAGAAAACTTCAGACTTCAGAAACATTTCTCGGAGGTTTCCAATCAGGTATAGCTGAAATCTTGCTCGGATCAACCCGAATACCCGAGTCAGATACAACATGTCCCAGAAAAGTAACTTCACGTAACCAGAAGTCACATTTACTGAACTTTGCATACAAATGTTTATCTCGCAAAGTCTGTAATACTAGTCTCAAATGCTCAGCATGTTCAATCTCATCGCGAGAATAGATCAGAATATCATCAATAAACACAACTACAAACTGATCCAGATACTGGCTAAAAATCTGATTCATTAAATCCATGAAACCGGATACAAAATCCATCGTAACTCTGTCCCATTTCCATTCAGGTATCATAATCGGCTGAAGTAACCCGGAAGGTACTTGATGTTCGGCTTTCACTTGTTGACAAATTAAACATTTCGAAACAAAGTCAGAAATGTCTCGTTTCATACCATGCCACCAGTAAAGCTGTTTCAAATCATTATACATTTTTGTGCTACTCGGGTGAACAAATAATCGACTACTGTGAGCTTCATTCAAAATCATCTGAATCAACTCTGGATTTCTCGGAACACATATTCAGTTTCTAAATCTCATATAATCATCAGCATCAACTCGAAACTCTGAATCAGCATTCGTTTCACACTTAACTCATTTTGCTAATAATTCATTATCAACTTTCTGGGCATCACAAATTTGTTGAATAAATAATGGTCTTGCCTTCAATTCAGCTACTATCGCACCATCATCAGATATAGCCATATGCGCATTCATTGCATAAAGCAAGCGGTGATTTTCGGCTTAATGCGCGAGCAACAACATTAGCCTTTCCTAGATGGTAATCAATCACAAGCTCGTAGTCTTTTAATAATTCCAACCATCGACGTTGTCTCAGATTCAGATCCTTCTGAGTCATTAAGTACTTTAGGCTTTTATGATCGAAATAGGCATGACATTTTTCACCAAACAGATAGTGACGCCATATTTTCAATGAAACACAATAGCTGCCAACTCTAAATCGTGCGTCGGAGAGTTCTTTTCATGTGGCTTCAACTGTCTCGAGGCATAAGCTACCACTTTTCCTTCCTGCATCAATACACAACCCAAACCATTTAAAGATGCATCACTGTAAATGACAAATTCTTTACCCGATTCTGGTTGAACTAGCACTGGAGCTTCAGTCAAAAGGGCTTTCAACTGATCGAAACTTTTCTGGCACTTTTTTGACCACTCGAACTTAACATCTTTCTGTAGCAGCTTTGTCATCGGAGTTGCGATCATAGAGAAACCTTTCACGAACCGTTTATAGTAACCAGCAAGTCCCAGAAAACTTCGGACTTCAGAAACATTTCTCGGAGGTTTCCAATCAAGTATAGCTGAAATCTTGCTCGGGTCAACCCGAACACCCGAGGCTGATACAACATGTCCCAGAAAAGTAACTTCACGTAACCAGAAGTCACATTTACTGAACTTTGCATACAAATGTTTATCTCGCAAAGTCTGTAATACTAGTCTCAAATGCTCAGCATGTTCAATCTCATCGCGAGAATAGATCAGAATATCATCAATAAACACAACTACAAACTGATCCAGATACTGTCTAAAAATTCGATTCATTAAATCCATGAAAATAGCAGGTGCATTAGTGATTCCGAAAGGCATAACTAAAAACTCATAATGTCCATACCTCATTCTGAAAGCAATCTTTGGCACATTAGAGTCTTTAACTCACAACTCATAATAGCCAGATCTCAAATCTATCTTCGAAAACACTGTAGCCCCTTTCAGCTGATCAAAAAGATCATCAATCCGTGGCAATGGATATTTATTCTTTATAGTCACCTTATTGAGCTGTCGGTAGTCAATACACATTCCCATAGTTCCGTCTTTCTTTTTCACGAATAGCACTGGTGTACCCCAGGGAGAGAAACTCGGTCGCGCGAAACCTCTATCTGTTAATTCTTGCAATTGAGTCTTCAACTCTTTCAATTAAGTAGGAGCTATCTATATCAGAGTCGTCCCCGGTACTAACTCAATACCAAACTCTACCTCTCGGATAGGTGGCAAACCCGGCAATTCTTCGAGAAACACGTCTGAATACTCGCACACAACTGGTACAAATTCAATGTTTCTTTCAGCCACTTTACTATCAAGCACATAGGCAAAATAAGCTTCATAACCTTTTCTCAAATATTTTTGGGCCAACATCGAAGATATCACTATCGGTAAACCATTCAGATCATTAGATTCAATCCGAATAATCTTGTTATTCTGACATCTCAAATCAATGGTCTTTCTTTTGCAATTAACAACAGTATCATGTTGAGTTAACCAATCCATACCCAAAATTATATCAAACTCATCGAAAGGTAACAACATCAAATTGGCTGGAAAGCATGAATCTCGAATCATCAACGGACAATTTTTACACACTTTGTTAACCAGAACACACCGGCCCAGGGGGGTTTGACACTCGAATCACAAACTCAGTAGACTCAACAGGCAAAGTCTTAATGGATACTAATGTTTCACCCACATATGAATGAGTCGAACCAGGATCAATCAATGCAATAACACTAGTATCATAAAGAGTGAAAGTACCAGTAATAACATCTGGGGAAAAAGCATCCTCACGAGCTCGTATGGCATATGGTTTGGCAGGTGCACGAGTCTTAGATCGAACCGCTGTATCTTTCGTCCCTCTTTGACTACCACTTACATTACTCGAATGTCTGGTTGGTCTGCCTCGTACTGACATGTTGCTTGGTCTTGCGTTCTGATCAGTGTTTTGCTCGGCTAACATCGGGCAATCTCGGATAAAATGATCCTTCGACCCACATTTAAAACAAGACCCATAATGTAATCTACAATTTCCAGAATGCCATTTACCACAATGCTTACACACGAGTTTGTTTTGCCGATCATTGCCAACACTGGCTATCGAAGTGGCTCGTGAACTCACAGGAGGTCGATCTCGATCTCATCTAGAAAAGTCCGAAGCATCTTTAGATCTGCTAGAACCATCTCTGAACTTCTTCGATGCTGAGTGAAAATTCTTACTCGTTGATCTCTTACGGAAATCTCTATCTTCAAAATCAGCTTTTCTTTTCTCTTTCCCGAGTTCTTCAGCTTTGCAAGCTCGTTCAACAAGTACCACAAACTCTTTAATTTCAAGTATACCAACCAGCAATTTAATGTCTTCATTTAAACCATCTTCAAATCTTTTACACATGATAGCTTCAGTTGAAACACATTCATGAGCATATCGACTAAGTCTCACAAATTTTCGCTCAGACTCGAGTTCACGGTCATACGACCCTGTTTTAATTCGAGAAATTCCTTGCGCTTCTGATCAATGAATCTTTGGCTGATATATTTCTTTCGGAACTCAGTTTGAAAGAATTCCTAGGTCACTCGCTCTTTCGGAACCACCGATACTAGTGTATTCCACCAGTGATATGCGGTGTCTCGTAGCAACGATATAGCACATTTTAAACACTCATCTGGGGTACAAGATAACTCATCAAACACGCGGATAGTATTACCAAGCGTAATTCACTCGCTTCCGAGAATCATCATCATCAGTAGCTCTGAATTCCTCAGCCCCGTGTTTTTTGATTTTATCAACAGGAGGCTTATTAAATCTCATAGGATCAATCATCGGAGGTACCACAGGTATCGGAGACCGATTATTCGGGGGTGGAGGTTGTTGAACAGCCGGATTAGTTCGAATATATTGAGTAAACCAATCATTCATCACTTGGTAGAAGGCTTGTTTAGCCTCCCCCTCATGGCTACTCGAGATAGGTCGAGATTTAACTGGCGTTGTCCCATGTGTCGGAGTAGGCCCTACACTCTCGACATCATCAGCTATAGCTCTGTCGGGATCCATTTACTATACGAAAACACATTTTCAAATGTCAGAAGTCATCACACTATCGCAGTAAAATTTATGGCATGTATAGCTAGACTCACACACGCTACATTAGTCCTAGAATCGACTAAACCGTAGCTTTGATACCAATAAAATGTAATACCCCTAACCCGTATCCGTCGCCAGAATAGGGTTACGGAGTATTACCAAACAAAACACAATTTCTGGATATTTATGAACATATATAGAAATTAAATCATTCAAAAATCATCAAATATTAAAATAAACCGAAATTACTATTTGATATTCCTATAATAAACATCAAATATAATATAAAGATTATTTAATAATTAAAACACATTAACAAAGTCACAAGCTAACTCATATCTAACTATTTTATTTATTAAAACATAAATCACTATTCATATGGTCATTTCATAAACTTAAACTTAATATTAAACAAGCTTAATAATTATACTCTATTTAATGTCAACTTTTGTTATACTTTAATCAATTCAAGTTAAAATATCTCAAGTCTATTTCATAAACCACAACTTATCCGTATCTTAACATGTAATAATATTACTCAAATTCGCATTTATACTTTCCTTCACATATGATAGTCGAACCATACTCATTTTAATCTATACTCATTCACCATATTCAAATATATATATATACCTAACATAAACATCATTTATCCATAGCACAAAACATCATAATCAAACATACTCAAACTCAACTAAACAAAACCAAATTCAAACTAATATGTTACACCATTTTCGCATGGCTTTATATACAAACACTTTCAAAATAATCTAATTTCAAGGCTAGCCTATACATGCCATAAGTCTGATTTCAATTTATAAAAGTACCGAAACAGTCGATAGTGTAGTGAACTTTGCTGACGATCCTCGAGCCTGTAACTTGAGTTTAAAATCTATATGGATTTCACATTTCAATCTCTTCCTCACGTAACATTTGGCCGAATATAACTTAATAATCAAACATTAATATCACGTACTTTAAATTAATTCACATATAGATTTTCATACACACATTCACTACCATTAACATCAATTATAACTTGTATCACATATTAAATAATCAACTTACCTTATCTCTGAAAAGGTAATAAATTGTCACATACCTCTTCGCTTTAACTCATTTAATGTATTAAATTTCCATAGTAGCATATAATTTTTTTTAATCATAAACTTATAATAATTCACCGGCATAAAGCCTGTTAGGCAATAAAGCCCGATATCTTTCACCGGTACAAAGCCTGCTAGGCATTTAGCCCGATATTATACACCGGCACAAAGCCTGCTAGGTATAAAACCCGATATCTTTCACCAACACAAGGCTTGCTAGGCTCAAAGCCCGAATATCATTATTACAAAACTTTCTCACAAACAATTCATATATCGAACTTTTCATATACTCCATATACCTCATACGGACTTTCAAATGTTATAGCTCAATCGAACTAACTTCAAACACTTTATTTCTATAGTTATTCACATTCGACTAACTCAACATTAATTCCAAAAATTCAAAATCAGCATATTACTAAGTTACGTTCAAAATTAATGATGTTTAATTGCTTAAAGACTTACCTCGGATAACGACGAACGATGTAATCGGCTATTCGACTATTTTTGTTTTTCCCCGATCCAAGTCCGATTTCTTTGGTTCTTGATCTAAACATATTCAAATTAAGCTCATTCAAACATATTTTCATTCAATTTAGTCCAAAATCACATAAATGGGCAAATTACATTTTTACCCCTAATATTTCACATTTTCACAATTTAGTCCCTATTGCACAAAACACAAAATATTCAAAATTTGACTACACCATGCTTAGGTAGAATATTCATTATACTCATACAAATCAATACATTTCATTTATTTCACATTTTATTCCCTCAATTTATTATTTTTGCAATTTAGTCCTAATTACTCAAAATCATCAAAAACTCCAATACAAAACTTGTTAATCTAAAACATATCTTTAATATTTTATCATCAAACATTACAAAAAAATATATATTCATTAATGGCCTAACTCAAAATGTGCATCAAAATCAAAAATTCTAGTATGGGTCGGATAGTATTCGAAGTAATGATCTCAAAAACATAAAAATTATCAAAAACCGAGCTGAACACATACCTTGATTTAGCTTAGAAATGACCGAACCCCAAGTTTTATTTCTCTTTTCTTTTGTTTTAGTTTCGGATACACTCCCCTCCTTGGTTTGACTTACACTTGCATCCATGGAGAGACTTGATCAGGAGATTGGGTTAAGGCAACGAACAACGAAGAGAGGAAGTAGTCGTATAGGACTAGAGAGAAACTTCTTACCTTGATCCACGGAATCCGAACACTAGAAGGCTTGGCCTATGGAACCGAATGAGTCCCTACATAGCATCAATGTTAGAATCGATTCCCCAAAACCAAACAAAGAAAACGGCCTTTCGGCCAAACAAACGAGAAAAACCCCTTACTACCCATCCAACCAACATCCATACTTACCAGATACTTCCCCAAACGTAGGCTAAACGAAGAAGAGAAGATGAGATTGAGTCTCTCTACATTCGACCAAAATCCAAAAAAAAACGAGTCAACACCTTTGGTTAATCGCAACAATAAGAGAGAAAAAGAAAAGAAAGAAAGAAAATTGGAGAAGACGAATCCTTACCGAAACAAGGAGATGCCAATAGGAAAGGCTATATTAAACACGGCAAAACAATAGAAGAATGTCTTCAGTTGACACAACGAAAGGTTCGGCTTCCACAAAATACGAATACAGAAGAGAGAAGAGGAAGTAAAGATAGAGGATCAAGATTCGGCTAAAGTACTTACCCAAAAGGAATGATTCCAATCAGTAACTAGGGAGGTTCGGCTATGGAGACGAAAAAAATAGCAAAAGGTGGAAAAGAAAGGAAGAAAGCACAGATGACAACTCTGAGATTTGGCTTTTACCAAAGTGACAAGAAGGAGAAGAAAAGAGGTCAAAGGGGTTGCGGTTTAGGTAGAAAAGAGAAGAATCAATGCTTGAAAATGCCAAAAGAAAAGAGAGAGTTTCTAGAATAGATTTAGCTAACACTACACTCAAAATGACCACTTCAAGAAAATGGCACTCCCCTCTTCTCTAATGACCGAAATTGCTCACCAATGCCTAAGCACCCAAAAGGAAATTCGGCCCTACCTAACCCAAACCAAAACCGCACATGCACTCCCCCCACACTTCCCTCATTCGGCCAGCCTCCCTCCCTCTCTCCACATCCCACAAATTCCTCCACCTTTCACTCTCCACTCCCCATTTCAAATATGTTGATCGATTCTTACTCCTCTAACACCTCTCCTCCTTCCAATTCAAATATGTTGACCCGTTCCACAACTACCATGCAGAGTCTTGGCCGAATCCACCTCTTCTCCATCCTTATCAAAATAAAAACCCCCAAAAATGCAAGCTGAGAGATTCGAACCTGCTCCCTTCTCCTCTAAGCTCCCCTTGAGGCGTCATCCCCCCTTGCTTCCTAGGCGTCACTTACAACTCTTCCACACCCCTTTTTGTGTCATCAACCACACACAAATATACATAAGACCTACCTCTTCAAGTTTCCCCCTAAAGTGCCTTAAAACAAAAATTTAACCAAGACTCCGACTCGAACCTGAGCCTTCCTAAGACTCCCAAACACATCCAAATAGCAAGCAGAACCAACCAAACATACAGAAACATGTAATACAGAACCTCCTAACTTAGGATGTTACAGGAGAACTCATACTTCATGTAGGTAATGAGACAGTTACACTCCAAGCTCTCGATTCGGCTAGGATATCGAGTAATCAATGTGAGAAAATAAATTCTATGGATAACCATTCGGTTAACCCTTGTTTTCAGGAAGCACCACAAAAGAACACAACTAAACTCGATCCTATACCTCGTGCCAACAAAGAAATAACTCATGAGGAACGAAGGATTCAGATCGATGATCTAGACAAGTGGAAGATGCATTTCAAGGAAAAATTAGGGATATACGAAGCAGAACCGAAGCTACTCTATGAAGCAGACAAGTTCAAAATTGGAGATCAGGTATTGATAGATAAAGCAGACCCTCGAATATCTCCTCCTGATCCTAACACAAACAAAGAAGGCCCTTTTAAGGTAATCAGTGTTTTCCCATACAGAATCGTCGAGGTAAGTAATCCTATTTTTGGCACTTTCAAAATAAGCGCATCTCGACTTGAACTTTATTATGATAATGAAACTGATAGCATGAGAAAGGACTTTCAACTCCTCAAACCACCCTGATTATGGAAACGAGAGGTAAGTCTAGCTTAAGACTTTAAACGAGTGCTTCTCGAGAAGTAACCCAAGCACTAACTCCATTACTCTTTCTATTTTATTTTATTTTATTTTCACTCTTAATTCTCCTTTGTAGCAACTAACTATAAACTAACCAAGGCCAATTTTCATACCACACGACCTTACACACAGCCGTGGCCGTGGCTGTGTGGATACTACGGACTCCCGTACTGACATAGCAGAGGTAGTACGAGCCAATGACGAAAGATTCCCAGATCATGGATGACTATAAATTGCCACAGCCGTGTGATATGGCCGTGGCCGACACTAAGGGAAGTCACACGGGCTCCGACTAAACACCACGACCGTGTAATACGACCGTGGTCGACACTGTTAAATCACACACGGGCGTGGCGACCTGAACATGGGCATGGGAGAAATAGACATAGCACAACACGGCCATGCGATATGGCCGTGTGACCCAACATACCCATGGTACACGGGCGTGGGGATGTACCAGACCTCAAAATCTATTTAAACCACCCCCTCTTCTTAACTACTCCCCATTCCCCTTCCTCCATAGATTCTCAGACCCCCTTCAATATTCTCTTTCCTTGGCCCTTTTCCAAACTCTATATGTACACCATATCCATGTCGAAGAAGCAAAAGGATCCTAGCACAGTCTTCCCGTGTGGGAGACCGATCTACATAAGTTCATGCCGGCCACTTCATCCACTCGACAAGCCAAGGATATTTAAGGCCATTTCGTTTTTAATTTTTTTTTCGTCGCATTTATTTTCCTTCTCTTTATCTTCCTTGTCCCTAAATAAATAATTAGTTTATTTTGAATTTTTCTTAGTATTTCTTGGCTATTTCTTCACGGGCTACCCAATTTCTTCATCTAGCGCAGTAATAGTGGGTAGCCCCCATACCACCACTAGAGACGCCTCCTCCAACTTATCTTTCACCTTCGAATCAAGTTTCCACACCTCCAACTCAAGGAATCCATCCAAATTCAGGAAGTTTCATCTCTCCCTATCTTTTATGAATTTCTATCTATCTTTGTACATTGAGGGCAATGCACATCTTAAGTGTGGGGGGTGAATCTTAAAAGTGCCAAGCTTTTTGCATTATTCTCAAATCCTGAATTATGTCTTGTTCCTTTAAGTAATTTTCTCAGATTATGATTAGAATGAAATTTCCTATGATTTATGATTTTTATTGATATGTTTTGTATTAAGTTATTGATAATTATGCATTGATGATTTATACTTTAAAGATACTATAGAATCAAGCATGATAAGTCTATTTTTTTTTCAAAAATTAAAATTTTCTAGGTTGTCTACCTGAATTTGAATATTACCTTGAAGTTTGAAATTTTTGAGGTTGACATCAAAATACCCATATTTTTTATGAGATTTTGATCCTTTAGAGCATATATTCTTTTTCTTGCTCACTTAATTGATTATGCGTGTGTTAACATTGAGTTGTTATTCTAGAACTTGCATCGATTATACATGTCGAGACCACACTTTTGATTTGATATACTAAGATGATAAAGGCACCTAGGTTTTAACCCACTCACTCCACTAAAAAGCCTACCCTCATAATTAACCCCTAGTGAACCCCTTTGATCCTAACAACCCTTTTTATTGACTCACCCACTAATTTTAACCCGAAAACCTTTGTTTTTGTTATCACCATTCCTCTTGACTACCCTTATATTGAGATTTGATTTGATCAGTTGCCTAACTATGATCTTTATTTCAGTAGTTAAATTCATCCTTTATTATGTATTTGATTTGTTCTTAAAAAAAATCAAATCAAAGTATATTCATTATTAGTTTTGTGATTAAGTGAGCTTATACGTTTAAATTCCAATTACTGAAGAAGAAGCTCGTATTAGAGTATTATTAGTACAAGTTTTCAATTGATGTAATTATTTATATTCAGTTCATTATTTCTAGTTAGGTAATTTGTCAATTCAATCTCGATTCTAACCCTCTAATTTAGCCTTTATCCACACCTTTAACCCAAGCCCTGTTACAACCCTGTTAAAGACCTTTTGATTTGTGTATCATCTCATATTATAGTGGTGGAGATTTGATTTTCAGGCAAGCCTATGGGATTAACTCTTCATGTTTGACTTTTGAGTGCTTTTCCTTGAACCTTAAACACCTCGAGTGATTTGAGTGAATCTTTAGTGAGGATGTCAATCCTTGTCGATTTTAAATCAGAGGTAACTATTTAGATGAGGGGAAACACCTAGGTTTTGTGCTACAAAGGTATGACTTTGTAATATCCGGGACTTAGGGCTTGTGCATTTTTGCTAAATTGAATGTGCTAGTATGCCTATGTGTGTTTTGATGTGTTTTTGTGAATCATGAGAACTTTAGAGTGTAGGAAAATGCCTTAGAAATTATTTGATTTTAAGTTTCAAAGAGAGAGTTAAGCCTGATAGGCCTTAAGAGAATTTGTAGGGGAAATTGGACATAAGATTGGGCTTGGTAAAGTGGCATGGAGGCGCCACTTAGGGGCATTGGAAGGTGACGCCATAAGCTGAGAGGAAGGGCTTAGGTTCGAGTTGCAGAGGAAACAAATGGGAGTTTGTTTTTGCGTCAAGGGGGAGAGGTGTTGGACGACAATGGGGCACTGAGTGGATGAGTATAGATCAAGTCAAATTCTTTTTAAATTTTCGGCTAAGGGCAAGGATAATTGCTGATTTATTTTAATTATTTTTGAATAAGTAAAAGAAGAGAGAAAATAGGAGATTGGATAGAGAGAGGGGAGTTGGTAGGCCAAGGAGTCTTTGGTGTCAAATTCGGCTAAGGGGGTAAGGGTGTGTAGCCGAATTTCATTAAGCATTCTAGCCTCCCTCTTGTTTACTCTTTTCTCTCTAAAGCTATCACTTTTCTCCTCTTTTTCTTTTATTTGTTCTAGCCGAATTATACTTGAGCCTCCATATCATTCCTTTTTCATCTCTTTTCTCTCATTTGTTAAGGTAGAAATCTTCTTCTCCTCTTTCTTCATTGCCACAACCCCTAAAGTCTCATAGTCTTCCTATTCATTTTTGTTAAAGCCGAATCCTCATTTGCCCTAGCCGATTGTTCAAACCAAACTCCAAAAGCCGAAACCCATTTGATCAACATCTAGCCATAGTCGAATAACTCCTAGGGGTGTAAGCAAAGGTGCAAAGTCGACCACGACATTAAGGGTAAGGATTCAATTGTCGTCGTTTTATTTCTTTCCTTTAAACCGAAATCAAGACTCTAATACAATTTATGTTCTTTGGCCGAAACTATAAAGGAGGTTTCGAGATTTGTCTATAGTCGACTATAAGGAGGAGATCTTCGGGATTTCAATATCTAAGGTATTTCGACAGATACCACAACCAAGTAGTAATTTTGAGACTTAAGATTCACAAGGTAAGCCAATGTGGTATTCGGCCATAGGCCACTTTCATGAGTTTTGGGTTGGAACCGATTTTAACAAAGGTTATGTAGAGATTTCGACATCTCCATTAGCAGATAGCAATTTTGGGATTTGAGTGGTAACTAAATCGGCCGCAAGGTAAGGATTTTGGTTGTGCTAATCCTTAGGGATTTGATTATATAGCCGAATAGGCTTTTGCTAAAATACTTAGTGTTGGCCGAATGTAGGAACTAAGGATCTAGAGGATTAGATCGGGATTTTGGGATTCGGTGAAAGCATTAAGTAAACCAGTGTGTACCCACACTAACTCTTAATTGATTTATGGCATCAATTTAATATATGTGTTTATAATAATGTGAAAAGTGGGCAAAGGTACCATGTGATGGTACAAAGTACTCAGGTAAGTAACCTTAACATTATGTTAATAAATGATATGAATAATTTTATGATATGAATATTTGGAATATGGTACATATGTGAATATCGATAAGAATGTGGAATAAGGCATAAGGCATGATATTGCATATTACATGTGACATGGGGCATATGGGTTATATGGAAAGGGAAGTAATCTGGTGGTTTATACCACAATATTCGAATGTGGTGACTCATGTCACGAAATCGAATGTGGTGACTTATGTCACAAAATAATGTCAGTGGCTATGCCACAAAATTTATAAGGCGATGAGCAAGTCGTCTGCAGAGCGATCGCCTTCGATGATGTGTAGCGGATGGAGGGTCGACTTAGTAGTCCCTACGATTGTGATGGTTGGTGCGGGTGATGTATAGCGGATGGTTATCTAGGTATGGGTTGGGTTTGCATCATTATTTCTATTTGTTATATATACGTATGATATGATATGATATGCCCGAATCGTTGGGGCTTAGTGTTGGTTATACACACCGAGTCTGCTTTGACTCACCCGTTGTGGGATATTTTTCAGGTGACACTCGAGATGGACCGGGTCGGCGGGAGCTTAGTGGTGGCCATGTTCAACTCGGACTTTATTTTAATTTTGGACTCTTTATTTCTAAGTATTTTGGATTTATTCGGGTTTTGTTTTAATGTAATAAGGCCATAGCTATAAAGCGATTATGCATGCATTTTTTTATTTTATTATGATACAATTTTTATCAATTTAAAGTTTAAGCAACCTTTCTTAAAAATTAATCTTTAAATGTTTTAACACCTAACACAGATGATTTTCAATTTAAATAGTAAACTCTAAAAACTCAACTTTTCCTTTAACTTATGATTTTGAAATATAACAATAAAGTCTTAATAAAGCCTAATCTTGAGAATAACGATGTTTTCAATTTGAACCCAATCCAAATTTTTCTCCTAAATCACCCAAAGTTTTCAAGAAACAAACAAGTTTTGAACTTGTTTTACTCTAGAACATACGAGATCCGGTCGGGGTTCGTGGTAGGGTTTTAGGGGGTGTTTCAATTTGGTATCGAGCGATTTTAAACTCTCGGCCTTGGGTTTAAAGCCCATAACATTTTCAAAATAGAGCCCAAATAAGTTTTGTGAAAATTTTGTGAAATAAGCGAGTTTTTCTAGCATGGCACCTAAGTCTCCTACAGAAGTCCACGGGTAAGTACCCCTAACTGTTGTGTGAATTAATGTATGATTTATATATGGGTATAACGGGAGGCGTGAGAGTAGTATATTAAGTTATTGAACCCTAGGATTAGCTTACTTCATTGCAGAATTACATAAAACTTTAAGGCCTAATTAAACAAACACGTGGATCGAGTCGCCGAGTTAGGGTGTGGCAACCATTGTGCGCATGTTCAGGATTGGATCGGGGAAGAGCACGGTATTTAAGCGATCTAGTGACTCACCTCCTCTTCACTCGAATCCTACCTGGTGCGTGGTAGCAGTTCACCCTAACCAAGAGGACTCATTCACAAAGCTAAACTCAATAATTAAAACCCAAAAGGGACTAGCCATATTTTTATAAAAACCTTAGTTTTAAAAGCACCAAATTACCCCTTTGATTTGTAAAAACTCTTTTACAAATTTTTTTCCGAAATATTCTCGATTTACAAAAATTACCAAAATACCCCTATAGGACAAATTACGAAAATACCCCTGGGATTGGATCGAACGAAGATGTTCGAGTGGTGAATGTGTGTAGTAGATACTATCGAATGCATGTGCTTCTCTGAATTAGGGTAGAAGACTTGAAATGAAAACCCTGTAATGATCGAAAGAACTACTACTAAACTTCCTCACATAAAACTTGTTCGTGGATAATTAGTGGAACAAAGACTAATGCATAAAACTTTTTTAAACCAGATTGAATTACGATCGTAGACATGAGTTCTAAGGGACGTGGTCGTAATGTGCGAGGACGTAGTAGAGGCAGAATGGCCGTATCGGAACCCGTTAGGTCTGGTTAAGGGTCGAAAATGAGGTACCACCACCCCCACCACCGGTGTTGTTGGTGTTGAGCGACAAGATCGGGACGGGGATGATGCGATGATCGCAGTGATGTCGCGGGTTCTTGAGAGGGTAGCTGGGCGGTGGAGGTGGGGAGCTCGGAAATCTATACCCGGCGACTCCGAGCAAATGGAGTGAAGTATTAAAGTGGCGTATCTGGTGTGGCACCCAGTACGGCTGAGTATTGGATTGTGCAGCTAAGCGAATGGAGTTAAGGACCTTGGAGGATGAGGAGATAATTATGATAGGAGAAAGAAGAAACTATTTGTCTAACATAGTTTTTACATTAAAGGCTGATAAGATGGTTCGAAAAGGGTGCAAGGCATTCTTGACTTTCATTAGTACGTTGGATGCAAAAAGAAGAAGGAGTTAGTGGAGTTAGAACAGTAAAGGAATTTGTGGATGTTTTCGGGAGGAGTTACCTAGAATACCCCACGATAGAGAGGTGGAGTTTTGAATTGACTTATTGCACGAGGCAGCGCCGGTATCTATCGCTCAGTATAGAATGGCACCAAAGGAGTTGGTGGAGCTCAAAGCTCAAATTCAGGAGTTGCTTGATCGTGGGTTTATTCGACCCGGTGTGTCTCTATATGGGAGCACCGGTCTTGTTTGTGAAGAAGAAGGGCGGGACTATGCGTATGTGCATAGATTACGTCGATTGAATAAGTCGACCATCAAGAACAAGTACCGTTGCCAAGGATAGGCGACTTGTTCGATCAGCTTAAGGGGGCCGCGGTGTTTTAAAAAATAGATTTAAGGTCTGGATATCATCAGCTTAAGGTGAAGGAAGCGTATATCCATAAGACAGCTTTTCGGACAAGATATGGGCATTTTGAGTTCGTAGTAATGCCGTTTGGATTGACGAACGCCCCAGCCGCGTTCATGGATATGATGAACCAGGTTTTTCAACCCTACTTGGATCGATTCGTTGTTGTGTTCATAGACGACATCCTAGTGTATTCTAAGTCGGAGGAGGAACATGACGAGCATCTCCGGATAGTGTTGCAAGTGTTAAGAGAGAAGAAGCTCTATGCCAAATTTAGCAAGTGTGAATTTTGGCTGAAGGAGGTTGCGTTCTTAGGGCATGTAGTGTCTGCAGAAGGGATAAGGGTGGATCCTAGGAAGATTGAGGCGGTGTTGGATTGGAAACCACCTAAGTCTGTGGCTGAGGTTCGTAGTTTCTTGGGATTGGCGAGTTACTCTGAAGGTTCGTAGAAGGGTTCTCATCAATAGCTGCACCTTTGACGAAGTTGTTAAGAAAGGAAGTACCTTTCGTATGGACAGATAGGCAACAGGAGATCTTTAAGAAGCTTAAGAGGGTTTCGACTGAAGCTCCAGTTTTGATTCAACCTGAGGCAGGGAAGGATTTCGTGGTGTATTGTGATGCTTCTCACACAGGATTAGGATGTGTCCTGATGCAAGACGGGAAGGTAGTCGCTTATGCGTCTCTGCAGTTGAGGCCACATGAGGTGAACTACTCGACGCATGACCTGGAATTGACGGCGGTGGTCTTTTCTCTTAAGGTATGGAGGCACTATCTATATAGAGAAAAGTCGGTAATCTACACAGACCACAAGAGCCTTAAGTATCTGCTGACTCAGAAAGAGCTGAACCTGAGACAGCAAAGGTGGGTGGAGTTATTAAAGGATTACGATTGTTCTATAGAGTATCATCCGGGCAAGGCGAATGTGGTAGCAGATGCCCTAAGTCGAAAAGTAGTGTCGGATCTGAGGGCGATGTTTGCATATCTTAGCTTGTATGACGATGGAAGTCTGGCTTGTGGAATTGCAAGTTTAGCCGAGCATGGTTGGAGGAGGTGAAAGAGAGTCGGTTGGCGGATGATGATATAAGTGCTAAGTTGCGGCAGGTGCAGAGTGGGGAGTTAGAGGATTATGGAGTTAGCAGCGATGGAGTATTGTATTGCAAGGGTAAGGTCTGTATGCCTAAGGATAAGGAGTTAAGGCGGAGAATTCTTCAGGAATCGCATAGTAGCCCCTATGCCATGCATCCTGGAGGTACTAAGTTGTACAGGGATTTACGGAAACGGTTTTGGTGGCCTGGTCTTAAGAGGGAAGTTACTGAATTTGTAGGGAAATGCTTGACGTGTCAGCAAGTCAAGGCTGAACACCAAGTTCCGTCAGGATTGCTTCAGCCGATAAAGATTCCACAGTGGAAGTGGGAGAGAATCACCATGGACTTCGTTAGTAGGCTTCCCCTTACGCCTACTAAGAAGGACTCGGTATGGGTGATAGTGGACCGATTGACAAAATCTGCGCATTTCATTCCGATACAGGTTGACTATTCTTTACAGAGGTTGGCGAGGTTGTATGTGGCTGAAATTGTAAGGTTGCATGGAGTTCTGGTATCGATTATTTCAGATAGGGATCCAAGGTTTACGTCTCAGTTTTGGAAAGCACTACATCAAGCTTTGGGCACCAGATTGGATTTCACTACGGCATTTCATCCTGATCGGACGGTCAATCGGCGAGTGATCCAAGTGTTGGAAGATATGTTGAGAGGCTGTGTAATAGACTTTAGAGGAAGTTGGGAAGAATACTTGCCTTTAGCGGAATTTGCATATAATAACAGCTATCAAGCCAGTATTCGGATGGCACCGTATGAAGCACTGTATGGACGGAGGTGTCACACTCCTACGTGTTGGACAGAATTAGGAGAATGTCAAGTTTTGGGTCCAGAGATTGTGGCAGAATTCAAAGAAAAGGTTAAGTTAATTCGGGCACGATTAAAGGAGGCATCTGACAGGCAGAAGTCGTATACGGATCTTAAGTGAAAGGAAATAGAATTTGCTGTGGGAGATCGAGTGTTTCTTAAGGTTTCGCCTTGGAAGAAGGTGATGAGATTTGGTCGCAAAGGGAAATTAAGTCCAAGGTTTATAGGACCTTATCGGGTATTGAAGCGAGTTGGTCGATGGCATACCGATTAGAGTTGCCTTCGGAATTGCAGCAGATGCACGATGTATTCCATGTTTCTATGCTACGTCGTTATCAATCGGATCCATCTCATGTGGTGCCAGTTGAGGAGGTGGAGCTAAGGCCAGATTTGTCCTATGAGGAGGAGCCGATCCAGATCTTGGAACGAGATGTGAAGGTATTACGAAGGAAATCAGTTCCTTTAGTCAAAGTGTTATGGCGTAATCATGGATCGGAAGAAGCTTCGTGGGAGCCGAAAGAAGCAATGCGACAACAATACCCTCACTTATTTTGGCCAGGTAATTTCGAGGTCGAAATTATTTTAAGGGGGGTAGAACTGTAATATCCGGGACTTAGGGCTTGTGCATTTTTGCTAAATTGAATGTGCTAGTATGCCTATGTGTGTTTTGATGTGTTTTTGTGAATCATGAGAACTTTAGAGTGTAGGAAAATGCCTTAGAAATTATTTGATTTTAAGTTTCAAAGAGAGAGTTAAGCCTGATAGGCCTTAAGAGAATTTGTAGGGGAAATTGGACATAAGATTGGGCTTGGTAAAGTGGCATGGAGGTGCCACTTAGGGGCCTTGGAAGGTGACGCCATAAGGTGAGAGGAAGGGCTTAGGTTCGAGTTGCAGAGGAAGCAAATGGGAGTTTGTTTTTGCGTCAAGGGGAGAGGTGTTGACGGCAATGGGGGCGAGTGGATGAGTATAGATCAAGTCAAATTCTTTTTAAATTTTTCGGCTAAGGGCAAGGATAATTGCTGATTTATTTTAATTATTTTTGAATAAGTAAAGAAGAGATAAAATAGGAGATTGGATAGAGAGAGGGGAGTTGGCGGCCAAGGGAGTCTTTGGTGTCAAATTCGGCTAAGGGGGTAAGGGTGTGTAGCCGAATTTCATTAAGCATTCTAGCCTCCCTCTCGTTTACTCTTTTCTCTCTAAAGCTATCACTTTTCTCCTCTTTTCTTTTATTTGTTCTAGCCGAATTATACTTGAGCCTCCATATCATTCCTTTTTCATCTCTTTTTCTCTCATTTGTTAAGGCGAAATCTTCTTCTCCTCTTTCTTCATTGCCAGTAACCCCTAAAGTCTCATACTCTTCCTCTTCATTTTTGTTAAAGCCAGAATCCTCATTTGCCCTAGCCGATTGTTCAGCAAACTCCAAAACCCGAAACCCATTTGATCAACATCTAGCCATAGCCGAATAACTCCTAGGGTGTAAGCAAAGGTGCCGTCGACCACAGCATTAAGGGTAAGGATTCAATTGTCGTCGTTTTATTTCTTTCCTTTAAACCGAAATCAAGACTCTAATACCATTTATGTTCTTTGGCTGAAACTATAAAGGAGGTTTCGAGATTTGTCTATAGTCGACTATAAGGAAGAGATCTTCGGGATTTCAATATCTAAGGTATTTCGACAGATACCACAACTAAGTAGCAATTTCGAGACTTAAGATTCACAAGGTAAGCCAATGTGGTATTCGGCCATAGGCCACTTTCATGAATTTTGGGTTGGAACCGATTTTAACAAAGGTTATGCAGAGATTTCGACATCTCCATTAGCAGATAGCAATTTTGGGATTTGAGTGGTAACTAAATCGGCCGCAAGGTAAGGATTTTGGTTGTGCTAATCCTTCGGGATTTGATTATATAGCCTAATAGGCTTTTGCTAAAATACTTAGTGTTGGCCGAATGTAGGAACTAAGGATCTAGAGGATTAGATCGGGATTTTCGGGATTTTAAAGAAAAGCATTAAATAAACGTGTGTGTACCCACACTAACTCTTAATGGATTTATGGCATCAATTTAATATATGTGTTTATAATAATGTGAAAAGTGGGCAAAGGTACCATGTGATGGTACAAAGTACTCAGGTAAGTAACCTTAACATTATGTTAATAAATGATATGAATAATATTATGATATGAATATTTGGAATATGGTACATATGTGAATATCGATAAGAATGTGGAATAAGGCATAAGGCATGATATTGCATATTCTGTGTGACATGGGGCATATGGGTTATATGGAAAGGGGAAGTGATCCGGTGGTTTATACCACAATATTCGAATGTGGTGACTCATGTCACGAAATCGAATGTGGTGACTTATGTCACAAAATAATGTCACAGTGGCTATGCCACAAAATTTATAAAGGCGATGAGCAAGTCGTCTCTGCGAATCGCCTTCGATGATGTGTAGCGGATGGAGGGTCGACTTAGTAGTCCCCACGGTGTGATGGTTGGTACGGGTGATGTGTAGCGGATGGTTATCTAGGTATGGGTTGGGTTTGCATCATTATTTCTATCTATTATATATACGTATGAGATGATATGATATGCCCGAATCGTTGGGGCTTAGTGTTGGTTATACACACCGAGTCATTTGACTCACCCCGTTGTGGGATATTTTTCAGGTGACACTCGATGAACGGACCGGGTGGCAGGAGCTTAGTGGTGGCCATGTTCAACTCGGACTTTATTTTAATTTTGGACTCTTTATTTCTAAGTATTTTGGATTTATTCGGGTTTTGTTTTAATGTAATAAGGCCATAGCTATAAACTGATTATGCATGCATTTTTATTTATTTTATTATGATACAATTTTTATCAATTTAAAGTTTAAGCAACCTTTCTTAAAAATAAATCTTTAAATGTTTTAACACCTAACACAGATGATTTTCAATTTAAATAGTAAACTCTAAAAACTCGACTTTTTTCTTTAACTTATGATTTTGAAATATAACAATAAAGTCTTAATAAAGCCTAATCTTCGAGAATAACGATGTTTTCAATTTGAACCCAATCCAAATTTTTCTCCTAAATCACTCAAAGTTTTCCAAGAAACAAACAAGTTTTGAACTGTTTTACTCCAGGAACATACCAGATCCGGTCAGGGTTCGTGGGCCGGGTTTGGGGTGTTTCAGACTTAGATTGTTTGAATCTTTAGGACTCTTTGAGTTGAATCATCCATGTATAAATTATCTTTGAATTATGATGAAACACTATTGATGAATATTATGAATTGAGGGAAGTTCGTTTTAATTATGAGTTGAGAATTTTGCTTGAGGACAAGCAAAAGCTTAAGTGTGGGGGTATTTGATAAACCGTAAAAGTAACACATTTTAAGCCCACATTTAGCATGCTTTTGGATGAATTATCCCTTATTTTATGTCATTTGGTGCTCTTAATCCTTTGTTTTCATGTTTTATACTTAGGGAAGCACCGGAGGATGAAAAGAACAAGAAACGGGCTTAAAACAGGCCAAATGGGCCACATCACGAAATCGACACGGCCTGGGCCAAAGACCACACGGCTGTGCCTCATCAACATACTCCACACGGCCTGCCCACGATTTACACGAGCGTGTGCCATGGCCGTGCCCCTGCCGTGACAAAGAGAAATTTCACTCGGATTAGGATACTTAGGGGGCAAAGAAACACATTCCAAAGCCTATATAAACACCATAAGTATGACCTAAAAGGGAGAGCCCAAGGTTGTTGTCAAGGGGCGTCTTGCTAGGCCAAAGGAGGTAGATTTGTGGAGGTTTCCTTGAAGATAGCCAGTTGATCCATCTCAAGAAGGCAGAATCATACTCAAGACGGAGGATCTCTCCTTCAATTCCTTCAGGGGGTTTTAGGGATTTCTTATGTTTTGTTTTATCTTTTCTTCTGAGATGTTTTCTTTTATTATTATGAACTAAACCCTCAGATACCTGAGGGGGATGAAACCTAAGATGAATCTTGTTATCGTTTGCTGAACTATATGATAAATATTTGCCTTGTTCTTAATTATGTGTTCTTAATTCTTGTGTTGATATTTTCGGGATATTGATTCAAGTTTGATGTACTTAGGTGGGGGAGCAAAAGTCCCTGCCTAAGTGTAGATCTAGCATAGTTAAGCGGAGTTGATCGCACGCCTAGAGATAGGGTGATGAGATTTTGCCGGATTAGAGTGAAACCTAATATGAGAGTCCATAGATCGAGTTAATGCAATTCTAGGTGTTTTAATTAGAAAGATATTTCAATTAATCAACCTAGGGTTAGACGTTATTCGCCTCGAGAGAGGGTCTAATATACATTAGGGAATCTTACTGATGATCAAGTCAAATGAATAAATAAATGCTGTTCAGAGAGTTAGATAACAAGTGAAGTCTAGGTGGATTTTTCCTTGGGTATTGTCTTTATCAATTGGCTTTTCCCACAAGTATTTTCCCCAAATTCATTCTTCTTTGTCTTAGAGTCTTTAGTTTAATAATGAGTTAATTTATATTAAACAACAAATTCCCTTTATTTTAGGCTAGATAATAAAAAGAAAGTTAGTATTAGTACTTTTAGTTCCTTTGGGTTCAACATTCCGGTCTTGCCTTAACTATACTATTGTTCGATAGGTGCGCTTGCCTCAAATCGTTGTCATAGTTAGTTTCCAGGTTCGATCATTCTCATTATAAATTTTAAGACTTTGACATCGCATAAACACAACGATCAACTGCACCCTTAAATTTCTTCTTGGAAGTGCAATCCAGGTCATCCATGATCCTCTCCGTGGCCTCAATCCAGTACTCGGCCACATTAAGGGCGACTCCAGTGACACCCCTGAATAACTCAGCTCCATTAGACCGGAGTCATTCCGTAACAGACCCTCAGCCCTCAAATCTAGTATTGGGCCCAGCGACCCTCTCCAAAATCCTGAGCGTAGCCTGGGACATTGCGTCGTCCCCAGCCATGTGATCTTGAGACCCAGTCTCAGTAGTGGGCAACACTGGCATCTCACTCTTATCCAAATTTGGCGGGCTGCCCGATGATGAGCACTCAACTCGAGCCCCTCTACGACCTCTACCTCAGCCTTTAGTGCCCCGTCTGCTGATACCTCATGTGCTCATATCTAATCAAATTTATCTATATTAAAAGTTTTATGAATCAGTTATAGTTCTAGTGTTTATTTACAAATATTTTATTTAAAACAGTACCAGAAGTTCAGAGTTTGTTTTCGTTTGTCGCAGTCTCTAGTAGTTTACTATAGTTTCAGTTTAACTACATTTTTCAGTATATACTAACTAGAGTATTTTCACAGTATACTACCTATAGTAGTTTTGAGAATAGCATAGTATTTTCAATTAAAGCATATATCGGTTTCAAATACTTACAGGATCGTAGCAGGAGACTCGGTGTACCACATACTCAGTAGAAACAATTCAAATCATTTGAAAACCAATTCGTCAAAGACCAAATTTAAAACCCATAATCCACAGCCGAGTTTTGCAACCAGTGCTCTGATACCATTAAATGTAACACCCCAAACCCGGCCTAGATGTTATGGTCGAATCTAGCGATGTCACATGATAGTGTGTTCGAAAACTAAATTATTACAATAAAATCGTTTCCATGTTATTACTTATCTTTATCTCTTATTAGTTCTAAAGGGAATCATTTTACTTATTTAAAACATTTTCTTTAAAACGTTTCTCATTGCGGAAGCTTTTAAAATAAAGCAGTTTAAGTAATCGTGAGTTTAGAAAATGCGTTAGCTTTTTGAAAACAGAACTTCCTATGACTAGCAGTTATAATTCCACAAAAAAAAAATAAAAACCAAATTTAAGCAAAAGTCCCAAGAGTCCTCAAATTACATCCCAATAATAATAAAACCATAGAACATAAATAAAAAAACGTAAAGTCCAAAAACTGTGGTCACTGTCGAGTCCTCCGCCGCACCGATTCGTCTAGGTCTGGGGATTTCCTGTGCACATTATACAGAGAGGGGTGAGTTTACGTAAACTTAGTGTGTAATCCCATAGAAAACAAACAATAGTAGACACAGTGCACAGTCAAAAATAGTTTTGGGCCTAAGCCCCTTTCAGTCTCAGTAACGGTTCGGGCCTTAGCCCATCTCAGTACAATATCAAATATGCAATAGGGCCTTAGCCCATCACAGTATCAGTATGCATTAGGGCCTTAGCCCATTATAGTATCAGTAGCAATCATGCAGTATTCAGTAACAAAGTCCTACCCAACTAGCCTCTACACACCATCTCCGTCCAACCCTACACTCCATGTGGGGATTAAATCAACCCACCCATCCCTACACTCCAGGTAGTACCGAATGCGGCACAAAACAAGAATATGCAGCTGAGCTGCCAGTATATTAGGCTTAAGAGCCTTTCAGTACACTTCCTCCAAATATAACCAACCCAACCCCATGCAATGCAACATACAAATCATGACATGCTATCTCATGATATCAGTACATATAACCAGTTCAGTATACATGAATACTATCATCATGCTTAATATATATAAATCAAACAGTCAGTTCACACAATTAGAGGTCTAAGTGATGCTTACCGACCCTACAGTAGGTTCACAGTCGACTTGGGCGACCCGGGTAACCTTAGCAATCAATTCAGTGAAAATGGGCTCACACGTTCATATGGCCTGCCCGTGTGCCCACACGCCCGTGTTGCCCGCACGGCCCAATTTGGCCTTGGCCGTCACACGGCTGTGTCTTACGCGTATGGCCTAGCCTCGTCGATCGCATGGCCGTATGGTCGTACACGGCCTACCACACGGGCAACCACACGCTCGTGTGGCGTCGACAGTGGGGATTTTGGCTTTCGCCCAAACCCTGTTTTCTACATTATAGGTACACACCTGTATCATTTTTGACGCAAAAGCAACTCCAAGCAATCCCGAACCTATAATTGACCAAAATACTACTCAATTAATCACTTAATCGATGAATTAAAACCAACCTGAGCGGGTTACTCAACTATTGAGTGATTAAAACTTACCCCCAATGCTTCAAAACGATTTGCTTACGAAGTAGTACCAGAAGAGTCTCGATCCTAGCGAAATGATGCTGCCCAAACATGAGAATAACCCCTAGTCAGAAACTTAACATTCTCAACTGCAAACCACATAAAATCACTTACCAAAGTTGTCCATGAAACACCAAAATAAGGAACAAAAGTGCAATTGCAGTCGAGATGGGAGAAATATCGAAATAAAATGGGAAGAGAAAGGTAGGTTTCGGCAAAAGAGAGACAAAATCCCAATGGAAAAATCGGTAGAGTTTTTGGAGAGAAACAAACGTAAAAAAGATGAGTACTTACCGAACGATCGCAGTTAATCGTGGAACAACACGAGACCGAGTGGAAAGAAGTTGAGGAGAAAAAGAATGGAAGAGCACAAGAATTTTGGCAGCAAGGAAAAACAATGGAAAAGGAAAACGACAGGAAAAAGGGAGAAGAAGAGAATCGAAAATCGAAAATTTTATTTTTGGGGAAAAGAAAAGAAAAGAAAAAAATATGAACAGAATAATTCGATAAGAATCCCGATAACCCCAAAATCCCTTAATTCACTCCTAAATTCTCTCCATCAAACTTCCACTACTCAGATTTCCAACACAACTCAAACTCTCAGCCACCAAACCGAGCAAAAATAATCTCCCTTGCTCACGTAGGGATTCAAACACGGGACCATCAAGAAGCCAACACATCGCTTAACCACGCACCAAGAGGCCCATTCTGATATAAGCTTATCAACAATTAAATAAAAGCCTATTGACCAAAGATTGGGATTTATTCATAAAAATACCAAAATTTTCACAAGTCATGGCTTGAACTTGGGACCTCCGACACACACCCAGAACACATAACCACTGAAGCAGATACACAGTTGTGTCATACATTCGCAAAAACAAAAATTTAAATTTTGGGGCGTTACATGACGAATAAAGGTTGATGAGAAACCGAGAAAGCAAAATGAATAAACAAAGCATTGCCATGATGTGCATGTGAAGATGATGAACCAATTCAAAGTTGGGGACAAAGTATCTGTTAGAAGAAATCGATCCACGAATTTTTCCTTTGAATTTAAGTCAAGAGGGTCAGGACCCATGTGTGGTAAAAACCGTATTTCCATATGGTACAATTGAGGTAACACATCCTAAATTTGGCATGTTCAAGGTAAATAGTACTTGTCTCAAACCTTATTTTGGTGTTAAAGCGATACGAGAGAGAGGAGCTTTGGCTCTAAGATCCATTTAGCCTCGTGAGCTTAAAAGGGAAGTCGAGCTTAGATTTTAAATAAGTGCTTCTCGGAAGGCAACCTTGAGTGTTTTTATTATTTATTTTACTTTCATGTTTTTTTAAATGAAAAAATAAAAAAATCCTAAAAATCTGAAAATATTTATTACATTCATATTTATTACCTTAAAAAATTTGAAAAAAGTGATCCACATGGTATAGGGTGATCCACACGGACGTGTGCATCTGGAGCTAATTTTTTCAATTTTAATTTGACCCACGGGGCATAGAGAATTACACGACACGGGCATACGGGCTTGCACATGGGTGTGGGAGAAGTGAAGGAGCATCGCACACGGCCATGTGTGACAAATGGCTGGACACACACGGCCGTGTCCTAGGCCATGTAGTTCTTTGGGCTTAATTTTTTCAAAATTTTGAATCACACATGATTTAGGTGATTTCACATTGCTCATCCACACACGGTCGTGTGGCGTGCGCCAAGCCACACGCGCGATGTGGCTCACATGGCATGGCACATGGCCATGTCTCCTTTTAAAGCTAGTTTTTTTCTTTTGATTTTTTTCTTTTGTTTTCTTCCTACCCTAACCAAAGTGATTTCATTTACTTTTATATTTTATTTATTTTTATTTTTATTTTGTTTTTGTTTTTGTTTTTAATTTTTTGTTTTGGTTTTTATTTTATTATGCACTATACTTTTAATATTTTGTCGGCTGTTTTTGTACTTTGTTATTTCTTTATCTTCTTACTCATTTTTGTCCATTTTTTTATGATATGTTTTCTTATTATAATACTTATATTATAATTTACTATAATAACCTTATTTACATTTTATTTATCAACATGAACTAATGGATACTTTAGTACATAGCCGTCCACTATAATGTAAAATGGGCTAATTTCAACTTTAGTACATTCTTTTTAAAAGACAACATCAATTTACCCCATTTTTCAAACAACCACCAAATTTTCAATTTACGCGATTTAGCCCATTTATTAATTCGGACATCCAAACGATAAAATTTTTAAACGAAAATCTAATACACACAAATTCACACATTATAAACACCAAATATAATTTTAAAATATTTTTCTGATTCAGATTCGTGGTCCCAAAACCACCGTTCGATTAGGGTCTAAATTTGGTATTACAACTCTCCCTAGGGATTTTCGTCCCCAAAAAAATTACCGGTGAATAGGTTCGAATAACGTTCTTTTATTGCATCCTCTGACTCCCATGTTGCTTCCTCAACTCCGTGTTTATGCCACAACATTTTAACTAACGAAATTTTCTTATTTCGCAACTCTTTAATTTCACGAGCCAGAATACGAATCGGTTCTTCCTCATATGACATATCAGGCTTAATTTCAATCTCTGACAGGCTAATCACATGTGAAGGGTCAGATCGATATCTTCAAAGCACCGAGACATGAAATACATTATGGATCTTTTCTAACTCAGGTGGAAACAATAATCTGTAAGCAACTGGTCCGATACGCTCTATAATCTCATACGGTCCAATGAATCTCGGACTCAATTTTCCTTTACGACCAAATTGAAGTATTTTCTTCCACGGTGAGACTTTCAAGAAAACTTTATCTCCGATCTGAAACTCTATATCTTTCTGTTTCAAGTCTGTGTATGACTTCAGACGATCCGATGCTGTTTTGAGGCTATCTCGAATTACTTTTACCTTTTGTTCTGTTTCTTTGATCAAATCAACCCCTTGTATCTTATTTTCACTGTGCTCAGTCCAATACAATGGTGTACGACATTTACGACCGTACAAAGCCTCGTCAGGTGCCATTTTGATACTCGATTGAAAGCTATTATTGTACACAAATTCAATCAAAGGTAAGAATCATTCCCACGTGCCTTCAAACTCGAGAATGCAACATCTCAAATATCCTCAAGTATCTGAATAATTTGTTCGGACTGACCATCTGTTTGCGGATGAAAAGCTGTGCTGAAATGCAATTTCGTACCTAATGCATCTTGCAGTTTCTTCCAAAACCGCGATGTAAACCTCAGATCTCTATCCGAAACAATAGAAATAGGCACACCATGTAATCTTACAATTTGTGACACATATAACTCAGCAAGCTTATCAAGTGAATAATCCGTACGAACTGGAACAAAGTGAGCTGATTTAGTAAATCTATCCACAATAACCCAGATTGCATCTTTCTTGCTTGGTGTCATCGGTAAACCGGATACAAAATCCATCGTAACTCTGTCCCATTTCAATTCAGGTATCATAATCAATTTGAAGTAACCGGAAGGTACCGATGTTGGCTTTCACTTGTTGACAAATTAAACATTTCAAACAAAGTCGAAATGTCTCGTTTCATACCATGCCACCAAGAAAGCTATTTCAAATCATTATACATTTTTGTGCTACGGGTGAGCGGATAATCGACTCATTGTGAGCTTCATTCAAAATCATCTGAATCAACTCTAGATTTTTCGGAACACATATTCGGTTTTTGAATCTCATATAATCATCAGCATCAACTCGAAACTCTGAATCAGCATTCATTTCACACTAAACTCGTTTTGCTAATAATTCATTATCAACTTTTTGGGCATCACAAATTTGTTGAATAAATAATGGTCTTGCCTTCAATTCAGCTACTATCGCACCATCATCAAACATAGCCATATGCGCATTCATTGTAGCAAAGCAAACAGTGATTTTCGGCTTAATGCATGAGCAACAGCATTAGCCTTTCCTAGATGGTAATCAATCACAAGCTCGTAGTCTTTTAATAATTCCAACCATCATCGTTGTCTCAGATTCAGATCCTTCTGAGTCATTAAGTACTTTAGGCTTTTATGATCGGAATAGACATGGCACTTTTCACCGAACAGATAGTGACGCCATATTTTCAATGCAAACACAATAGCTGCCAACTCTAAATCGTTCGTCGGATAGTTCTTTTCATGTGGCTTCAACTGTCTCGAGGCATAAGCTACCACTTTGCCTTTCTGCATCAATACACAACCCAAACCATTTAAAGATGCATCACTATAAATTACAAATTCTTTACCCGATTCTGGTTGAACTAGCACTGGAGCTTGATCCAAAGAGCTTTCAACCGATCGAAACTTTTCTCGCACTTTTTCCCACCACTCAAACTTAACATCTTTTCAGAGCGACTTTGTCACCGGAGTTGCGATCATAGAGAAACCTTTCACGAACCGTCTATAGTAACCGGCCAAGTCCCTAAAACTTGGACTTGAAACATTTCTCGGAGGTTTCCAATCAAGTATAGTCGAAATCTTGCTCGGATCAACCCGAATACCCGAGTCTGATACAACATGTCCTAGAAAAGTAACTTCACGTAACCAGAAGTCACATTTACTGAACTTTGCATACAAATGTTTATCTCGCAAAGTCTGTAATACCAGTCTCAAATGCTCAACATGTTCAATCTCATCGCGAGGATAGATCAGAATATCATCAATAAACACAACTACAAACTGATCCAGATACTGTCTAAAAATCCGATTCATTAAATCCATGAAACCGGATACAAAATCCATCGTAACTCTGTCCCATTTCCATTCAGGTATCATAATCGGCTGAAGTAACCCGGAAGGTACTTGATGTTCGATTTTCACTTGTTGACAAATTAAACATTTCGAAACAAAGTCAGAAATGTCTCATTTCATACCATGCCACCAGTAAAGCTGTTTCAAATCATTATACATTTTTGTGCTACTCGGGTGAACAGATAATCGACTATTGTGAGCTTCATTCAAAATCATCTGAATCAACTCTGGATTTCTAGGAACACATATTCGATTTCTGAATCTCATATAATCATCAGCATCAACTCAAAACTCTGAATCAGCATTCGTTTCACACTTAACTCGTTTTTCTAATAATTCATTATCAACTTTCTGGGCATCACAAATTTATTGAATAAATAATGGTCTTGCCTTCAATTCAGCTACTATCGCACCATCATCGAACATAGCCATATGCGCATTCATTGCACGCAAAGCAAACAGTGATTTTTAGGTTAATGCATGAGCAACAACATTAGCCTTTCCTAGATGGTAATCAATCACAAGCTCGTAGTCTTTTAATAATTCCAACCATCGACGTTGTCTCAGATTCAGATCCTTCTGAGTCATTAAGTACTTTAGGCTTTTATGATCGGAAAAGGCATGACATTTTTCACCGAAAAGATAGTGACGCCATATTTTCAATGAAACACAATAGCTGCCAACTCTAAATCGTGCGTCGGATAGTTCTTTTCATGTGGCTTCAACTGTCTCGAGGCATAAGCTACCACTTTGCCTTCCTGCATCAATACACAACCCAAACCATTTAAAGATGCATCACTATAAATGAAAAATTCTTTACCCGATTCTGGTTGCACTAGCATTGGAGCTTCAGTCAAAAGAGCTTTCAACTGATCAAAACTTTTCTGGCACTTTTCTGGCCACTCGAACTTAACATCTTTCTGTAGCAGCTTTGTCAACCGGAGTGGCGATCTTGGAGAAACCTTCCCCGAACCGTCTATAGTAACCGCAGCAAGTCCAGAAAACTTCGGACTTGAAACATTTCTTGGAGGTTTCCAATCAAGTATAGCTGAAATCTTGCTCGGATCAACCCGAACACCCGAGGTCGATACAACATGTCCCTGAAAAGTAACTTCACGTAACGAAGTCACATTTATCGAACTTTGCATACAAATGTTTATCTCGCAAAGTCTGTAATACCAATCTCAAATGCTCAGCATGTTCAATCTCATCGCGAGAATAGATCAGAATATCATCAATAAACACAAACAAACTGATCCAGATACTGTCTAAAAATCCGATTCATTAAATCCATGAAAATAGCAGGTGCATTAGTGATTCCGGAAGGCATAACTAAAAACTCATAATGTCCATACCTCGTTCAAAGCGATCTTTGGCACATCGTAGTCTTTAACTCACAACTCATAATAGCCGATCTCAAATCTATCTTCGAAAACATCAGTAGTTCCCTTCTGGTGATCAAAAGATCATCAATCCGTGGCAATGGATATTTATTCTTTATAGTCACCTTATTGAGTCAGCGGTAGTCAATACACATTCTCATAGTTCGCTTCTTTCTTTTCACGAATAGCTTTGGTGCACCCAGGGGAGAGAAACTCGGTCGCGCGAAACCTCTATCTCTGTTAATTCTTGCAATTGAGTCTTCAACTCTTTCAATTCAAAGAGGTTCCATTCTATACGGAGCTATCGAGCATCGGAGTCGCCCGGTACTAACTCAATACCAAACTCTACCTCTCGGATAGGTGGCAAACCCGGCAATTCTTCGAGAAACACGTCTGAATGCTCGCACACAACTGGTATAGATTCAATGTTTCTTTCAGCCACTTTACTATCAAGCACATAGGCAAAATAAGCTTCATAACCTTTTCTCAAATATTTTTGGGCCAACATCGAAGATATCACTATCGATAAACCATTCAGATCATTAGATTCAATCCGAATAATCTTGTTATTCTGACATCTCAAATCAATGGTCTTTCTTTTGTAATTAACAACAGCATCGTGCGGAGTTAACCAATCCATACCCAAAATTATATCAAACTCATCGAAAGGTAACAACATCAAATCGGCTGGAAAGCATGAATCTCGAATCATCAACGGGCAATTTTTACACACTTTGTCAACCGTAACACACCGCCCGTGGGGTTTGACACTCGAATCACAAACTCGTGAGACTCAACAGCAAAGTCTTATCGATACTAATGTTTCACCCACATATGAATGAGTCGAACCAGGATCAATCAATGCAATAACACTAGTATCATAAAGAGTGAAAGTACCAGTATTAACATTTGGGGAAAAAGCATCCTCACGAGCTCGTATGGCATATGCTTTGGCAGGTGCATGAGTCTTAGATCGAACCGCTGTATCTTTCGTCCCTCTTTGATTGCCACTTACATTACTCGAATGTTTGGTTGGTCTGCCTCGTACTGACATGTTGCTCGGTCTTGCGTTCTGATCAGTGTTTTGCTCGGCTAACATCGGACAATCTCGGATAAAATGATCCTTCGACCCACATTTAAAACAAGACCCATAATGTAATCTACAATTTCCAGAATGCCATTTACCATAATGCTTACACTCGAGTTTGTTTTGCCGATCATTGCCAACACTGGCTATCGAAGTGGCTCGTGAACTTGCAGGAGGTCGATCTCAATCTCGTCTAGAAAAGTCCGAAGCATCTTTAGATCGACTAGAACCATCTCTGAACTTCTTCGATGCTGAGTGAAAAGTCTTACTCGTTCCCGAGTTCTTCGGCTTTGCAAGCTCGTTCAACAAGTACCACAAACTCTTTAATTTCAAGTATACCAACCAGCAATTTAATGTCTTCATTTAAACCATCTTCAAATCTTTTACACATGATAGCTTCAGTTGAAACACATTCATGAGCATATCGACTAAGTCTCACAAATTTTCGCTTGTACTCGGTTACGGTCATACGACCCTGTTTTAATTCGAGAAATTCCTTGCGCTTCTGATCAATGAATCTCTGGCTGATATATTTCTTTCGGAACTCAGTTTGAAAGAATTCCCAGGTCACTCACTCTTTCAGAACCACCGATACTAGTGTATTCCACCAGTGATATGCGGTGTCTCGTAGCAACGATATAGCACATTTTAAACACTCATCTGGGGTACAAGATAACTCATCAAACACGCGGATAGTATTACCAAGCCAGAATTCAGCTCGCTCAGCATCATCATCATCAGTAGCTCTGAATTCCTCAGCCCCGTGTTTTTTGATTTTATAAACAGGAGGCTTATTAAATCTCATAGGATCAATCATAGGAGGTACCACAGGTATCGGAGACAGATTATTCGGGGGTGGAGGTTGTTGAACAGCCGGATTAGTTCGAATATATTGAGTAAACCAATCATTCATCACTTGGTAGAAGGCTTGTTTAGCCTCCCCCTCATGACTACTTGAGATAGGTTGAGATTTAACTGGCGCTGTCCCATGTGTCGGAGTAGGCCCTACACTCTCGACATCATCAGCTATAGCTCTGTCGGGATCCATTTACTATACAAAAACACATTTTCAAATGTCAGAAGTCATCACACTATCGCAGTAAAATTTATGGCATGTATAGCTAGACTCACACACGCTTCATTAGTCCTAGAATCGACTAAACCGTAGCTTTGATACCAATAAAATGTAATACCCCTAACCCGTATCCGTCGCCAGAATAGGGTTACGGAGTATTACCAAACAAAACACAATTTCTGGATATTTATGAACATATATAGAAATTAAATCATTCAAAAATCATCAAATATTAAAATAAACCGAAATTACTATTTGATATTCCTATAATAAACATCAAATATAATATAAAGATTTTTTAATAATTAAAACACATTAACAAAGTCACAAGCTAACTCATATCTAACTATTTTATTTATTAAAACATAAATCACTATTCATATGGTCATTTCATAAACTTAAACTTAATATTAAATAAGCTTAATAATTATACTCTATTTAATGTCAACTTTTGTTATACTTTAATCAATTCAAGTTAAAATATCTCAAGTCTATTTCATAAACCACAACTTATCCGTATCTTAACATGTAATAATATTACTCAAATTCGCATTTATACTTTCCTTCACATATGATAGTCGAACCATACTCATTTTAATCTATACTCATTCACCATATTCAAATATATATATATACCTAACATAAACATCATTTATCCATAGCACAAAACATCATAATCAAACATACTCAAACTCAACTAAACAAAACCAAATTCAAACTAATATGTTACGCCATTTTCGCATGGCTTTATATACAAACACTTTCAAAATAATCTAATTTCAAGGCTAGCCTATACATGCCATAAGTCTGATTTCAATTTATAAAAGTACTGAAACAGTCGATAGTGTGGTGAACTTTGCTGACGATCCCCGAGCCTCAGTAACTTGAGTTTAAAATCTATAAAGCATGTAATAAACATAACACATGCAGTAAGTCGACATAGCTTAGTAAGCCTTCAACAAATTAAACCATTCAAAAGAATAATCAAACATTTAAAACAAGCCATATTATAACATTATTGAATTACATAATCCCAAACATATCATTTAATTTATTTATAACTTGTACTTTTATGCAAATAATTTATCTTGGCCGAATGCTATTGTATCACAATTAGCATAATTCCATTCGACTTTTTATTCTAAAAAAATGAAATTATATCAAGTATGCTTACATTTGAAAATGTATATATATATTCATGAATCAAAACTCAACATCATTTATTTACTTCCTATATAACACATTCAAGGATTCACATTTCAATATTCATTATTGAAAGTACAATAATCCTTTAATATCAATATGGATTTCACATTTCAATCTCTTCCTCACGTAACATTTGGCCGAATATAACTTAATAATCAAACATTAATATCACGTACTTTAAATTAATTCACATATAGATTTTCATATACACATTCACTACCATTAACATCAATTATAACTTGTATCACATATTAAATAATCAACTTACCTTATCTCTGAAAAGGTAATAAATTGTCACATACCTCTTCGCTTTAACTCATTTAATGTATTCAATTTCCATAGTAGCATATAATTTTTTTTAATCATAAACTTATAATAATTCACCGGCATAAAGCCTGCTAGGCAATAAAGCCCGATATCTTTCACCGGTACAAAGCCTGCTAGCCATTTAGCCCGATATTATACACCGGCACAAAGCCTGCTAGGTATAAAACCCGATATCTTTCACCAACACAAGGCTTGCTAGGCTCAAAGCCCGAATATCATTATTACAAAACTTTCTCACAAACAATTCATATATCGAACTTTTCATATACTCCATATACCTCATACGGACTTTCAAATGTTATAGCTCAATCGAACTAACTTCAAACACTTTATTTCTATATTTATTCACATTCGACTAACTCAAAATTAATTCCAAAAATTCAAAATCAGCATATTACTAAGTTACGTTCAAAATTAATGATGTTTAATTGCTTAAAGACTTACCTCGGATAACGATGAACGATGTAATCGGCTATTCGACTATTTTTGTTTTTCCCCGATCCAAGTCTGATTTCTTTGGTTCTTGATCTAAACATATTCAAATTAAGCTCATTCAAACATATTTTCATTCAATTTAGTCCAAAATCACATAAATGGGCAAATTACATTTTTACCCCTAATATTTCACATTTTCACAATTTAGTCCCTATTGCACAAAACACAAAATATTCAAAATTTGACTACACCATGCTTAGGTCAAATATTCATTATACTCATACAAATCCATACATTTCATTTATTTCACATTTTAGTCCCTCAATTTATTATTTTTGCAATTTAGTCCTAATTACTCAAAATCATCAAAAACTCCAATACAAAACTTGTTAATCTAAAACATATCTTTAATATTTTATCATCAAACATTACAAAAAAAATATATATTCATTAATGGCCTAACTCAAAATGTGCATTAAAATAAAAAATTCTAGTATGGGTCGGATAGTATTCGAAGCAACGATCTCAAAAACGTAAAAATTATCAAAAATCAAGCTGAACACATACCTTGATTTAGCTTAGAAATGACCGAACCCCAAGTTTTATTTCTCTTTTCTTTTGTTTTAGTTTCGGATACACTCCCCTCCTTGGTTTGACTTACACGAGCCAAACAGATAGAAACATGAAATGCAGAACCCCCTAACTTGGGATGTTACAATTTTACCCCCTTAAAGAAATTTCGGCCTCGAAATTTACCTGTTCAAAAGAGGTGAGGGTATTGATGTCGCATCACATCTTCCGGCTCCCACGTGGCTTCCTCTGCACCATGATTTCACCATAAGACTTTGACCAATGGAACTGATTTCCTCTTCAATATCTTAACGTCTCGATCTAAGATCTCGCACCTGGTTCTTCCTCAAAAGAAGACGGTCCGATCTTACCTCCATCTCTCCATCGGCACTATGTGAGACGGATCCGAACAGTAGCGCTCAACATCGAGACATGGAACACATCGTGTATTTGTTTCAATTCCAAAGGTAACTCAAGCCGATAAGCTACTAGTCCCACACGCTTCAATACACGATAAGGCCCGATGAACACTGGGCTCAACTCCCCCTTTTCGCCCAAACCTCGTAACCTTCTTCCAAGGTGAGACCTTCAGAAGACTCGATCACCCACCAAAATTCTATTTCCTTATGCTTCAGATCCGCATACGATTTACGCTTCATCGAAAGCTTCCTTCAACCGAGCCCGAATCAACTTAACCTTCTCCTCCGTCTCTGAGATCAATTCCGGACCCAACAACTGTCGCTCACCCAACTCTGTCCAGCAAGTAGGGGTGCGACACTTCCGACCATACAACGCTTCATAAGGTGCCATCTGAATGCTGGATTGGTAACTATTGTTATATGCAAATTCTGCCAACGGTAGGAAATCCTCCGAACTACCCCTAAAATCGATAACGCAACCTCTCAACATGTCTTCCAAGATTTGAATTACCCTCTCGATCGACCATCATCATCGTGGATGAAACATTGTCTTTGAAGTCCAATCTTGTACCCAACGCCTGATGCAACACCTTCCAGAATCGCGATGTAAACCTAGGGTCTCTGTCTGATATGATAGACACTGGTACCCCATGTAATCTCACAATTTCCGCTACATACAGCTTAGCTAACCTCTGTAACGAGTAGTCAACACGAACCGGTATAAAGTGAGCAGACTTCGTCAACCGATCGACAATTACCCACACTGAATCTTTCTTTATAGGCGTAAGAGGTAGCCCACTAACAAAGTCCATCGTTATCCTCTCCCATTTCCACAGTGGAATCTTTACCGGCTGTAGTAATCCCGAAGGCAGCTGATGTTCCGCTTTCACCTACTGACACATCAAGCACTTGCTCACAAACTCGGTAACTACGCTCGCCTGCACTGCCACTAAAAGCATTCACGTAGATCCCGATACATCTTACTCCCATCAGGATGTATAGCGTATGGACTACTATGCGCTTCCTGTAGAATCTTCTGCCTTAACTCGGAATCCCTTGGCATACAGGCCTTTCCACGAAAGCACAAAACCTCATCATTGTTCAAACTGAAATCTTCTACCTCGCCCCTTGCCACTAATTGGAACTTAAAACTTAACGATTCATCCGACAACTGCTTCTCTTTAATCTGACTGACCCAAGAGGGCTTCACTTGGAGTTCAGCTAGCAGACTTCCATCATCATACAAGCTGAGATGAGCAAACATTGCTCTCAAATCTGATATCACCTTACGACTTAATGCATCCGCCACCACGTTAGCTTTACCCCGGTGATACTCAATCGAACAGTCGTAATCTTTCAATAGTTCAATCCACCTCCGCTGCCTTAAATTCAACTCCTTCTGGGTAAGGAGATATTTCATGCTCTTATGGTCGGTGTAGATAATGGACTTCTCCCCATACAAGTAGTGTCTCCAAATCTTCAGAGCGAACACTACCGCAGCTAACTCCAGATCATGCGTGGGATAGTTCATCTCATGCGGTCTCAACTGCCGAGACGCATATGCTACCACTTTCCCTTCCTGCATCAACACACATCCCAACCCCGTGTGTGACGCATCGCAGTAGACGACAAACTCTTTTCCAGCTTCAGGCTGAATCAACACTGGTGCTTCAGTCAGAATTCTCTTCAACTTCTCAAAACTTTCTTACTGTTTATCTGACCATACAAACGGTACCCCTTTCCGCAACAACTTGGTTAAAGGTGCCGCAATCAAGGAAAATCCCTCCACAAATCTTCTGTAGTATCCTGCCAACCCAAGAAAACTTCGAATTTCCACCTCAGACTTTGGCGGCTTCCACTCTGCAACGACTTTGATCTTTCGGGGATCAACCCTTATTCCTTCGCGTAAAACAACATGCCCTAAGAAGGTAACTTCCTTTAGCCAAAATTCACACTTGCTGAATTTGGCATACAGCTGCTTCTCTCTTAATACTTGCAGAACAACCCGAAGATTTGCATCATGCTCTTCTTCCGTTCTTGAGTAAATCAAGATATCGTCTATGAACACCACAACAAATCGGTCTAGATAGGGTTGGAACACCTGGTTCATCATATCCATAAACGCAGCTGGTGCATTTGTCAACCCAAACGGTATCACCAAAAACTCGTAGTGACCATAACGAGTTTGAAAGGCTGTCTTATGGATATCTGCCTCCTTGACCTTAAGCTGATGATAACCTAACCTCAAATCTATCTTCGAGAAGACTGAAGCCCCTTTGAACTGATCGAACAAATCATCAATCCTCGGCAGCGAGTACTTGTTCTTAATCGTCAACTTGTTCAATTGCCTGTAGTCAATGCACATCCGCATCGACCCATCCTTCTTCTTAACGAACAATACCGGTGCTCCCCACGGAGACACACTTGGTCGGATAAAACCCCGATCCAACAGTTCCTGAATCTGGGCTTTAAGTTCCACCAGCTCTTTTGGCGCCATCTTATATGGAGCAATGGACACTGGTGCTGTTCTCGGAAAAAGGTCAATGCCGAACTTCACCTCGCGATCCGGAGGTAACCCTGGAAGCTCTTCTGGAAAAATATCAGAGAATTCCTTCACCGTTCTAACATGATTTATAGTCAACTCCTTGACTTCCAGCACACTAATGAAAGCTAAGATTGCTCCACACCCTTTTCTCACCATCCTCTCAGCCTTGAGAGCAGACACCACATTAGCCAAATAATTCCTTCTTTCACCTATTACTAACACCTCATTATCCTCGGTAGTCCTCAACACCATACGCTTAGCGACACAATCCAAATTTGCTCGATACTTCACTAGCCAGTCCATGCCTAAGATCAAGTCGAACTCACTGAACGGCAGTTCCATCAAATCAGCCAAAAAATTTACCCCTTGTACTTTTAAAGGCACATTCCTAAAGAGTTTATTCACCACTACGGATTATCCTAAAGGGCTAAGCACAGTCATCTCTCTAGAAGTAGTCTCAGATTCTATATTCAAAGTTCCAGACACAGTACTAACGACATAAGAATGCGTAGACCCAATATCAATCAATACAGTAAAGGGTAAACCGAAAATAAGGAACGTATCGGTTATGACGTCAGGTGCATCGCCCTCCTCTCGGTGTCTAGCTGCATAAACTAGCCCAGGCTGTCTCGCATCTGTATTCCCAGCACCTCTGCCCGGTGCCCCACGCCCTTGTCCAAAACCATTTCCACCCCTAGCAGAACCACGACCTCTCTGTGGTTGCGACTACCTCTTCCAGGCTGAGCATAATTCTGACCCACTAACCGTGCTCTGTTTGACTCTTGCGGGCAGTCCCTTACCCGATGATCAACTAATCCACACCTGAAACATCCATTACTTCTTTCCCAGCACTCTTCTAAGTGAATCTTCCCACACGTAGCACACTGCTGAGGCCGTCCAACTACGACAGGCCTCGCAACTCGACTCGACCCATCCAACCTAGGCCTCTTTTGGAAATTTCCAGCAGACCCTAACAACCCAAAATTTCTTTTATTCCTACCCTTGTCCCTCTCCTGATTCTGCCTTTCAGATTGCTTCACCTCTTCGGCTATCTTAGCCTTCTCAACCAAAATAGAAAACTCTCTTTCCCGTTGCGGAGCTATCAGTACTCACAACTCATCTCTCAGACCATCCTCAAATCGGACACAGCACTCGTGATCTGTTGCAATAATACCCCGGGCATACCGGCTTAGATGTAAGAACTTCGTCTCATACTCAACAACTGATTTATTCCCCTGGACCAGGTTTAGAAACGCCTTTCTCTGAGCGTCCACATAGATCAACCCAATATACTTTCCTTGAAATGCTGACTTGAAGAAGTCCCAGGTAATATGGTCAGCTGCTGTACCTTCCCTTACCGTGAGCCACCACTGATATGCCTCATCTCAGAGAAGAGACACCACCCATTTCAATTTCTCCTCAGCGGTACAGTCAAGATCATCCATAATGCGCTCAACCGCTTCTAACCAGTACTCAGCTACGTTAGGAGCTACACCAGAAACGCCCCTAAACATTTCAGCCCCATTGGCTCGAAGTCGCTCCGACATAGATTTTTGAGCTACTGATCCCGAGCTCGCTCCAGCAACTTGTTCCAAAACACGTAACATAGCTTGAGACACGGCATCGTCTCCACCAGTTTGATCCTAAAATTCTACCTCCGCAACTGGTGATGCTGGCACTTCACCCTCCAGCCCATGCCCTACTTCCATAGGTTCAAACCCAACACCCCGGCCTCTACCATGGTCGCGCATACCACGTCCACGTCCTCTAGCGCTTATGACTCCCGATTCGACTTAATCTGATTACAAGTTTTATGAATTAGCAATTTATTCCACTTGTTTTGTTAACAGATATTTTATGAGTTAGATCTAAGAGTGGTTCTCGCAATCGTATGTCTAAAGGTCTCATCTCTAAGATTTGATCTCTTAATACTAATAAATCACAAAGATAATCTTTTTCATACAGATTAACCAATAGTCAGAAGACTTACCGTGCGGATCGGTGCCGGAAACTCAGGTGCCATGCTAAAAAAACATTATTTTTTCTTTTTTTTCCTATACTTTTTCTAAATCAACTTTTGAAAATATTTTTGAACCTCATACCCACAGCCGAGTTTTTGAAACCTAGGCTCTGATACCACAATTGTAATACCCCAAACCCGGTCAATACGTTACGACCAAATCTGGTTTGTTACAGGAAAGGTAGTTTTGAAAACGTTTAACAGAATATCGTCTCTTGAAAAAAAACTTTTCGCTAGTGATTCCATTACGGTTAATTTAAAATTCTGTTGGGAATATATTACCAACTTTTATTAAAAATAGCTAGGAGTTAAAAAGGAATGGGTTTATTCATAAAAACCGGACTTAGGAAATTTTGGTAATGTGATATTTTGAAACCATAAATTGAAGGTTTAAGAAAAATTTCCAGTTTTAACTATCTAGTTGTTCGCCATCTTTTGTGGTTGTTTTGAAAACTTTTTTTTTTATGTTTTTAATTTAAAAAAAAAAACCCCATAGTTGACAGTTTATCATATGTATACTATCAGCATTAAATCCAAACCAAATTTAAGTTAAAGTGGCCTTATTACATAATGAAATCCCAAATTAAAATAAGTTCAAAATAAAGTAACGTAGTTTACGAAAGAAATAGTAACGCATGGCCACCTCGAGTCCGCTCCGGCTCCAAAATCTGTGATCTAGCGACTATCTGCAAAATTTACCGAAAGGGTGAGTCATCGAGACTCAGTGTGTAAATCCCCTTTATAACGCAATAGGGCCTTAAGCCCACAAATGCACATTGGGCCTCAGCCCGCACAGTTTAGCATATGAACAATGTATGCAATGCAACCCCGCCCAACCTAAATTTTCCATCCTCTACACACCAGTATCGTCTAAACACCCGTGGCATAATGCCACTGTGGTTCTAGACCACCGTGATCTCAGATCACTCGTGACAAAGTCACTAAAATAATAAACGTGGGGCCAACCCACTGTGGTCTTAGGCCACCGTCACAATCTTTGATAATTTTTTGTATACGTACGGCCAACCCACTGTGGTCTTAGACCACCGAGACAAGTTACTGATTCATGTTTACGTGGTTTCAACCACGGTGGTTCTTAAACCACTCGTGACAATAGCCACTCGTGACAATAGTCACTTCATTAACACTTCCCCTTTCAGTCAATCCCAAGCCCATGCTCATTATATCATACTAAAAATGAATGCACATACTATCAATGTGTAACAGGAAATTATTTCATATATGTATATCATCGAATGTCGTCATAGCGGAACTTACCGGTGTCTCCAACCTTACCCACTTGGGTATCTCGACTATCAAGTAGTCGTTTCGGCTTTTAGCCAACACAATTAAAGAAAACACAAGTAGTAAAGAAACGAGTAAGTATTACACACCTGATAACGCTCAACACTAAACCCTCTACGTCGACACTCTCCCTATCAGGAACAACGGCTATTTGTCTATCCCAGGTAGACGTCGGCTCTCTACCACAGCCCGGCGAAAAATCTCAAACCGCCGACACAACACGCCTCTTAAACTTAGGTGTGGGAATTACGGATACACTCCCCTCCTTGGTTTGACTTACACTTGCATCCATGGAGAGACTTGATCAGGAGATTGGGTTAAGGCAACGAACAACGAAGAGAGGAAGTAGTCGTATAGGACTAGAGAGAAACTTCTTACCTTGATCCACGGAATCCGAACACTAGAAGGCTTGGCCTATGGAACCAAATGAGTCCCTATATAGCATCAATGTTAGAATCGATTCCCCAAAACTACCCATCCAACCAACATCCATACTTACCAGATACTTCCCCAAACGCAGGCTAAACGAAGAAGAGAAGATGAGAGTGAGTCTCTCTACATTCGGCCAAAATCCCAAAAAAAAAAATGAGTCAACACCTTTGGTTAATCGCAACAATAAGAGAGAAAAAGAAAAGAAAGAAAGAAAATCGGAGAAGATGAATCCTTACCGAAACAAGGAGATGCCAATAGGAAAGGCTGTATTCGGCTTCTGGCAAAACAATAGAAGAATGTCTTCAGTTGACACAATAAAAGGTTCGGCTTCCACAAAATACGAATACAGAAGAGAGAAGAGGAAGTAAAGATAGAGGATCAAGATTCGGCTAAAGTACTTACCCAAAAGGAACGATTCCAATCAGCAACTAGGGAGGTTCGGCTATGGAGACGAAGAAATTAGCAAAAGGTGGAAAAGAAAGGAACAAAGCACAGATGACAACTCTGAGATTCGGCTTTTACCAAAGTGACAAGAAGGAGAAGAAAAGAGGTCAAAGGGGTTGCGGTATAGGTAGAAAAAGAGAAGAATCACTACTTGAAAATGCCAAAAGAAAAGAGAGAGTTTCTAGAATAGATTTAGCTAACACTACACTCAAAATGACCACTTCAAGAAAACGGCACTCCCCTCTTCTCTAATGACCGAAATTGCTCACCAATGCCTAAGCACCCAAAAGGAAATTCGGCCCTACCTAACCCAAACCAAAACCGCACATGCACTCCCTCCACACTTCCCTCATTCGGCCAGCCTCCCTCCCTCTCTCCACATCCCACAAATTCCTCCACCTTTCACTCTCCACTCCCCATTTCAAATATGTTGACCGATTCTTACTCCTCCAACCCCTCTCCTCCTTCCAATTCAAATATGTTGACCCATTCCACAACTACCATGTAGAGTCTTGGCCGAATCTACCTCTTCTCCATCCTTATCAAAATAAAAACCCCCAAAAATGCAAGCTGAGAGATTCGAACCTGCTCCCTTCTCCTCTAAGCTCCCCTTGAGGCGTCATCCCCCCTTGCTTCCTAGGCGTCACTTACAACTCTTCCACACCCCTTTTTGTGTCATCAACCACACACAAATATACATAAGACCTACCCCTTCAAGTTTCCCCCTAAAGTGCCTTAAAACAAAAATTTAACCAAGACTCTGGCTCGAACCTGAGCCTTCCTAAGACTCCCAAACACATCCAAATAGCAAGCAGAACCAACCAAACACACAGAAACATGAAATACAGAACCTCCTAACTTGGGATGTTACAGGAGAACTCATACTTCATGTAGGTAATGAGACAGTCACACTCCAAGCTCTCGATTCAGCTAGAATATCGAGTAATCAAGGTGAGAAAATAAATTTTATGGATAACCATTCGGTTAACCCTTGTTTTCAGGAAGCACCACAAAAGAACACAACTGAACCCGATCCTATACCTCGTGCCAACAAAGAAATAACTCATAAGGAACGAAGGATTCAGATCGATGATCTAGACAAGTGGAAGACGCATTTCAAGGAAAAATTAGGGATATACGAAGCAGAACCGAAGCTACTCTACGAAGCAGACAAGTTTAAAATTGGAGATCAGGTATTGATAGATAAAGCAGACCCTTTAATATCTCCTCCTGATCCTAACACAAACAAAGAATGGCCTTTTAAGGTAATCAGTGTTTTCCTATACAGAACCGTCGAGATAAGTAATCCTATTTTTGGCACTTTCAAAATAAGCGCATCTCGACTTGAACTTTATTATGATAATGAAATTGATAGCATGAGAAAGGACTTTCAACTCCTCAAACCACCCTGATTATACAAACGAGAGGTAAGTCTAGCTTAGGACTTTAAACGAGCGCTTCTCGGGAGGTAACCCGAGCACTAACTCCATTACTCTTTCTATTTTATTTTATTTTATTTTCACTCTTAATTCTCCTTTGTAGCAACTAACTATAAACTAACCAAGGCCGTGTGGATACTACGGACTCCCGTACTGACATAGCAGAGGTAGTACGAGCCAATGACGAAAGATTCCCAAATCACAGATGACTATAAATTGCCACAGCCGTGTGATATGGCCGTGGCCGACACTAAGGGAAGTCACACGGGCTCCGACTAAACACCACGACCGTGTAATACGGCCGTGGTCGACACTGTTAGATCACACACGGGCGTGGCGACCTAAACATGGGCGTGGGAGAAACGAACATTGCACAACACGACCATGCGATATGGCCGTGTGACCTAACACGCCCATGGTACACGGGCATGGGGATGTACCAGACCTCAAAACTCTATTTAAACCACCCCCCTCTTCTCAACTACTCCCCATTCCCCTTCCCCCATACATTCTCAGACCCCCCTTCCATATTCTCCTTCCTTGGCCCTTTTCCAAACTCTAGATGTACACCATATCCATGTCGAAGAAGCAAAAGGATCCTAGCACAGTATTCCCCTGTGGGAGACCGATCTACATAAGTTCATGCTGACCGCTTCATCCACTCGACAAGCCAAGGATATTTGAGGCCATTTTGTTTTTAATTTTTTTCGTCGCATTTATTTTCGTTCTCTTTATCTTCCTTGTCCCTAAATAAATAATTAGTTTATTTTGAATTTTTCTTAGTATTTCTTGGCTATTTCTTCACGGGCTACCCAATTTCTTCATCTAGCGCAGTAATAGTGGGCAGCCCCCAAACCACCACTAGAGACGCCTCCTCCAACTTATCTTTCACCTTCGAATCAAGTTTCCACACCTCCAACTCAAGGAATCCATCCAAATTCAGGAAGTTTCATCTCTCCCTATCTTTTATGAATTTCTATCTATCTTTGTACATTGAGGGCAATGTACATCTTAAGTGTGGGGGGTGAATCTTAAAAGTGCCAAACTTTTTGCATTATTCTCAAATCCTGAATTATGTCTTGTTCCTTTAAGTAATTTTCTCAGATTATGATTAGAATGAAATTTCCTATGATTTATGATTTTTATTGATATGTTTTAGATTAAGTCATTGATAATTATGCATTGATGATTTATACTTTAAAGATACTATAGAATCAAGCATGATAAGTCTATTTTTTTTTCAAAAATTAAAATTTTCTAGGTTGTCTACCTGAATTTGAATATTACCTTGAAGTTTGAAATTTTTGAGGTTGGCATCAAAATACCCATAATTTTTTATGAGATTTTGATACTTTAGAGCATATATTCTTTTTCTTGCTCACTTAATTGATTATGAGTGTGTTAATATTGAGTTGTTATTCTAGAACTTGCATCGATTATACATGTCGAGACCACACCTTTGATTTGATATACTAAGATGATAAAGGCACCTAGGTTTTAACCCACTCACTCCACTAAAAAGCCTACCCTCATAATTAACCCCTAGTGAACCCCTTTGATCCTAACAACCCTTTTTATTAACTCACCCACTAATTTTAACCCGAAACCCTTTGTTTTTGTTATCACCATTCCTCTTGACTACCCTTATATTGAGATTTGATTTGATCAGTTGCCTAACTATGATCTTTATTTCAGTAGTTAAATTCATCCTTTATTATGTATTTGATTTGTTCTTAAAAAAAATCAAATCAAAGTATATTCATTATTAGTTTTGTGATTAAGTGAGCTTATACGTTTAAATTCCAATTACTGAAGAAGAAGCTCGTATTAGAGTATTATTAGTACAAGTTTTCAATTGATGTAATTATTTATATTCAGTTCATTGTTTCTAGTTAGGTAATTTGTCAATTCAATCTCGATTCTAACCCTCTAATTTAGCCTTTATCCACACCTTTAACCCAAGCCCCGTTACAACCCTATTAAAGACCTTTTGATTTGTGTATCATCTTATATTATAGTGGTGGAGATTTGATTTTCAGGCAAGCCTATGGGATTAACTCTTCATGTTTGACTTTTGAGTGCTTTTTCTTGAACCTTAAACACCTCGAGTGATTTGAGTGAATCTTTAGTGAGGATGTCAATCCTTGTCGATTTTAAATCAGAGGTAACTATTTAGATGAGGGGAAACACCTAGGTTTTGTGCTACAAAGGTATGACTTAGATTGTTTGAATCTTTAGGATTCTTTGAGTTGAATCATCCATGTATAAATTATCTTTGAATTATGATAAAACACTATTGATGAATATTATGAATTGAGGGAAGTTCATTTTAATTATGAGTTGAGAATTTTGCTCGAGGACAAGCAAAAGCTTAAGTGTGGGGGTATTTGATAAACCGTAAAAGTAACACATTTTAAGCCCACATTTAGCATGCTTTTGGATGAATTATCCCTTATTTTATGTCATTTGGTGCTCTTAATCCTTTGTTTTCATGTTTTATACTTAGGGAAGCACCGGAGGATGAAAAGAACAAGAAACGAGCTTAAAACGGGCCAAATGGGCCACATCACGAAATCGACACGGCCTTGGCCCAAGACCATAAGACCGTGCCTCATCAACATACTCCACATGGCCTGCCCACGATTTACACGAGCGTGTGCCATGGCCGTGCCCCTGCCGTGACAAAGAGAAATTTCACTCGGATTAGGATACTTAGGGGCAAAGAAACACATTCCAAAGCCTATATAAACACCCTAAGTATGACCTAAAAGGGAGAGCCCAAGGCTGTTGTCGAGGGGCGTCTTGCTAGGCCAAAGGAGGCAGATTTGTGGAGGTTTACTTAAAGATAGCCAGTTGATCCATCTCAAGAAGCCGGAATCATACTCAAGACGGAGGATCTCTCCTTCAATTCCTTCAGGGGGTTTTAGGGATTTCTTATGTTTTGTTTTATCTTTTCTTCTGAGATGTTTTCTTTTATTATTATGAACTAAACCCTCGATATACCGAGGGGATGAAACCTAAGATGAATCTTGTTATCATTTGCTGAACTATATGATAAATATTTGCCTTGTTCTTAATTATGTGTTCTTAATTCTTGTGTTGATATTTTCGGGATATTGATTCAAGTTTGATGTGCTTAGGTGGGGGAGCAAAAGTCCCTGCCTAAGAGTAGATCTATCATAGTTAAGCGGAGTTGATCGCACGCCTAGAGATAGGGTGACGAGATTTTGCCGGATTAGGGTGAAACCTAATATGGGAGTCCATAGATCGAGTTAATGCAATTCTAGGGGTTTTAATTAGAAAGATATTTCAATTAATCAACCTAGGGTTAGACGTTATTCGCCTCGAGAGAGGGTCTAATATACATTAGGGAATCTTATGGATCAAGTCAAATGAATAAATCGTCTGGTTCAGAGTTAGATAACAAGTGAAGTCTAGATGGATTCTTCCTTGGGTATTGTCTTTATCAATTGGCTTTTCCCACAAGTATTTTCCCCAAATTCTTTCTTCTTTGTCTTAGAGTCTTTAGTTTAATAATTAGTTAATTTATATTAAACAAAAAATTCCCTTTATTTTAGGCTAGATAATAAAAAGAAAGTTAGTATTAGTACTTTTAGTTCCTTTGAGTTCAACATTCCGGTCTTGCCTTAACTATACTATTGTTCGATAGGTGCGCTTGCCTCAAATCGTTGTCATAGATAGTTTCCAGGTTCGATCATTCTCATTATAAATTTTAAGACTTTGACATCGCATAAACACAACGATCAACTGCACCCTTAAATTTCTACTTGGAGGTACAATCCGGGTCATCCATGATCCTCTCCGTGGCCTCAATCCAGTACTCGGCCACATTAGGGGCGGCTCCAGTGACACCCCTGAATAACTCAGCTCCATTAGACCAGAGTTGTTCCGTAACCGACCCTCAGCCCCCAAATCCAGTATTGGGCCCAGCGACCCTCTCCAAAATCTTGAGCGTAGCCTGGGACATTGCGTCGTCCCCAGCCATGTGATCTTGAGACCCAGTCTCAGTAGCGGGCGACACTGGCATCTCACTATTATCCAAATTTGGCGGGCTGCCCGATGATGAGCACTCAGCTCGAGCCCCTCTACGACCTCTACCTTAGCCTTTAGTACCCCGTCCGCTGATACCTCATGTGCTCATATCTAATCAAATTTATCTGTATTAAAAGTTTTATGAATCAGTTATAGTTCCAGTGTTTATTCACAAATATTTTATGTAAAACAGTACCAGAAGTTCAGAGTTTGTTTTCGTTTGTCGCAGTCTCTAGTTTACTATAGTTTTAGTTTAACTACATTTTTCAGTATATACTAACTAGAGTATTTTCACAGTATACTACCTATAGTAGTTTCAGAATAGCATAGTATTTTCAATTAAAGCATATATCAGTTTCGAAATACTTACAGGATCAGCGCCGGAGACTCGGTGTACCACATACTCAGTAAAAACAATTCAAATCATTTGAAAACCAATTCGTCAAAGACCAAATTTAAAACCCATAATCCACAGCCGAGTTTTGCAACCAGTACTCTGATACCATTAAATGTAACACCCCAAACCCAGCCTAGATGTTATGGCCGAATCTAGCGATGTCACATGATAGTGTGTTTGAAAATTAAATTATTACAATAAAATCGTTTCCATGTTATTACTTATCTTTATCTCTTATTAGTTCTAAAGGGAATCGTTTTACTTATTTAAAACATTTTCTTTAAAACGTTTCTCGTTGCGGAAGCTTTTAAAATAAAGCAGTTTAAGTAATCGTGAAATTAGAAAATGCGTTAGCTTTTTCAAAATAGAACTTCCTACGACTAGCAGTTATAATTCCACAAAAAAAAAAATAAAAACCAAATTTAAGCAAAAGTCCCAAGAGTCCTCAAATTACATCCCAATAATAATAAAACCATAGAACATAAATAAAAAAGCGTAAAGTCCAAAAACTGTGGTCACCGTCGAGTCCTCTGCCGCACCGATTCGTCTAGGTCTGGGGATTTCCTGTGCACATTATATAGAGAGGGGTGAGTTTACGTAAACTTAGTGTGTAATCCCACAGAAAACAAACAATAGTAGACACAGTGCACAGTGAAAAATAGTTTTGGGCCTAAGCCCCTTTCAGTATCAGTAACGGTTTGGGCCTTAGCCCATCTCAGTACAGTATCAAATATGCAGTAGGGCCTTAGCCCATCACAGTATCAGTATGCATTAGGGCTTTAGCCCATCATAGTATCAGTAGCAATCATGCAGTATTCAGTAACAAAGTCCTACCCAACTAGCCTCTACACACCATCTCCGTCCAACCCTACACTCCATGTGGGGATTAAATCAACCCACCCATCCCTACACTCCAGGTAGTACCGAATGCGGCACAAAACAAGAATATGCAGCTGAGCTGCCAGTATATTAGGCGTAAGAGCCTTTCAGTACACTTCCTCCAAATATAACCAACCCAACCCCATGCAATGCAACATACAAATCATGACATGCTATCTCATGATATCAGTACATATAACCAGTTCAGTATACATGAATACTATCATCATGCTCAATATATATAAATCAAACAGTCAGTTCACACAATTAGAGGTCTAAGTGATGCTTACCGACCCTACAGTAGGTTCACAGTCGACTTGGGCGACCCGGGTAACCTTAGCAATCAATTCAGTGAAAATGGGCTCACACGTTCATGTGGCCTGCCCGTGTGCCCACACGCCCGTGTTGTCCGCACGGCCCAATTTGGCCTTGGCCGCCACACGGCTGTGTCTTACGCGTATGGCCTGGCCTCGTCGATCGCATGGCCGTATTGTCGTACACGGCCTACCACACGGGCAACCACACGCTCGTGTGGCGTCGACAGTGGGGATTTTGGCTTTCGTCCAAACCCTGTTTTCTACATTTTAGGTACACACCTGTATCATTTTTTACGCAAAAGCAACTCCAAGCAATCTCGAACCTATAACTGACCAAAATACTACTCAATTAATCACTTAATCAATGAATTAAAACCAACCCGAGCGGGTTACTCAACTATTGAGTGATTGAAACTTACCCCCAATGCTTCAAAACGATTTGCTTACGAAGTAGTACCAGAATAGTCTCGATCCTAGCAAAATGATGCTGCCCAAACATGAGAATAACCCCTAGTCAGAAACTTAACATTCTCAACTGCAAACCACATAAAATCACTTACTGAAGTTGTCCATGAAACACCAAAATAAGGAACAAAAGTGCAATTGCAGTCGAGATGGGAAAAAAATCAAAATAAAATGGGAAGAGAAAGGTAGGTTTCGAAAAAAGAGAGAGGAAATCCCAATGGAAAAATCGGCAGAGTTTTTGGAGAGAAACAAACGTTAAAAAGATGAGTACTTACCGAACGATCGTAGTTAATCGTGGTACAACACGAGACCGAGTGGAAAGAAGTTGAGGAGAAAAAAAATGGGAGAGCACAAGAACTTGGGCAGCAAGGAAAAACAATGGAAAAGGAAAACGGCAGGAAAAAGGGAGAAGAAGAGAATAGAAAATCGAAAATTTTATTTTTTTGGGAAAAGAAAAGAAAAGAAAAGAAATATGAACAGAATAATTCGATAAGAATCCCGATAACCCCAAAATCCCTTAATTCACTCCTAAATTCTCTCCATCAAACTTCCACTACTCAGATTTCCAATACAACTCAAACTCTCAGCCACCAAACCGAGCAAAAATAATCTCCCTTGCTCACGTAGGGATTCAAACACAGGACCATCAACAAGCCAACACACTGCTTAACCACTAGACCAACAGGCCCATTCTGATATAAGCTTATCAACAATTAAATAAAAGCCTATTGACCAAAGATTGGGATTTATTCATAAAAATACCAAAATTTTCACAAGTCATGGCTTGAACTTGGGACCTCCGACACACACCCAGAACACATAACCACTGAAGCAGATACACAGTTGTGTCACACATTCGCAAAAACAAAAATTTAAATTTTGGGGCGTTACATGACGAATAAAGGTTGATGAGAAACCGAGAAAGCAAAATGAATAAACAAAGTATTGCCATGATGTGCATGTGAAGATGATGAACCAATTCAAAGTTGGGGACAAAGTACTGTTAGAAGAATCTGATCCACGAATTTTTCCTTCAGAATTTAAGTCAAGAGGGTCCGACCCATGTGTGGTAAAAATCGTATTTCCATATGGTACAATTGAGGTAACACATCCTAAATTTGGCACGTTCAAGGTAAATAGTACTTGTCTCAAACCTTATTTTGGTGTTAAAACTGATAACGAGAGAGAGGACCTTTGTCTCTAAGATTCGCATTAACTGTGAGCTTAAAAAGGGAAGTCGAGCTTAGATTTTAAATAAGTGCTTCTCGGAAGGCAACCCGAGTGTTTTTATTATTTATTTTACTTTCATGTTTTTTTAAAATAAAAAAATAAAAAAAATCCTAAAAAATCTGAAAATATTTATTACATTCATATTTATTACTTTAAAAAAATTTGGAAAAAAAGTGATCCACATGGTATAGGGTGATCCACACGGACGTGTGCATACTGGAGCTAATTTTTTTCAATTTTAATTTGACCCACACGGGCATAGAGAATTACACGACCTGGGCATACGGGCTTGCACATGGGTGTGGGAGAAGCGAAGGAGCATCGCACACGGCCATGTGTGACAAATGGCCTGGACACACGGCCGTGTCCTAGGCCATGTAGTTACTGGGCTTAATTTTTTCAAAATTTTGAATCACACACGATTTAGGTGATTTCACATTGCCTGTCCACACGGCCATGTGGCGTACACGGCCAAGCCACACGGCGATGTGGCTCACATGGCATGGCACATGGCCATGTCTCCTTTTTAAAGCTAGTTTTTTTTTCTTTTGATTTTTTTTCTTTTGTTTTCTTCCTACCCTAACCAAAGTGATTTCATTTACTTTTATATTTTATTTATTTTTATTTTTATTTTTATTTTGTTTTTGTTTTTAATTTTTTGTTTTGGTTTTTATTTTATTATGCACTATACTTTTAATATTTTGTCGGCTGTTTTTGTACTTTGTTATTTCTTTATCTTCTTACTCATTTTTGTCCATTTTTTTATGATATGTTTTCTTATTATAATACTTATATTGTAATTTACTATAATAACCTTATTTACATTTTATTTATCAACATGAACTAATGGATACTTTAGTACATAGCCGTCCACTATAATGTAAAATGGGCTAATTTCAACTTTAGTACTTTCTTTTTAAAAGGCAACATCAATTTAGCCCATTTTTCAAACAACCACCAAATTTTCAATTTACGCGATTTAGCCCATTTATTAATTCGGACATCCAAACGATAAAACTTTTAAACGAAAATCTAATACACACAAATTCACACATTATAAACACCAAATATAATTTTAAAATATTTTTCTGATTCAGATTCGTGGTCCCAAAACAACCGTTCCGATTAGGGTCTAAATTGGACTGTTACAACTCTCCCCCTTAGGGATTTTCGTCCCCAAAAAATTTACCGGTGAATAGGTTCGAATAACGTTCTTTTATTGCATCCTCTGACTCCCACGTTGCTTCCTCAACTCTGTGTTTATGCCACAACATTTTAACTAACGAAATTTTCTTATTTCGCAACTCTTTAATTTCACGAGCCAGAATACGAATCGGTTCTTCCTCATATGACATATCAGGCTTAATTTCAATCTCTGACGGGCAAATCACATGTGAAGGGTCAGATCGATATCTTCAAAGCATCGAGACATGAAATACATTGTGGATCTTTTCTAACTCAGGTGGAAACAATAATTTGTAAGCAACTGGTCCGATACGCTCTATAATCTCATACGGTCCAATGAATCTCGGACTCAATTTTCCTTTACGACCAAATCGAAGTATGTTCTTCCACGGTGAGACTTTCAAGAAAACTTTATCTCCGATCTGAAACTCTATATCTTTCCGTTTCAAGTTTGTGTATGACTTCAGACGATCCGATGCTGTTTTGAGGCTATCTTGAATTACTTTTACCTTTTGTTCTGTTTCTTTGATCAAATCAACCCTTTGTATCTTATTTTCACTGTGCTCAGTCCAATACAATGGTGTACGACATTTACGACCGTACAAAGCCTCGTCAGGTGCCATTTTGATACTCGATTGAAAGTTATTATTGTACGCAAATTCAATCAAAGGTAAGAATTGTTCCCTCGTACCTTCAAACTCGAGAATGCAACATCTCAACATATCCTCAAGTATCTGAATAATTCCTTCGGACTGACCATCTGTTTGCGGATGAAAAGCTGTGCTGAAATGCAATTTCGTACCTAATGCATCTTGCAGTTTCTTCCAAAACCACGATGTAAACCTCAGATCTCTATCCGAAACAATAGAAATAGGCACACCATGTAATCTTACAATCTGTGACACATATAACTCAGCAAGCTTATCAAGTGAATAATCCGTACGAACTGGAACAAAGTGAGCTGATTTAGTAAATCTATCCACAATAACCCAGATTGCATCTTTCTTGCTTGGTGTCATTGGTAAACCGGATACAAAATCCATCGTAACTCTGTCCCATTTCCATTCAGGTATCATAATCGGCTGAAGTAACCCGGAAGGTACCCGATGTTCGGCTTTCACTTGTTGACAAATTAAACATTTCGAAACAAAGTCAGAAATGTCTCGTTTCATACCATGCCACCAGTAAAGCTATTTCAAATCATTATACATTTTTGTGCTACCCGGGTGAACAGATAATCGACTACTGTGAGCTTCATTCAAAATCATCTGAATCAACTCTGGATTTTTTGGAACACATATTCGGTTTCTAAATCTCATATAATCATCAGCATCAACTCGAAACTCTGAATCAGCATTCATTTCACACTGAACTCGTTTTGCTAATAATTCATTATCAACTTTCTAGGCATCACAAATTTGTTGAATAAATAATGGTCTTGCCTTCAATTTAGCTACTATCGCACCATCATCAAACATAGCCATATGCGCATTCATTGCACGCAAAGCAAACAGTGATTTTCGGCTTAATGCATGAGCAACAACATTAGCCTTTCCTAGATGGTAATCAATCACAAGCTCGTAGTCTTTTAATAATTCCAACCATCGTCTTTGTCTCAGATTCAGATCCTTCTAAGTCATTAAGTACTTTAGGCTTTTATGATCGGAATAGACATGGCATTTTTCACCGAACAGATAATGACGCCATATTTTCAATGCAAACACAATAGCTGCCAACTCTAAATCGTGCGTCGGATAGTTCTTTTCATGATGCTTCAACTGTCTCGAGGCATAAGCTACCACTTTGCCTTCCTGCATCAATACACAACCCAAACCATTTAAAGATGCATCACTATAAATTACAAATTCTTTACCCGATTCTGGTTGAACTAGCACTGGAGCTTCAGTCAAAAGAGCTTTCAACTGATCAAAACTTTTCTGGCACTTTTCTGACCACTCGAACTTAACATCTTTCTGTAGTAGCTTTGTCATCAGAGTTGCGATCATAGAGAAACCTTTCACGAACCGTCTATAGTAACCAGCAAGTCCCAGAAAACTTCGGACTTCAGAAACATTTCTCGAAGGTTTCCAATCAAGTATAGCTGAAATCTTGCTCGGATCAACCCGAATCCTGAGTCTGATACAACATGTCCCTGAAAAGTAACTTCACGTAACCAGAAGTCACTTTTACTGAACTTTGCATACAAATGTTTATCTCGCAAAGTCTGTAATACCAGTCTCAAATGCTCAGCATGTTCAATCTCATCTCGAGAATAGATCAGAATATCATCAATAAACACAACTATAAACTCATCCAGATACTGTCTAAAAATCTGATTCATTAAATCCATGAAACCGGATACAAAATCCATCGTAACTCTGTCCCATTTCCATTCAGGTATCATAATCGGCTGAAGTAACTCGGAAGGTACTTAATGTTCGGCTTTCACTTGTTGACAAATTAAACATTTTGAAACAAAGTCAGAAATGTCTCGTTTCATACCATGCCACCAGTAAAGCTGTTTCAAATCATTATACATTTTTGTGCTACTCGGGTGAACAGATAATCGACTACTGTGAGCTTTATTCAAAATCATCTGAATCAACTCTGGATTTCTCGGAACACATATTCGGTTTCTGAATCTCATATAATCATCAGCATCAACTCGAAACTCTGAATCAGCATTCGTTTCACACTTAACTCGTTTTGATAATAATTCATTATCAACTTTCTGGGCATCACAAATTTGTTGAATAAATAATGGTCTTGCCTTCAATTCAGCTACTATCGTACCATCATCGGACATAGCCATATGCGCATTCATTGTACGCAAAGCAAACAGTGATTTTTGGCTTAATGCATGAGCAACAACATTAGCCTTTCCTAGATGGTAATCAATCACAAGCTCGTACTCTTTTAATAATTCCAACCATCGACGTTGTCTCAGATTCAGATCCTTCTGAGTCATTAAGTACTTTAGGCTTTTATGATCGGAATAGTCATGACATTTTTCACCGAACAGATAGTGACGCCATATTTTCAATGAAACAGAATAGCTGCCAACTCTAAATCGTGCGTCGGATAGTTCTTTTCATGTGGCTTCAACTGTCTCGAGGCATAAGCTACCACTTTTCCTTCCTGCATCAATACACAACCCAAACCATTTAAAGATGCATCACTGTAAATGACAAATTCTTTACCCGATTCTGGTTGAACTAGCACTGGAGCTTCAGTCAAAAGAGCTTTCAACTGATCAAAACTTTTCTAGCACTTTTTTGGCCACTCGAACTTAACATCTTTCTGTAGCAGCTTTGTCATCAGAGTTGCGATCATAGAGAAACCTTTCACGAACCGTCTATAGTAACCAGCAAGTCCCAGAAAACTTCAGACTTCAGAAACATTTCTCGGAGGTTTCCAATCAAGTATAGCTGAAATCTTGCTCGGATCAACCCGAACACCCGAGGCTGATACAACATGTCCCAGAAAAGTAACTTCATGTAACCAGAACTCACATTTACTGAACTTTGCATACAAATGTTTATCTCGCAAAGTCTGTAATACCAGTCTCAAATGCTCAGCATGTTTAATTTCATCACGAGAATAGATCAGAATATCATCAATAAACACAACTACAAACTGATCCAGATACTGTCTAAAAATCCGATTCATTAAATCCATGAAAACAGCAGGTGCATTAGTGATTCCGAAAGGCATAACTAAAAACTCATAATGTCCATACCTCGTTTTGAAAGCAGTCTTTGGTACATCAGAGTCTTTAACTCACAACTGATAATAGCCAGATCTCAAATCTATCTTTGAAAACATTGTAGCCCCTTTCAGCTGATCAAAAAGATCATCAATCCGTGGCAATAGATATTTATTCTTTATAGTCACCTTATTGAGCTGTCGGTAGTCAATACACATTCTCATAGTTCCGTCTTTCTTTTTCACGAATAGCACTAGTGCACCCCAGGGAGAGAAACTAGGTCGCGCGAAACTTCTATCTGTTAATTCTTGCAATTGAGTCTTCAACTCTTTCAATTCAGTAGGTGCCATTCTATACGGAGCTATCGATATCGGAGTCGTCCCCGGTACTAACTCAATACCAAACTCTACCTCTCGGATAGGTGGCAAACTCGGCAATTCTTTGAGAAACACGTCTGAATACTCGCACACAACTGGTACAGATTCAATGTTTCTTTCAGCCACTTTACTATCAAGCACATAGGCAAAATAAGCTTCATAACCTTTTCTCAAATATTTTTGGGCCAACATCGAAGATATCACTATCGGTAAACCATTCAGATCATTAGATTTAATCCGAATAATCTTGTTATTCTGACATCTCAAATCAATGGTCTTTCTTTTGCAATTAACAACATGACATCGTAAATGGAGTTAACCAATCCATACCCAAAATTATATCAAACTTATCGAAAGGTAACAACATCAAATCGGCTGGAAAGCATGAATCTCGAATCATCAACGGGCAATTTTTACACACTTTGTCAACCAGAACACACCGGACCAGTGGGTTTGACACTCGAATCACAAACTCAGTAGACTCAACAGGCAAAGTCTTACTGGATACTAATGTTTCACCCACATATGAATGAGTCGAACCAGGATCAATCAATGCAATAACACTAGTATCATAAAGAGTGAAAGTACCAGTAATAACATCTGGGGAAAAAGCATCCTCACGAGCTCGTATGGCATATGCTTTGGCAGGTGCACGAGTCTTAGATCGAACCGCTGTATCTTTCGTCCCTCTTTGACTGCCACTTACATTACTCGAATGTCTAGTTGGTCTGCCTCGTACTGACATGTTGCTCGGTCTTGCGTTCTGATCAGTGTTTTGCTCGGCTAACATCGGGCAATCTCGGATAAAATGATCCTTCGACCCACATTTAAAACAAGACCCATCATGTAATCTACAATTTTCAGAATGCCATTTTTCACCGAAAAGATAGTGATGCCATATTTTCAATGCAAACACAATAGCTGCCAACTCTAAATCGTGCGTCGGATAGTTCTTTTCTTGTGGCTTCAACTGTCTCGAGGCATAAGCTACCACTTTGCCTTCCTGCATCAATACACAACCCAAACCATTTAAAGATGCATCACTGTAAATTACAAATTCTTTACCCGATTCTGGTTGAACTAGCACTGGAGCTTCAGTCAAAAGAGCTTTCAACTGATCAAAACTTTTCTGGCACTTTTCTGACCACTCGAAATTAACATTTTTCTGTAGCAGCTTTTTCATCGGAGTTGCGATCATAGAGAAACCTTTCACGAACCGTCTATAGTAACCAGTAATTCCCAGAAAAATTCAGACTTCAGAAACATTTCTCGGAGGTTTCCAATCAAGTATAGCTGAAACCTTGCTCGGATCAACCCGAACACCCGAGGCTGATACAACATGTCCCAGAAAAGTAACTTCACGTAACCAGAACTCACATTTACTGAACTTTGCATACAAATGTTTATCTCGCAAAGTCTGTAATACCAGTCTCAAATGCTCAGCATGCTCAATCTCATCGCGAGAATAGATTCATCAATAAACACAACTACAAACTGATCCAGATACTGTCTAAAAATCCGATTCATTAAATCCATGAAAACAGCAGGTGCATTAGTGATTCCGAAAGGCATAACTAAAAACTCATAATGTCCATACCTCGTTTTGAAAGCAGTCTTTGGCACATCAGAGTCTTTAACTCACAACTGATAATAGCCAGATCTCAAATCTATCTTTGAAAACATTGTAGCCCCTTTCAGCTGATCAAAAAGATCATCAATCCGTGGCAATAGATATTTATTCTTTATAGTCACCTTATTGAGCTGTCGGTAGTCAATACACATTCTCATAGTTCCGTCTTTCTTTTTCACGAATAGCACTAGTGCACCCCAGGGAGAGAAACTCGGTCGCGCGAAACTTCTATCTGTTAATTCTTGCAATTGAGTCTTCAACTCTTTCAATTCAGTAGGTGCCATTCTATACGGAGCTATCGATATCGGAGTCGTCCCCGGTACTAACTCAATACCAAACTCTACCTCTCGGATAGGTGGCAAACTCGGCAATTCTTTGAGAAACACGTCTGAATACTCGCACACAACTGGTACAGATTCAATGTTTCTTTCAGCCACTTTACTATCAAGCACATAGGCAAAATAAGCTTCATAACCTTTTCTCAAATATTTTTGGGCCAACATCGAAGATATCACTATCGGTAAACCATTCAGATCATTAGATTTAATCCGAATAATCTTGTTATTCTGACATCTCAAATCAATGGTCTTTCTTTTGCAATTAACAACAGCATCGTGCGGAGTTAACCAATCCATACCCAAAATTATATCAAACTTATCGAAAGGTAACAACATCAAATCGGCTGGAAAGCATGAATCTCGAATCATCAACGGGCAATTTTTACACACTTTGTCAACCAGAACACACCGGACGATGGGTTTGACACTCGAATCACAAACTCGATGAGACTCAACAGCAAAGTCTTATTGGATACTAATGTTTCACCCACATATGAATGAGTCGAACCGGGATCAATCAATGCAATAACACTAGTATCATAAAGAGTGAAAGTACCGATAATAACATGCGGGAAAAAGCATCCTCACGAGCTCGTATGGCATATGCTTTGGCGGTGCACGAGTCTTAGATCGAACATTTGTATCTTTCGTCCCTCTTTGATCGCCACTTACATTACTCGAATGTCTAGTTGGTCCGCCTCGTCTCGACATGTTGCTCGGTCTTTGCGTTACGATCGGTGTTTTGCTCGGCTAACATCGGGCAATCTCGGATAAAATGATCCTTCGACCCACATTTAAAACAAGACCCATCATGTAATCTACAATTTTCAGAATGCCATTTTTCACCAGAAAAGATAGTGATGCCATATTTTCAATGCAAACACAATAGTTGCCAACTCTAAATCGTGCGTCGGATAGTTCTTTTCTTGTGGCTTCAATCGTCTCTCGAGGCATAAGCTACCACTTTGCCTTCTGCATCAATACACAACCCAAACCATTTAAAGATGCGTCCTTTGTAAATTACAAATTCTTTACCCGATTCTGGTTGAACTAGCACTTTGGAGCTTGATCAAAAGAGCTTTCAACCGATCAAAACTTTTACGGCACTTTTCCGACCACTCGAAATTAACATTTTTCTCAGAGCGGCTTTTTCGCCGGAGTTGCGATCATAGAGAAACCTTTCACGAACCGTCTATAGTAACCAGTAATTCCCGTAAAAATTCGGACTTGAAACATTTCTCGGAGGTTTCCAATCAAGTATAGCTGAAACCTTGCTCGGATCAACCCGAACACCCGAGGTGATACAACATGTCCCGAAAAGTAACTTCACGTAACGAGAACTCACATTTACCGAACTTTGCATACAAATGTTTATCTCGCAAAGTCTGTAATACGGATCTCAAATGCTCAAAGCATGCTCAATCTCATCGCGAGAATAGATTCATCAATAAACACAACTACAAACTGATCCAGATACTGTCTAAAAATCCGATTCATTAAATCCATGAAAACAGCAGGTGCATTAGTGATTCCGAAAGGCATAACTAAAAACTCATAATGTCCATACCTCGTTTTGAAAGCAGTCTTTGGCACATCAGAGTCTTTAACTCTGGCCCGATAATAGCTTGGATCTCAAATCTATCTTTGAAAACATTGTAGCCCCTTTCAGCTGATCAAAAAGATCATCAATCCGTGGCAATAGATATTTATTCTTTATAGTCACCTTATTGAGCTGTCGGTAGTCAATACACATTCTCATAGTTCCGTCTTTCTTTTTCACGAATAGCACTAGTGCACCCCAGGGAGAGAAACTCGGTCGCGCGAAACCTCTATCTATTAATTCTTGCAATTGAGTCTTCAACTCTTTCAATTCAGTAGGTGCCATTCTATAAGGAGCTATCGATATCGGAGTCGTCCCCGGTACTAACTCAATACCAAATTCTACCTCTCGGATAGGTGGCAAACCAGATAATTCTTCGGGAAACACGTCCGAATACTCGTACACAACTGGTACAAATTCAATGTTTCTTTCAGCCACTTTACTATCAAGCACATAGGCAAAATAAGCTTCATAACCTTTTCTCAAATATTTTTGGGCCAACATCGAAGATATCACTATCGGTAAACCATTCAGATCATTAGATTCAATCCGAATAATCTCGTTATTCTGACATCTCAAATCAATGGTCTTTCTTTTGCAATTAACAACAGCATCGTGCAGAGTTAACCAATCCATACCCAAAATTATATCAAACTCATCGAAAGGTAACAACATCAAATCGGCTGGAAAGCATGAATCTCGAATCATCAACGGGCAATTTTTACACACTTTGTCAACCGAACACACCGCCCGGGGTTTGACACTCGAATCACAAACTCGATGAGACTCAACAGCAAAGTCTTATTGGATACTAATGTTTCACCCATATATGAATGAGTCGAACCAGGATCAATCAATGCAATAACACTAGTATCATAAAGAGTGAAAGTACCAGTAATAACATCTGGGGAAAAAGCATCCTCACGAGCTCGTATGGCATATGCTTTGGCAGGTGCACGAGTCTCAGATCGAACCGCTGTATCTTTTGTCCCTCTCTGACTGCCACTTACATTACTTGAATGTCTGGTTGGTCTGCCTCGTACTGACATGTTGCTCGGTCTTGCATTCTGATCAGTGTTTTGCTCGGCTAACATCGGGCAATCTCGGATAAAATGATCCTTCGACCCACATTTAAAACAAGACCCGTCATGTAATCTACAATTTCCAGAATGCCATTTACCACAATGCTTACACTCGAGTCTGTTTTACCGATCATTGCCAACACTCGCTATCGAAGTGGCTCGTGAACTCACAGGAGGTCGATCTCAATCTCGTCTAGAAAAGTCCAAAGAATCTTTAGATCGGCTAGAACCATCTCTGAACTTCTTCAATGCTGAGTGAAAAGTCTTACTCGTTGATCTCTTACGGAAATCTCTGGCTTCAAAATCAGCTTTTCTTTTCTCTTTCCTGAGTTCTTCGGCTTTTGAAGCTCGTTCAACAAGTACCACAAGCTCTTTAATTTCAAGTATACCAACCAGCAATTTAATGTCTTCATTTAAACCATCTTCAAATCTTTTACACATGATAGCTTCAGTTGAAACACATTCATGAGCATATCGACTAAGTCTCACAAATTTTCGCTCGTACTCGGTTACGGTCATACGACCCTGTTTTAATTCGAGAAATTCCTTGCGCTTCTGATCAATGAATCTCTGGCTGATATATTTCTTTTGGAACTCAGTTTGAAAGAATTCCCAGGTCACTCGCTCTTTCGGAACCACCGATACTAGCGTATTCCACCAGTGATATGCGGTGTCTCGTAGCAACGATATAGCACATTTTAAACACTCATCCGGGGTACAAGATAACTCATCAAACACGCGGATAGTATTACCAAGCCAGAATTCAGCTCGCTCAGCATCATCATCATCAGTAGCTCTGAATTCCTCAGCCCCGTGTTTTTTGATTTTATCAATAGGAGGCTTATTAAATCTCATAGGATCAATCATCGGAGGTACCACAGGTATCGGAGACGGATTATTCGGGGGTGGAGGTTGTTGAACAGCCGGATTAGTTCGAATATATTGAGTAAACCAATCATTCATCACTTGGTAGAAGGCTTGTTTAGCCTCCCCCTCATGGCTACTCGAGATAGGTCGAGATTTAACCGGCGGTGTCCCATGTGTTAGAGTAGGCCCCAACACTCCGATCATCATCATTTCTGACTCTGTCGGGATCCATTTACTATACGAAAACACATTTTCAAATGTCAGAAGTCATCACACTATCGCAGTAAAATTTATGGCATGTATAGCTAGACTCACACACGCTATGTTAGTCCTAGAATCGACTAAACCATAGCTTTGATACCAATAAAATGTAATACCCTAACCCGTATCCGTCGCGAGAATAGGTTACGAGTATTACCAAACAAAACACAACTTACGGATATTTATGAACATATATAGAAATTAAATCATTCAAAATCATCAAATATTAAAATAAACCGAAATTACTATTTGATATTCCTATAATAAACATCAAATATAATATAAAGATTATTTAATAATTAAAACACATTAACAAAGTCACAAGCTAACTCATATCTAACTATTTTATTTATTAAAACATAAATCACTATTCATATGGTCATTTCATAAACTTAAACTTAATATTAAATAAGCTTAATAATTATACTCTATTTAATGTCAACTTTTGTTATACTTTAATCAATTCAAGTTAAAATATCTCAAGTCTATTTCATAAACCACAACTTATCCGTATCTTAACATGTAATAATATTACTCAAATTCGCATTTATACTTTCCTTCACATATGATAGTCTAACCATACTCATTTTAATCTATACTTATTCACCATATTCAAATATATATATATACCTAACATAAACATCATTTATCCATAGCACAAAACATCATAATCAAACATACTCAAACTCAACTACACAAAACCAAATTCAAACTAATATGTTACGCCATTTTCGCATGGCTTTATATACAAACACTTTCAAAATAATCTAATTTCAAGGCTAGCCTATACATGCCATAAGTCTGATTTCAATTTATAAAAGTACCGAAACAGTCGATAGTGTGGTGAACTTCGCTGACGATCCCCGAGCCTGTAACTTGAGTTTAAAATCTATAAAATAGAATAAACATAACACACGGAGTAAGCTGACATAGCTTAGTAAGCCTTCAGCAAATTAAACCATTCAAAAGAATAATCGGAACATTTAAAACAAGCCATATTATAACATTATTCAATTACATAATCCCAAACATATCATTTAATTTATTTATAACTTGTACTTTTATGCAAATAATTTATCTTGGCCGAATGCTATTGTATCACAATTAGCATAATTCCATTCGACTTTTTATTCTAAAAAAAAATGAAATTATATCAAGTATGCTTACATTTGAAAATGTATATATATATTCATGAATCAAAACTCAACTTCATTTATTTACTTCCCTATATAACACATTCAAGGATTCACATTTCAATATTCATTATTCGAAAGTACAATAATCCTTTAATATCAATATGGATTTCACATTTCAATCTCTTCCTCACGTAACATTTGGCTGAATATAACTTAATAATCAAACGTTAATATCACGTACTTTAAATTAATTCACATATAGATTTTCATATACACATTCACTACCATTAACATCAATTATAACTTGTATCACATATTAAATAATCAACTTACCTTGTAATAAATTGTCACATACCTGTTCGCTTTAACTCATTTAATGTATTCAATTTCCATAGTAGCATATAATTTTTTTTAATCATAAACTTATAATAATTCACCGGCATAAAGCCTGCTAGGCAATAAAGCCTGATATCTTTCACCGGTACAAAGCCTGCTAGGCATTTAGCCCGATATTATACACCGGCACAAAGCCTGCTAGGCATAAAACCCGATATCTTTCACCAACACAAGGCTTGCTAGGCTCAAAGCCCGAATATCATTATTAAAAAACTTTCTCACAAACAATTCATATATCGAACTTTTCATATACTCCATATACCTCATACGGACTTTCAAATGTTATAGCTCAATCGAACTAACTTCAAACACTTTATTTCTATATTTATTCACATACGACTAACTCAACATTAATTCCACAAATTCAAAATCAGCATATTACTAAGTTACGTTCAAAATTAACGATGTTTAATTGCTTAAAGACTTACCTCGGATAACGACGAACGATGTAATCGGCTATTCGACTATTTTTGTTTTTCCCCGATCCAAGTCCGATTTCTTTGGTTCTTGATCTAAACATATTCAAATTAAGCTCATTCAAACATATTTTCATTCAATTTAGTCCAAAATCACATAAATGGGAAAATTACATTTTTACCCCTAATATTTCACATTTTCACAATTTAGTCCCTATTGCACAAAACACAAAATATTCAAAATTTGACTACACCATGCTTAGGCCGAATATTCATTATACTCATACAAATCCATACATTTCATTTATTTCACATTTTAGTCCCTCAATTTATTATTTTTGCAATTTAGTCCTAATTACTCAAAATCATCAAAAACTCCAATACAAAACTTGTTAATCTAAAACATATCTTTAATATTTTATCATCAAACATTACAAAACACAAATATTCATCAATGGCCTAACTCAAAATGTGTATCAAAATCAGAAATTCTAGTATGGGTCGGATAGTATTCGAAGCAACGATCTCAAAAACGTAAAAATTATCAAAAACCGAGCTGAACACATACCTTGATTTAGCTTAGAAATGACCGAACCCCAAGTTTTCTTTCTCTTTTATTTTGTTTTAGTTTCGGTCTTCAACAATAAAAAAATGATGCATTTTTTTATGATATGTTTTCTTATTATAATACTTATATTATAATTTACTATAATAACCTTATTTACATTTTATTTATCAACATGAACTAATGGATACTTTAGTACATAGCTGTCCACTATAATGTAAAATGGGCTAATTTCAACTTTAGTACTTCCTTTTTAAAAGACAACATCAATTTAGCCCCTTTTTCAAACAACCACCAAATTTTCAATTTACGCGATTTAGCCCATTTATTAAATCGGACATCCAAACGATAAAATTTTTAAACGAAAATCTAATACACACAAATTCACACATTATAAACACCAAATATAATTTTAAAATATTTTCTGATTCGGATTCGTGGTCTCGAAACCACCGTTCCTATTAGGGTCAAAATCGGACTGTTACAAAAACAAAGCAACCATGAAAGTAAAGCTTAAGAAAAATGTCAAATTTGAGATTTTTATACAAGAAAACTTACATAGCATGAAACCAAAAGCATTTAACAAAGAAATCTAAAGCAAGAAACATAAAAGGAACAAGCTTTAACATATTTGAAGTAAAATAAACTGAAATACATTAAACTAAAGCTTAAAGAGTCTTGAAAGAAAGGTACAAGGATCGAAAATGTAAATAAACCTTAGCTACAATGTTAACTAACTTAACTAACATAAAGAACATCAAGAACAAAAAGTAAATGTAAAAAAATAAACTCTAATCCAAGGTAGAAGAAGGGAAAAATAAAACCCTAGAAAAGTGCAGAGAAAAACTAAAGAAAAACTAGAGAAAACTAAACCTAAAACTAAGCTCAATGTGTCTCTCTCCTCCTCAGCAATTTCTGGTTGTTTTGAAGGGTGTTCTGATGACTTTTTGATGCCAAAATTGCATCTACGCAGGCTGTAACACCCCAAACCCGGCCTAGACGTTATGGCCGGATCTAGCATGTCACATAGAAGAGTTATTTAAAACTAAGCGTTCGTTGGAAATGTTTGCATCTCTTTTGAAAACTCCGAGTTACGTTGGTTGTTTATAAAAACCCGATTTACTCAGTGTCCATTTTAGAAAAGTTGTAATTAACTTGAAAACTGCCTTTGTTATGAAAACCAATTTTGAATATTTACGGTAACATGATATTTTAGAAAATGATTGTTACTATTTTAAGAAAACCCCATTTTTATAAGTTTAACAGTTATAATTGAAAGGTTAAAAGAAAAAAATATATACTAATGGCCTTATTACAAAACATCACCCCAAAATAAATAATCTTAAAGGTAAAGTAAAAACTGAATTTACTAAAGTTTGAGAGAAATCTCCGTTGTATGGCTATCACTGAGTCCTCCACGGCTCCAAATCCTCTATTGTCGGGGATTACCTGCGAGGTTAAAGAAAAGGGGTGAGTTACGAGAACTCAGTGTGTAATCCCCTAAATGACATTAACTGGGCCCGAGCCCAGAAGACATCAATCTGGGCCTAAGCCTTATAGTGCAAATGAAGTAGTGCAAATGAAATAGTGCAGCCCAACCCAATCCAACCAACACACCCCCGTACCAGCCAATCACACCTGTGGGGATCAAGTCAACCCACCCCGCCAATCACACCAATATTGCAGACAAGCTGTTAATCACAATATTTGTGGCTGAGCCACCAGAGTCATAATTATATATATATATAAATATATTGTGGCTATGCCACCAGGCTGCACTGCTCTTCATTCGTTAACCCGCCCCATGCAACATGATAACATGCAATATACATAGCAACATATACAATTGTAAGGTAAACATACAATCGTTACTTAACAACAATGAGGGTAAAACGGTCATTCAACCCATCGAGGGTATTTGAGTAATTTCGCAGCCCAGGGGCATTTTGGTAATTTACCCTCCTAGGGTATTTTAGTAATTTTCTCTGCAATGGCCTTTCCGAAGGCCTACTGTCTCCTCGAGCGACGCGGGACCCTTATTGGATCTCTGCAGGACTAATGGGCCTAATATCCATTTCAGGCCCAAATGGGCCCACACATTCATGTGGCCCATTTCTCATGGTTTTGGTCTCAGAATTCCTGATTTTGCAACCGCACTTACCCTTCGGTAGTTTCCCAACAATATCGCCCAAATGGGCCGAAAAGCCCATTGGGCCCATTAAGCCTGTTCGGCTCGTTAGGCCCGTTACAGCCTCCGTTTTGCGAGAGTGCTCGTGACACTCTCCGTGACTTATCGTCATTACTCATATTTCGATGACCACTACGAGTGCTTGCACACTCGTGTGGCATGGATGCCAGTTTTCTGACTTTTCAGCTTTTGGCCGATTCGCAACACATCACTTGTAATCACTCGAAGGGGTGTGGGATGACACACCTGTTTGCAATTAGCGGTACTCGGCACTTTTTCCCAAACACCTGAGATCAATGTTGACTAATCGGTTAGTCTTAATACAATATCTTCTAACATTGTGATTGCTAAAGCACTCTACATTCCTTACCCAAAAATCCGAAAATTCCACTGCAAAGGAGGATTGTATAAACACTCCTTTGATTCACACCCGCTGATTCCCTTGAAATGTTGAAACCGAAAAGAAGTGTTAACCATAAAAACTCTCATCCAACTTAAAAACATGGGAGCCTTTCGGCTTGAATAAAAATCAACCAAAGAGTAAAATCTTACCACCAATATTCGGCCTAACACCCACTTGCCAATCAACTTCCAAAAACTAAGGCTAAGATAATGATAAGTGGTAGCAAAGGATGACTTGATTCGGCCCTTACCAAAAGAGAACAAAAATGAGTTTAGAATAAAACGGGTGGTTAAGTTCGGCTTATGCTTTGAATGGAGAAGGAGAACAATTAGAAAGAAAGGTATAATGTATTCGGCCAAAGGAGAAGGAAATAATGTGGCCAGATAAAAAAAGAGAAAACACAATGGCATTGAAGACTTACCTATTCGGTCACTAGCCAAAGAAAGAAATGATGGAGCAAGAAGTAATCGGCACTTGACAAGAGCAAATGGAAGGGGTAGAAGATTGAAGAAGAAGAAGAATAGGGATTTCGGCTATGTGTAGCAAAGAACAAATGGGGACAATGGAGGGTGAGTTTCGGCCAAGAAGTGAACAGGTGACAATCAAAGAAAAGCGAAACAAATGAGGACCAAGCGAAAGAGAAAAAGGTGAATCTGAAAACAAAATTCGGTAATAGCCAAATAAGCTAAAAATAAATAAAGAATTCCCCTCAAAAGGCACTTAGAGAAATGGCACAACACTCCCCAAAACCGAATGCACCTTTTACAAAAGACCCTTCCCTTGACTGAAACCCCCCATGCACTTCCCCAAATTCGGCCACTACCTCCTCTCCCTCCATTCCCACGATTCTCTCCCCCATTTGCTCCATAATCCACTCTCCATCACCCATTTGAAATGCTTGACCAAGTCCTCTCTCTCTCCTGCAGAGTTTGAACTCCACTCAGCTACCTCCCTTTCCTGAGCACAAAAATAAAAGCCTCTAATATGTTGCATGCGGGATTCGAACCCCACTTCCCTTACTTCATGAGTGACGCCAACACCACTAGGCCATATGCTCATATTGTGTCTTAAAACATGCACAACAAAAATTAAGCCTACAGCTAAAGTCTAATTCCTTTTAAAAGAAAATAATTTAAAAGAAAAGTAAGTACCAAGACTAGAACTTTGGACCCCTTGCTCCCTCTATGGCGTCACTCCCTTGCTCCCTAAGTGGCGCCACTTTTCCACTTCACCACAACTCCTATTGTTCTAGCTAAACACCCACAATTTCCCTTAAGCCTTGCATCCTACAGCTCTCCCCACTTAAGAGCCAAAAATCAAGATTTCTCCTATGCCCTCCAAAATCACCTTTCTGACAGGTCCAACTTGAAATAATGCCGTTCTCATATTCCCAAAAATTCTAAGATGCTTCTACGCTCGGGGCCCAATAGGCCCAACTCTTCTAGGCCCAATTTTGGGATGTTACACAGGCCTTGTGTGATTGGTAGGTTGGATAGACAAAGGTTGCCCTTTTGTCCAAGTTTGCCCTTCTGGTGAAGGCAATATCGCGATACCTAGAAGAGGATATCACAATATCTTGGGCAATATTGAACTTGGGGGTCTTCTTTAAGAGGCAGATATTGTAATACCCAAGGAGGATGTCGCAATACCACTGAAGGGTCTCATTGGTCTTCTATATTGCTGGAGGTATCGCGATTCTAGGGGTTGGATATCACGATAACCTTGTCTTAGATATCGCTCTCGCTCATTTTTTACCTTAGTTTCAGCCCTATATCACTCAAACACACGTTAGACCTCCCAATGGCACTATCGGCTAATTTGGGTAAAAAAATAGAAAAAAAAATGAGAGTTTTTCACTTAATACTCGAAAAATATAAAAATACAAAAAATAATGAAAAACTAAGCTAAAAACTCTATTTTGCTTGAAAAAAAGCTCCTTAAGTGTGTCAGAAAAGTCAAATTTGTCAAATCGATTTATGGAAGATAAATAGTGCCTTATAAGGCATGAATTGTGTGGCGGAGTGGAAAGTGGTGTTTTACCACCATTTCGATGAGGGTAACCATGTGTAACAGTCCAATTTTTAGTGGTGTCAAAAACAGTGGTTCGAGACCACTAAATCCAACGAGTGAGTTCAAAAATTTTATTATTTAGTGTTTATGAGAAAATTATGATTTTAGAAGACTTTTGAATTAGTAATTTGTGATTTAGAAGAATTTATTAGGTAAAATGGTTTCGAAAACGAGGAATCGAGACCTCGATTTTATAAACTGAGCCGTAAATATTTTTATAAATACTTACGGAGTGTCATTGAGTTAGTATTAAAGTTTTATTAGAAAATTTTAACATTTCGATAGTTAATTAATTAAAAAGGACTAAATTGAAAAAAAGGGTGCAAAATTAGCTAATTAAAGAAATAGTGATTAAATAGCTTAAGTGGTGAATAAGGGAGGCCCAAAAAGGCAATTAGACACTTATTAAAAGGCTGAAATGGCATGTGCAGGAAAAAAATCTTGAAATTGGATGGTTTAGGGGCAAAATAGTCATTTGGGAAATTAAAGTAAAAATAAAAAACAATGACTAAATTGAAATCTAGACATTTCTTCATCAATCTTCAACCAAAAACACCATAGGAGAGTCTTCAAAAGCTGGGTTTACATAGTTTTACTCCATGTGAGTTCAATTCTTGTTTATTTCTTGTAAATTTTATGTTTTTAAGACTTTTACAATTTAGTCCAACTATCTATTTCATTAGTTTTTTATTTTATTGGTAATTTTGAAAGTTACTATTGATGAGTGCTGGATGTTTATGATGAATTAACATGGAATTGAAGCTTTAATTTTTTTATGTGATAATATTATCAAGTGATTTCAATAGAAATTGATTTTTAGGACTAAATTGGGAAGAATAAAAGAATTAGGGTTTTCTATTAAATTTCTATAGATCAAAGGCTGTAAGATAGCTTATAATAATGGAATAAATTGTCAATTGAGAAAAATTAGCTCAATTGATAGGATATTTAGTGAGGGACTAAATTATAAAAACTGTAAAAGTTGGGCTAATTGTGTAATTTTGAAAATTGAGGGGTATTAATTGTGAAGTGAATTGAAATTGAAATATATGCTAATGAATGAATAATTTTAAATTTTAGATCAAGAGCCCGTAGATCAACGAGATAAAGGGAAATTAGCATAATAGTCACTAACTACTACAAACTTACAATTCAGCTCAGGTAAGTTCATATGGTTAAATTTTAATGATTATTTATTAAATTGATGAATGTTATAATGTAATTAGTTATATTCTTGTTGTTGAAAATAAAATTATTTGTTATACTGTGAAATCGAATTGAATGTTTAAATTGAGTAGAATGCGGGATTGAGTACAATCGTTTTGTAGCTAAAGATGAATTGACGGATAAGACCATAACTGGGTTATGGCACTATAAACGTAAAACCATGTTTGGACCATGGTAGTATTTATATGTAAGACCATAGCTGGGCTATGACATTAATGTAAAGGATGAATTGAAGGGTAAGACCATAACTGGGTTATGGCACTATAAACATAAGACCATGGTTGGACCATGGCAGTGTTTACATGTAATACCATAGCTGGGCTATGGCATTCTGATGATAAGACCATAACTGGGTTATGGCACTACGAATGTAAGACCATAGCAGGGCCATGGCAACGTATATGTAATACCATAGTTGGACTATGGCACAAAGAAAATGATGTACTCATATCCATAAGCCGTTCTTCGATTCTGTAACACCCCAAACCCGGCCTAGACGTTATGGTCGAATCTGGTGATGTCACATGATAGCGTGTTGAAACTAAGTTGTTACGATAAAACCGTTTTCATTTATTTACTCTTGTTGATTCCAAAATCGCTTACTTATTTAATCGATTGTTTTAAAACACAATTCGTCGCGGAAGCTCTATGAATCATTTATTTTATGAAAAACCGAGTTAATTAGGTAAATTCGTCCATCATAGGAAAACCCCTTTGTTTTAGAGAAAACCGTTTGTTCGTTGAGTTTGTGTAGTTATTAAATCCAAGAAAATAGTCTAAAACCCGAAATAAAAGCAACCAGTCCAAAAAAGTCCAATTTACATAAAAAATAACCCAAAAAATAATTAAGAAATAATTACCAAAACTAAAATTAAAACAATATATAAAATACGTGTGACCACCTTCGAGTCCTCTGCTGCACCGATCCGTCAAGTCTGGGGATTACCTGTGCACATCAAACAGAGAGGGGTAAGTTTATGTAAACTCAGTGTGTAATCCCACAGAAAACAAACAACAAGAAACACAAGGCACAAGAGTAAAGCGATCTTGGGCCTAAGCCCCTTTCGAAGATCGATGTCGTGATGCACAAGGGTCTTAGCCTTTCACGATGATCGATATGAGATATACGAGATGCGAGAACAAAGTCCTACCCAACTAGCCTCTACACACCATCTCCGTCCAACCCTACACTCCATGTGGGGATTAAATCAACCCACCCATCCCTACACTCCAAGTAGTACTGAATGCGGCACAAACGGTAGTTTGCAGCTGAGCTGCCAGTATATTAGGCATAAAAGCCTTTCAGTACACTTCCTCCAAATAATATCATCCCAACCCAATGCAATGCAACATACAATAGATGACATGCTATTAGGTGATTGTCAGTACATACACTCATTTCAGTTTACATGCAAATTATTAACATGATCAGTACAGATATCATACAATCAGTATCACACTTTTAGGGGTCTAAGTAGTGCTTACCGACCCTACAGTAGGTTCACAGTTGACTTGGACAACCCATGCGACCTTAGAAATCAATTCAGTAAAAATGGGCTCATACGCCTATGTGGTCTGCCCGTGTGGCCCACACGGCCCAAATTTTCCTTGGCCGTGTAGATCACACGGCCTGGCCCTGAATCCCACACGCCCGTGTGGACTACCCGTGTGGCCCACACAACCCAAATTAGTCTAGCCCGTGTGTCACACACGGCCTACCTGGCCATCACACGGTCGTGTCTTGTGCGCACGCCCTGGCCTCATCAATCACACGCCCGTGTTATGGCACACGGCCTACCACACGGGTGACCACACACCCGTGTGGCGTCAATAGTGAGGTTTTTGGCTTTCGTTGAAACCTCATTTTCTGCGTTCCCGGGTACACACCTGGTTTCGATGTATGCTAAAACGATCCTCGAGCACTCCAGAACCTAAAATTGACCAGTCCAACTCCACAATTAGCCTTAACTCATGATTAATCATAATTTTAACAACCGTTCAATTCTACATTTTTCGCTTACCATCAACACTCCGAAAGCTTTTGGCTATGAAACAGCACGAAAGAGCCCCGTTTCTACTAATTCTCTGCTGTCCAAATAGGAAATTATTACCCTTCAATAGATTATTCAAAAATAAAGATTACAAGGTACCAGAATAACTTACCCAAATGCACCGAAACACCGAACAACGCAATACCAAGATCGAGCAAATAGTCAAAAGTCAAAGGAACAAAAGAACTGACATCGAAGAATGGGGAATAGAGTTTGTTGTCAGGAAAAATGAGAAGAGAAGAGGAGAGGAGATAAAGTGACCGAATTTTAAAAAAAACAAAAAAATGAAAAGAAATATTTTGATAACCCCCATATCCATATCCCCACTCTCCTAGATTCTATCCACCCAACTCCCCACTACTCAGAACTCTAACACAACCAAAACTCCCATCCATCAAACCGAGCAAAAATTAACTCTCTCTTGCTCAAGCAGGGATTCGAACACAGGACCATCATCAAGCCAACACACTGCTTAACCACCAGACCAACAGGCCCATTCTAATATAAGCTTATCAACAATTAGCTAAAAGCCTATTGACCAAAGATAGGGCTTTATTCATAAAAATACCAAAATTTGCCCAAGTCATAGCTTGAACTTGGGACCTCTCACACGCACCCAGAACACTTAACCACTAAGGCAGATACACATCTTGTGTCCCATATTCACAAAAATAAAATTTAAATTTTGGGGCGTTACAAATTCAGTAAGAATTGGTAAAAGACTTATGTGATTGAAATTGAAAGATTTATTGATTTTTATTGATATTGTTTTGAAGGAAGTGTGTTCATCGATTTATGTTGTGTTTGACAGGGAGAATGTATGATTTATTTAAAATTTAATTTATTATATTAAATTCGGTAAGATCAATGTTTAACCTAATGAACTTACTAAGCTTTAGAAAGCTTACTTATGTTGTTTAATGTTCCTTGTAGATTTACGAGAAGTCGAGAGGCCGGATCAACATATTGAATCACACTATCCAACTTGGCGGTAGATTTTGCTAAGTTTACTATGTTTTAGATGGCATGTATAAGGTTTCAAATGATTGTGTAAATGTTAAAAAAATTACATTTTGATTATGTTTCATATCAACTTATATATACATGGTTTGTCCTGTTTGGTAAAAGTATTGGTATGGGTAATGAATGAATTAATAAAGCATGTTAATATAGGTGGTTGCATATATGAATTAAATTATATTCTAGCTTATATTATTAAAATATATGTGATTATATGATCAAAATATGATAGAAATTGGTTGTTTAGAGATTTTTTTATAGCTTATACATGTGAAATTGGTTGTGCATAGGTTGATACCAAGATGGGGTGAGAAAAGTGGCCTTAAATTGGCCTATTTTCGTCCACACGGGCAGAGACACGGGCGTGTGTCTTAGCCGTGTGTGACACACGGCCATGCGCACGGGCATGTGATTTAGCTGTGTGTCCCCTGCACCTTAAAATTTTGAAACAGAATGCTCAGGTTTTAGCACACGGCCTAGCACACAGGCGTGTGGCTTGGCCGTGTGACCCCTGCACTTTGTACACGGCCTAGCATACAGGTGTGTGGTTGGCCGTGTGACCCAAGTCAGAGAGTTACACGTGTAAGGACACGGGCTGGGACATGGCCATCTGCCTCACTTCGAATGCCCACACGGCCTGAAACATGGGTGTGTCTCCTCACACGGTCGGCAACACGGACGTGTGTCCACTGCTCCTAAGAAAAATTTTAAGATTTTGGGAAAAATTCCCTGAGTGTCCAGTTTAGTCCCAATTCACTTCTAAGGTGTATTTTGAGCTTCGAGGGCCCATCTAAGGGACAATATGAGTGTTATATGATTGATTCTTGATTTGTATAACAAAGATAATGAAATATTCGTAATTAGTCTGTAAAGTTCAGTAATGCTCCGTAACCCTATTTCAACAACGGATAAGGGTTAGGGGTGTTACACCATGAATGCCAATTGCTGGGTCATTCTCTTGTCATACAATGTAGATAACCTTCAAGGCAATGGTTGAGAACCTCTATTTTTCCATCAGTTTATGGATGGTAGGCTATGGACATATGGATTTTGGTTCCAAGTCGTTTGTGTTGGTGAACTAGAACTGAAAGTATGTTAAAGAACTTGTTGAAATCATTGTGTTTTATTGAATTGCAAAGCTATTTATTTATAAAAAAAGTTTATGAATTTATAATGCAAAAAAATCTTCTATTGAATCTTAATCTAAATTGTTCTTTTACTATATTATTTGCCTAAAAATAAAGGATGATATTTGCTTAAAGACTAGGACAAATCGCAGCTTCAAAAATCATAACAGTTAAGACTCCTTCTTGATGTTGGAGCTAAAAACTCCAAGCTTTTGTCTTAAGAACTCAAATCTATCTTTAGGCAATGCTTTTTTGAAAATGTCAGCGTATTGATTTTCTGTACTACAATAAACCAGTTGCACTTCTCCTTCCTTTTGAACATCATGAAGAAAGTAGAATTTTATTTTGAAGTGTTTACTTTTGACATGGAACAACAGGTTATTAGCTACTTATATTGCAGCTTGGTTGTCCACAAATATCTATTTGCTTTCCCCTTGCTCCAGATGCAAACCTATCAAAAGTTTTATGATCCAGAGTGCTTGATTTGCAACAGCAATAGCTACCATATATTTTGCTTTTGTTGTGGATGGTGCAATAATTTCTTATTTTTTCGAGCACCAAGAAAAAATTCTAGAACTAAGACTAAAACAGTAACATGAGGTGCTACACATATCATCAGCACATCCAGCCCAATCACTATCCGAATAACCATGGAGATTGAAATTTTCAACTTGACTGACCTTTATGCCATAATCAACTGTGCCTTTTACATATCTCAGAATTCTTTTTCCTACTTGAAAATGAATTTCACTAGCACAGTTCATGTACCTTGATAACAAACTCAGAGCATGCATGATGTATGGCATGGTTGCTATCAAATACATCAAACAACCAATTAAACTTCTATATAGTTTGTCATAAATTTTTTTAGCTCCATCTTCTTTTGAAAACTTCTCTTTTTGATTCATTGGAGTTGCAGCCGACTTGCAAGCTTCCATGTTAAATTTGTTGAGGACTTATTTTGCATATTTTTACTGGCACACAAAATTTTCATTTTGCTTTTGTCGTACTTGCATACCAAGAAAAAATGTCATTTCTCCAAGATCTGTCATTTCAAATACCTCTTTCATCTTTTCTTTGAACTTGGCTATTAGCTCCAGTCTACTTCCTGTTACAAGTAGGTCATCAACATATAGAGACACCACAAGTAATTTATCACCATTTTTCTTGATATACAAAGTAAATTCACTTAGGCATTTTTCAAAACCTAAGTCAAACAAATATGCATCAATTCTACTGCACCAAGATCTTGACGCCTGTTTTAAGCCATACAATTTTCTCAACTGGTACACCTTTACTTCTTTTCCTTGAATAGCAAAGCCTTGTGGTTGTTTAATGAATATTTCTTCCTCCACGTACCCATTCAAAAATGTTGATTTGACATCCATTTGATGTACAAGCCAATCTTTTTGTGTAGAAAGGGTTAATAACATTCGTACAGTATCCATAATGGCAACCGAAACAAAATTTTTTGAAAAATCTACCACAAACATCTGAGCATACCCCTTGACGACCAGCCTCGCCTTGTACTTGTTTACAGAACCATCAGGATTGAGTTTGGTTCTATAAACCCATTTCACTCTTATAGCATTCTTGTGATTTGGTCTGTCCACCAATTCCCATGTTTAATTCTTTTCAATCATCCTAAGCTCTTCCTTCATTGTAGCCAACCATTTCTTATTAGTTGCAGCTTTTCATACCTTGCAGGCTCTATCACAGCAACATTACACATTTGATAGATGTCAGAAAGCGATCGGGTTCCTCGAATAGGTTAATCATCTATGTCATCATCTTCCTCATGAAACTCGGTCTTTTTGTTAGCATCCCAACTTCAGTTATCTGAATCATGGAATTGGACATCTCTGTTGATTATGACTTTGTTGTGGTTTGGAAAGTAGATTCTGTAGGCATTCAAGAATGAGCTGTAGCGTACAAAAATTCCAGCATCTGCTTTCTTGTCCAATTTGTGTAACGACCCGATAGTTAAGGTTTTCGAAAAGTGTATTTCTGGGACTCCATTTTCGAAAACTAAAAAAAATATTTACAGAGTCATATTAGAAACGAATTAATTTTTGGATTAGTAAATTTTGTGAAATTAGGAGTTGTTAAGGTACTAGGACTAAATCATGTTAAAGTTAAAAGTTCAATTATAGATTGAAATAAATTAAAGAGACTAAGGAAGCAATTATACCTTTGTTTCAATTGAAGTGGACGGTCATAATGAAACATTTATGATATGTATATATATAATATATTTATATATGTTATAATAATAAAAGAAAGAATAAAGAAGATGGAAAGAGAATTGCATGCAAAAAATAAAGAAAGAAAGAAAAGAAAAGGAGAACACACACGGCACTAGGGACCGTAGGGTTCAAAATCAAATTGGTTAGTGCAATTTAGTCATTTTCTTGTAATTTTCATATTTTTGGAATCCCGGTACCTAGGGCTACCCGACCCATGTTGTAATTTTTAGTATTTTTCAAGATTTTAGATGTTGACAATGTTGAATAGTTTACGTATTAAGGATTAAATAGATAGATTTTTAAGTTAGAAATGGAAAAGGACTAAATTGTGGAATAAATTATTGATTTTGAGCAATAGGGACTAAATTGAGAAAAATTCAAAATTAAGGGGTGAAATTGGAAAAGAGAGAGCTAAATTTAGTTTAGAGTGAAATTAGTATAAAAATATAAAGTTAAATGTGAAGGTGAAAAATTAGTCTTGGTTTAGGGACTCAATTGAAGAATAAGCAAAATATAGTGTGAAATTGAATTGTGTAATATTAATGTATTTCAATTGTTTTATTCTGTGGCAGACGTCATACCGAAATCCTCAAGTAAAAAGGGAAAGGATAAAATCAACATCAAATAGCTTGAAATTTACGATTTTTTGTTTCTATAATTCGAATTAAATAGTAGATTGTTGCATATTTAATTGTTTGCATATTGTAAGCATTTGAGGTGAGTACTTTGGTACTTTGGGATTGAATTGAATTCATAGTGGATTTGGAAAGGATTGATTTTGTGTATTATGATATATATTGATTATATAAACATTGAATTGATTGTATGTGATAATATGTATATATGTGAAATTGAGACAATTGGTTGCATTAAAAAGTGAAATGAAACCCTATTAACTGTATCGGGCCGATTCGGATATAGATGGCATGCCATAGGATAGGAAGAGTTCAGGGAATTCTTTGACCTCGAGTCGATGAGGCATTGGGTGCCAATTTGCTTCAGTTTAACCGATGAGATACTGGGTGTTAATGTATATAGTGCTGGGCGCAGTTATTACTTCGGATTTATCCGATGAGGCACTGGTTGCCAAACTGGTGTGTTGGTTGGATCTATGTATTCGTCCGAGTCTGAGTCGTGTTAATAGGGGAAATTAAATAATGATTTATGTGATTAATATTGAAATGGAAAAGATGAGAAATGAATATGAGATGAGAAATGTAGTATGAAATGATGAAATGAGATGTGAAACTTGAAACGAATTCAAGTATTGATCAAAGAGATGAATCATGCTATTGCATGAGTTGAAATATTCAAATGCTATATGAAATGCCTTTGATATATATATATACTTGAACATGTGGAATTTAGAGGAAGTAATAAAGAATGAGAAAATTTGTAATATTGATTTGAAACATAAGTGGATAATATTCTTCGTTGCATTCTCACATTTTGATTACTCATATTAAGTTAAATTGTTCGAATTATAGAAATACCACTGAGTTATACTCAGCGTGCGATTTTATTTTCCATGCGTAGGCTAGGTACTGATTGACTTATTTCTGACTCAGCATCAAACAACAAATCCCGAGCTCAAGTGTGGTGATATCTTATTTTGTAATGGTATGTACCTAGGGAGTCTTTTGTTGATATTTTGGTTTGCTAGTAATATGATGGTTAATTGTATATATGGTTGTGGTAAGGCTATGTTGGTATGTTAGCCTAGCTTATAGTTTGTTTTGTGTTTAGCTTAAAAATTTGGTAGCCTAAGTAGCTAAATATTAGTTCAATTATAGCAAAATTGGTATGAAGGAAAGCTTGAAAGGTTGATTGCTATGCTAGAGTATTGATGATATAAAATGTGGTACCAAAGAGGGTACATTGGTTAGACACTTAAAATGGATTGTTTTGGCTCATTTTAGGCATGCTTAATCATGTTTTGAATAGGTGGCTAGTAATTGAGTTGCTTAGTGCCCAAGTAAGTAGGAAATAGTAAACTTGAGTTTTAAGTTCATTTAGGTGCACACAGTCTGCCACACAACCATGTGCCACACACGGGCAACACACACGGGCGTGTGCGCTGAGCGTGTTGAAAAATAGTATAGGTGTAGTTTCCACACGGACTGACACACGGCCTGCGACACGGTCGTATGACCCAATTCAGTGAGTTACAAGGGCGGAGACACGGGCTTGGACACGACTGTGTGTCCCAACTTCGAGAGTCTCACGGTTTGGGGCATTCCACACGTCCTGGCTACATGGCCATGTGTCCCTTATTTTTAAAAATTTTCAAAAATGGCCCTAAACTTTTAGAATAGTTCCAAATTAGTCCCTACCTATTTTTAAACTATTTTTAGGGTCCTGTAGACTCGAAATAAGGGTCGTAAGAGTAATTTTTACTCTGAATTGGATTGAATTGGCAAACCTGAATTAAGTGCATTCTACTAACATCATCGAAAGTAATAATAGTTGGAGTATGGACCAATACTCTGATGCTAATAATTGGAATAGTCTTGATATGTATCAAACTTCTAGCATTCAAGAAGGGATAAATAGTGATAAGAGTGTAGACAGTGGAAGGCCAAGTTTAGCATTGCATAGCATGATTCGTTAATCGATTGTATAAGATTCTAGTATGAAAGAATTAGATTGTTGTGACCTGCCCTTGTATATTATAATGTTAATGGTTAGCTTACATGTTTAATTATGATTGATTAGTTGTTTTGATTTTTTAGTAATGCCCGTGACCTTAATCCGACGTTGGAGAGGGGTTAGGGGTGTTACAATTTGTCTCTCTTAACCTGATGAATGTAAGAGAAACACAAGCAACCAAAGGCTTTCAGATTAACAAATTTAGGTTTGTAGCCATACCATGCTTTAAATGGGGTTCTTTTATGCAAAGCTTTGGTTGGAAGTATATTAAGTAGATAAACTAATGTGTTTGCTGCCTGAGCCCAAAATATCTTCGGCAACCCTTTGTCATGAAGTAAGCACCTTGCCATCTCCATAATTGTTCTATTTTTCTCTCCATCACACCATTTTGTTATAGAGTGTAGGCTGCAGCCAACTGATGCTCGATGTCTGCATCTTCACAAAATTTATAATTTTTTTTTGGAAGTATATTCAGCTCCGTTGTCAAATATGATCACCTACATCTTGCAAGCACTTTGAGTTTCCACAAAAGCTTTAAACTTCCAAAAAATGTTAGCAACTTCAGATTTCAACTTCAAGAAATAAATCAAACAAAATCTTGTGTGATCATCAATGAAAGCAATGTAGTACTTACTGGCATTCAATGACAGTGTTCTTGTAACACCCCAAACCCGGTCAATACGCCACGACCGAATCTGGTATGTCACTAAGGAAAATATTTTTGAAAGAATCGAATTAACAATTAAATTTTGTGAAAAACTCTTTGAAATTCTTTATTTGTCGAAAATAAGTTAAAACTGAAATTTACTTTGAATTACATAAGACTTTAAAACTTAGTTGATAAATCATAGGATAGAAACCATTTATATCTTTTTAAGAAAATTTGAAATATCACTTTGAAAATCCGTTTGCAATTGAGTATAGAAACTTGAATTTTGGAAATCACTTAATTTGTTGAAAACACTTAACTTGTAATTTTTCTATTGAACTATTCATATTACCCGATGGTAAGATTTTTAAAACCATTGCGAGTTTTTAGCTTAGAAAACTTTGAGCTCAATTATTAGATTAACCAAGTAATTTATAAGCCATATTTTAAATATATTCAAAACATAAAAATAATCCAAAACATAATTAAACAGGCCTTATTACAAATCCATAAAATATGAAAACCAAATTAAAATAAAGTACCCAAATGGAAGTTCATGTAAAACCAAACTTTATTGCATGGCCTCCTCGAGTTCATCCGGCTCCACATCCGCGATCTCACGAATCACCTGAAAATATAAGGGAGAAGGTGAGTCACCAAGACTCAGTGCATATTCCCTCTCCCGGGTAAATACCACATACTTACACAAATTATAACAAAGCAACATATATGTATAATGCACCCAACCTAGCCATCCATAACTCTTTTTCTACCCCGTGTGGTACCAAACCACTGGTGGTGCCAAACCACTGGTGTCCAAAGACACAAATGTGATACCAATTCACTGGTGACCGTAGTCACGAATAATCCATCTATGGGGCCAACCCACGTGTGATACCAAATCACTGGCAGACGATCCCATATCTCAAAAGTGGGGCAAACCCACGGTGGAATTAACCACGAGGACAAGTCGCTATGAGGTGCCAAACCCTCCGTGTCCAAGACACGAATGTGATACCAAATCACTGGTGGTGCCAAACCACTGGTGTCCGAAGACACGAATCATCAAGTTGTGGGGCCAACCCACGTGTGATACCAAATCACTGGCAGACGATCCCATATCTCAAAAGTGGGGCCAACCCACGGTGGAATTAACCACAGGGACAAGTCGCTATGAGGTGCCAAACCTCTGGTGTCCGAAGACATGAATGTGATACCAAATCACCGGTGGTGCCAAACCACTGGTGGTGCTAAACCACCGTGTCCAAGACACGAATCATCAATCTTCCCCCTCCACTCATATTGCCCATACCAATGCAATAGATAGACAAATCACGTCAATAAACTTTGATATGTATCTCATAACGAATATATCATAAATCGTAGATCATAATTTCAATCCACATGTATTAACAACATATTGAAACGGACTTACCCGAATCCTCATTCATACCATCATGGTATCATATCCAGATCTCATCGATTTACCCACTTTCATAATATGATTAGTTATAACACACAAATATACATATATAAACCAAGTTATAAAGTGTGTAAGATACACACCTTTCACCAACGCAATACTAAAATCCAAAGATCCGCTCTACCGCACTAGATCACCTTGCCCCTACATTCGGCCAATACTTAAATCATTACTATAGACCATTCGGCCAACCACAATCCTTATCCACCATAGCCTTTGGCTTTACATCCATTAAAGAATAATGAATCGACAAGATTTCTTACCACTTGACTTACTAACCTTTGATCGCTAGAGAAAACTTAGATCGATTGCTTCCGAAGTCCCAAAAAGCCTAAATGAATAATCGATTCCTATAATGGTTAGAACCTTGCTAACAATGCCCAAAGATTCGGCTTTTGTCCACAAGAAAATGACTTAGAAAAGAGAAAAGAAATAATAATAAAATCGGCCATGAACACTTACCTATTACCAAAACTGATTGAAGAAATCAAATGAAGTCATACCCTTGAATATTCGGCCAAAAAATAAATCAAAGGAATATGAGAGTTTCGGCTATAAAAAGAGAAGAAGAAATAAAATGTAAATGGGTGTTTTAACTTTGAGTAAATGAAAAAGAAATGGGATTTGAGATGAAGAATGATTCGGCCAAGAGAGTGTAAAGGAAAATGTGATTTGAATAATATTGAAAGAAAGAAAAAGAGAGAGATGTGGGAGAGATTCGGCCAAACACTTCTTTGCCAAAAAGAAAGTGCACAAAAATGCACAAAGATAGATTGTAGTTTCGGTTTCAAAAGAGCAAATGAAAGAAAGGAAAATGGTATGATTTGATTCAACAAAATGAGGCTAAAATCAAAAGCAAAATGCACCAAAATGCACAAGACACATTCGGCCAAGGAGGAAAGTTTTTGGAGAGGAAAAAAAACAATTGCAAAAAGATGTTCAAATGACAAAAATTGGCCAACTATCCCCCCAAGCTACCTATCACATTCGGCCACCCCCTTAGACACCCATGCCGTCCACATACATCCACTAAAGGCCTAGGAATACCTTCCAAAACATCATCCTAAAACCAAGCCTTATGTCTCCCCAACCTTCCATAACCTTAAGATTCTTATCCCCAATTTCAAGCTTTCCTTAAACAAAAATTCAACTTGCCAAAAGATGAAAGTCCAACCTATCATAAACAATGGTTGACCGTCCATAAATGCTAGGATTCAAAAATAAGCCTTCAAAATGCTAAACATGCTACTCGAACCTCTAACCTCAAGCAACCTTTCAAGCTCCTTAACCATCTTGCCACTTACTCCTCTTGTGCTTTAATTAACACTTAAATTAACTTAAGTGCTAAGCTTACTTAATCCACTTCATTAAATAAACCATACTAAAAATTATTCTAACTTCCTAAATAAAATCAAGCCTTCACAAGACTATGCTAACACACAAAATTCATACCCGAGCCAACACAAATAATACTCAAATTTTGGGATCTTACAATTCTACCCCTTAAGAAAATTTCGTCCTCGAAATTACCCGATCAAAAGAGTTGAGGATATCTGCTGCCTCATTACATCCTCCGGTTCCCACGTAGCTTCCTCCACGCCATGATTCCACCATAAAACCTTCACTAAAGGAACTGTCTTCCCACGCAAAACTTTCACATCTCGATCTAGGATCTGCGCATGTGTTCTTCTTCTATCGCCGATCTGGACTCACCTCTATTTCCTCATCGCCACAACATGCGATGGATCGTAACGATAGCGTCTAAGCATGGAGACATGGAACACATCGTGATTTCGACTCTCACCGATGGCAACTCGTGATAGGCTACTGGTCCCACTCGCCTCAACACCTTATACGGTCCAATGAACCTTGGACTTAACTTGCCTTTTCTCCCAAATCTTAACACTTTCTTCCATGGCGAGACCTTCGTAAAAACTTTGTCACCCACGGCAAACTCTATATCCTCCGCTTGAGATCCGTGATATGACTTCGCCTATCCGAAGCTTCCTTCAGACGAGCCTGAATCGCCTTAACCTTATCCTCGCCTCGCAACCAACTCGGTCCTAACATCCGACGCCACCCAACTCGGTCCAACATGTAGTAGGCGCGACACCTCCTACCATACAACGCCTCATATGGTGCCATCTTAATGCTTGCTTGGTAACTATTGTTGTATGCGAACTTCGCCTAATGGTAAAAACTCTTCCCACCTGCCTCAAGTCCAATACACAACCTCTCAACATATCCACTAAAATTTGAATAACCCTTTCCGATCGCCGCCGGGATGTGGATGAAATGCGGCATCGAAATCCAACCGCGTACCCAAAGCCCGATGTAACGCTCTCCAAAACCTCGACGTAAATCTAGGATCTCTGCTCGAGATGATCGACACCTGGTACACCGTGCAACCTCACTATCTCGCTACATACAACTTAGCTAACTTCCTCAAGTGAATAATCCATCCTTACGGAATGAAATGAGTGACTTAGTCGACGATCCACAATCACCCAAATCGAATCCTTCTTACTAGGCGTAAGAGGTAATCCACCGACAAAGTCCATAGTAATCCTTTCCCACTTCCATCTGTGGAATCTTCACTACTGAAGTAACCCGTGACGATAAATCGATGCTTCGCCTTGACTGGCCGACACGTCGACATTTACCCATAAACTCGTTACCTCACGCTTCAGACCTGGCCACCAAAACTGCTCTCTTAAATCCCGATACATCTTGCTTCCTCCAGGATGCATAGCATATGGGCTGTTATGTGCATCCCGAAGAATCCTTTGCCTCAACTCAACATCCTTCGGCATACAAGCTCTCCCTTTAAAACACAGTACTCCATCATTTGGACAAACTATATTCCTCTAAACCTCCGATTCGAATGCGCAACCTCCGATCATTTAAACCATCATCCTCTAACTGCTTCTCCTTGATTTGCTCTAACCAAGTCGGCTTGACTTACAGTTCAGCCAGAAGACTCCTATCGTCATATAAGCTAAGACGAGCAAACATCGATCTTAAATCCGATACAACCTTACGGCTCAACGCGTCTGCCACCACGTTAGCCTTGCCGGGATGATATTCGATCGAACAGTCGTAGTCCTTCAACAACTCGATCCATCTACACTGCCTCAAGTTCAAGTCCTTCTGAGTCAAAAGGTACTTAAGACTCTTGTGATCCGTGTAGACTATCGACTTCTCTCCATACAAATAGTGTCTCCATATCTTCAAAGCAAAAACCACAGCAGCTAATTCCAAGTCATGCGTCGGATAATTAACCTCATGTGGTCTCAACCGCCGAGATGCATAAGCCACTACTTTCCTTCCTCGCATCAAAGACACATCCCAAACCAAGATGTGATGCATCACAAGAAACCGTGAATTCCTTGCTCGCCTCAAAGTTGAATCAAATCGAGCTTCAATCGAATCTTCTTCAACTTGTCGAAACTTCCTTGCCGCTTCTCGGTCCACACAAATGGAACTCCTTTCCTCAATAACTTGGTCATAGGTGCTGCTATCAAAGAAAATCCTTCTACAAATCTTGGTAATACCCCGCTGCACCTAGAAAACTCCGATCTCAACCACCGACTTAGGCGGCTTCCAATCCAACACCGCCTCAATCTTCCGAGGATCCACTCTAATCCCCTCGGTGATACTACGTGACCCAAGAAAGTCACCTCCTAAGCCGTAACTCGTCGACTTACTAAATTTGGCATACAAATGCTTTTTCCTCGAATCTGCAACACTACTCGCAAATGCGCATCATGCTCCTCCTCTAACTTTGAGTATACCAAAATATCGTCTATAAATACCACAACAAACCGATCCAAAAGCTCGCTGGAATACTCGATTCATCATATCCATAAATGCAGTGCGTTAGTCAACCCAAACGGCATCACCGTAAACTCGTAGTGCCCATACCGAAGTGCGAAAAGTCGTCTTATGGATATCACCTCTTTCACCTTTAGTGATGATATCCGGACCTTAAATCAATCTTGAGAAAATCGCTGCGCCTTAAGCTGATCAAACAAGTCATCTATCCTCGGCAAAGGATACTTGTTTTTGATCGTCACTTATTCAATCAAGCGTAGTCTATACACATCCGCATCGTACCATCTTTCTTCTTGACAAAAGTACCGGCGCCCCCATGGCGAAACACTTGGTCGAATGAAACCTCGATCCAACAACTCCACGAATCGAGCCTTTAATTCCATCAATTCCTTCGGTGCCATCCTATACGGAGCTATAGACACCGGCGCTGCTCCGGCAAATGATCTATACCAAATTCAACTTCACGGTCCGGAGGTAGTCCGTAAGTTCTTCAGAAATACGTCAACATATTCCTTTACCGTGCGGACATTCCCAACATTAGACTCCTTAGCCTCCAACGCACACACATGGACCACGAATGCCTCACGCCCTTCCTAACCAACTTCACGCCTTTCAACGCAGATACCACGTTGGATAGATAATCTCTTCTATTACCTATCATGACCACCTCTTCGCCTCAACCGACTTCAAAACCATGCGCTTAGCAACAAGCAATCCAAACTTGCTCGGTACTTGGCTAACCGGTCCATCCCAAGTATCGATCGAACTCCTCAAATGGCAATTCCATCGATCGCTATTTAACGCTACCCCTTGAAGTTCTAGGGGTACATCTCTATACTGACTTATTTACTTCTACAGAGTGACCTAGAGGGCTAAGTACGGTCATCCTCTTAGAAGCAGTCTCAGAAACTAAGCTCATGGTCTCTACTATGTTACTAGCAACATACGAATGTGTCGAACCCATATCTATCAAAGCAGTATATGGTTCACCAAAGATTAAGAACGTACTGGTTATGACGTCCGATGCATCGCCCTCCTCTCGACGCCTCACAGATACACCAAACCAGTCGTCTTGCCTCGGTGTTGCCAAAGACTTCGCCGGATGCTCCTCGACCTCGACCAGAACCATTACCTCCTCTACCATTACCTCGACCTCTATGTGGTGGCGGTCCTCATTTCGAACCGAGCACGACCTTGACCCTCGGATCGATTCTTGGCTAGCTTACGTGGGATGTCTCTCACACGATGATCCAATGAGCCACACTCGAAACATCCTTTCCTCTCGGTCCAACATTCACCCCAATGATATTTCCCACATCGATTACACCGCTGCTGGTCCTCGATTAGCGATGAATGTGCCTCCCTGCACCGATTCGGCCCACTTTGCCTAGCCCTCTTTTGAGAATTACCTGGTGATCCCGATGATCCGTAACTCTCTTATGCTTGTTCCGGTCGTAACTCGCTTTGCAGATTCCTTTGATTCCTTCGGCTATCTTAGCCTTTTCAACCAAAGCAAAGCAAACTCGCGCTCCCGATGTGGGGCAATCAATAATCTCACTCGTCCCTCAAATCTTCGAATCGAACACATCGCTCAGGTTCGATGCCACAATACCTCCAAAGATATCTGGCTCGGTCTTAAAAATTTCGCCTTATATTCTCGACACGGACTTACTACCTTGGATCAAACTCGTGAAATGCCTTACGCCGCACATCAATGTAATTAGACCCAATGTATTTCCGCTGATACGCTGCCTTGAAAAAATCCCAAGTGAGATCCTCCATTGCAAAGACCATTCTGCATCTTGTGAGCCACCACCGATATGACTCATCCCGAAGAAGCGATACGATTCCTTTCACTTTTTCTCAAGATTCGATCCAAATCATCCATGATTCGCTCTGTCGCCTCTAGCCAATATTCACCGCACTAGGAGCCACGCCTGAAACACCTCGAAATACCTCTGCTCCATTGGCTCAAAGTCGCTCAGATACGGATTTCTGAATTCCCGCGCCTCCACCTATTCCGGCTACCCTCTCAAGAACTCGCGAAGATCGCTCGAGACATCGCATCATCCCCGCTTGATCCTCGTTGCTCAACTCCAACTCGCTGGTGGTGGGGTAGTGGTACCTCATATTCGGATCCTTGACCAGGACTCACCGGCTCGCACACGACCATCCTACCCCGATCCGCGTCCACGAATCATACGACCTCGACCACGAGTACTCATGTCTAAAGTCTCGACTCATATGATTAAAAAGCGTTATGCATTAGTCATTATTCCACTTTCTTTAAAGCACAATTTTATGAAAAGTTTTAATAAGAGGTTGTTTCGCGAGTACATTCAACCTATAGTTTTGGGTCTCTAGAGTAATTCCTACTACTATACAGTCATGCCAACATCATCATATCATATCATCAAAATCAACGGTTTGATGTGCTTACCAGGGCGGATCGATGTCGGAGACTCGAGGCCATGCCTTTCCAACCATATAATTTTCAACAAAACATTTTAAAATCCATTCTTTAAAACATTTTGGGCCTCGGGCCCACAACCGACTTTTTGAACCTGGCTCTGATACCAATTTGTAACACCCCAAACCCGGTCAATACGCCACGACCGAATCTGGTATGTCACTAAGGAAAATATTTTTGAAAGAATCGAATTAACAATTAAATTTTGTGAAAAACTCTTTAAAATTCTTTATTTGTCGAAAATAAGTTAAAACTGAAATTTACTTTGAATTACATAAGACTTTAAAACTTAGTTGATAAATCATAGGATAGAAACCATTTATATCTTTTTAAGAAAATTTGAAATATCACTTTGAAAATCCGTTTGCAATTGAGTATAGAAACTTGAATTTTGGAAATCACTTAATTTGTTGAAAACACTTAACTTGTAATTTTTCTATTGAACTATTCATATTACCCGATGGTAAGATTTTTAAAACCATTTGCGAGTTTTTAGCTTAGAAAACTTTGAGCTCAATTATTAGATTAACCAAGTAATTTATAAGCCATATTTTAAATATATTCAAAACATAAAAATAATCCAAAACATAATTAAACAGCCTTATTACAAATCCATAAAATATGAAAACCAAATTAAAATAAAGTACCCAAATGGAAGTTCATGTAAAACCAAACTTTATTGCATGGCCTCCTCGAGTTCATCCGGCCCACATCCGCGATCTCACGAATCACTGAAACTATAAGGGAGAAGGTGAGTCACCAAGACTCGGTGCATATTCCTCTCCGGGTAAATACCACATACTTACACAAATTATAACAAAGCAACATATATGTATAATGCACCCAACCTAGCCATCCATAACTCGTTTTCTACCCGTGTGGTACCAAACCACCTGGTGGTGCCAAACCACTGGTGTCCAAAGACACAAATGGGATACCAAATCACTTTGGTCACCGTAGTCACGAATAATCCATCTGTGGGGCCAACCCACGTGTGATACCAAATCACGCGACGATCCCATATCTCAAAAGTGGGGCCAACCCACGGTGGAATTAACCACAGGACAAGTCGCTATGAGGTGCCAAACCTCGGTGTCCGAAGATACGAATGTGATACCAAATCACTGGTGGTGCCAAACCACTGGTGTCCAAAGACACAAATCATCAAGTTGTGGGGCCAACCCACGTGTGATACCAAATCACTGGCAGACGATCCCATATCTCAAAAGTGGGGCCAACCCATGGTGGAATTAACCATAGGGACAAGTCGCTATGAGGTGCCAAACCTCTTGGTGTCGGAAGACACGAATGTGATACCAAATCACGGGTGGTGCCAAACCACTGGTGGTGCCAAACCACTGGTGTCCGAAGACACGAATCATCAATCTTCCCCCTCCACTCATATTGCCCATACCAATGCAATAGATAGACAAATTACGTCAATAAACTTTGATATGTATCTCATAACGAATATATCATAAATCGTAGATCATAATTTCAATCCACATGTATTAACAACATATTGAAACGGACTTACCCGAATCCTCATTCATACCATCATGGTATCATATCCAGATCTCATCGATTTACCCACTTTCATAATATGATTAGTTATAACACACAAATATACATATATAAACCAAGTTATAAAGTGTGTAAGATACACACCTTTCACCAACGCAATACTAAAATCCAAAGATCCGCTCTACCGTACTAGATCACCTTGCCCCTACATTCGGCCAATACTTAAATCATTACTATAGACCATTCGGCCAACCACAATCCTTATCCACCATAGCCTTTGGCTTTACATCCATTAAAGAATAATGAATCGACAAGATTTCTTACCACTTGACTTACCAACCTTTGATCGCTAGAGAAAACTTAGATCGATTGCTTCCGAAGTCCCAAAAAGCCTAAATGAATAATCGATTCCTATAATGGTTAGAACCTTGCTAACAATGCCCAAAGATTCGGCTTTTGTCTACAAGAAAATGACTTAGAAAAGAGAAAAGAAATAATAATGAAATCGGCCATGAACACTTACCTATTACCAAAACCGATTGAAGAAATCAAATGAAGTCATACCCTTGAATATTCGGCCAAAAAATAAATCAAAAGGATATGAGAGTTTCGGCTATAAAAAGAGAAGAAGAAATAAAATGTAAATGGGTGTTTTAACTTTGAGTAAATGAAAAAGAAATGGGATTTGAGATGAAGAATGATTCGGCCAAGAGAGTGTAAAGGAAAATGTGATTTGAATAATATTGAAAGAAAGAAAAAGAGAGAGATGTGGGAGAGATTCGGCCAAACACTTCTTTGCCAAAAAAGAAAGTGCACAAAAATGCACAAAGATAGATTGTAGTTTCGGTTTCAAAAGAGCAATTGAAAGAAAGGAAAATGGTATGATTTGATTCAACAAAATGAGGCTAAAATCAAAAGCAAAATGCACCAAAATTCACAAGACACATTCGGCCAAGGAGGAAAGTTTTTGGAGAGGAAAAAAACAATTGCAAAAGATGTTCAAATGACAAAAATTGGCCAACTATCCCCCCAAGCTACCTATCACATTCGGCCACCCCTTAGACACCCATGTGTCCACATACATCCAATAAAGGCCTAGGAATACCTTCCAAAACATCATCCTAAAACCAAGCCTTATGTCTCCCCAACCTTCCATAACCTTAAGATTCTTATCCCCAATTTCAAGCTTTCCTTAAACAAAAATTCAACTTGCCAAAAGATGAAAGTCCAACCTATCATAAAAATGGTTGACCGTCCATAAATGCTAGGATTCAAAAATAAGCCTTCAAAATGCTAAACATGCTACTCGAACCTCTAACCTCAAGCAACCTTTCAAGCTCCTTAACCATCTTGCCACTTACTCCTCTTGTGCTTTAATTAACACTTAAATTAACTTAAGTGCTAAGCTTACTTAATCCACTTCATTAAATAAACCATACTAAAAATTATTCTAACTTCCTAAATAAAATCAAGCCTTCACAAGACTATGCTAACACACAAAATTCATACCCGAGCCAACACAAATAATACTCAAATTTTGGGATGTTACAGTTCTGATGGGCCCTTCTACGTCAGTGTGTACTAATTGTAATTTCTAAATAGGCCTCCAAGCCTTATTTTGTGGAAAAGGGAGTCTTGTTTGTTTCCCATATAGACAAATTTCACATGCAGATAGCTCCTTCTCCAAATGAGGCAAGCATTTTACAAGATTGTTTTTCTTCATAAAAAGTATAGTGACATGGTGAAAATGCCCCAACCTTTTGTGCCAAAGAAAAGTATTACTATCTTCTTTGTGTACAACAATTTGATTTTCTTGTATCAAATCTAAGGCAAAGCTTTTATCTTTCATATGGACTTTGAACACATCGTTGTTTTCAGCGTCTTTGATTATACAATTTTTGTTTTCAAACAACACCTTGTATCCTTTTTCCAACAGCTGAGCAACACTCAAAAGGTTCTGATTAATTTTAGGCACATATAAGACATCAAAAATAAATTTCAAACCTGTGTGACCTTCAATCGCCACTGTTCATTTGCCTTCCACAATGATATATGCCCCATTTCCAATTCTAAATCTAGAGACAACAATCTGATGAAGATCTTTGAAGAGTTCACAATCATAAGACATGGTTTGTACAATCGCTATCTATAAGCCAGCTCCCGGTTGAGCTGCTAGTGGTGAAGTAGGATGCCACAAACATTTGCCCACCATCTTGTGGATTTTGAGTAGTATTAGCTTCTCCTTGTTGTTGAGGAGACCTGTATATTTTCTTCATATGTTCTAACTGACCACACTTACTGCATTTCACATCTAACCTCCACCAACACCTTTTTTGTTGGTGATTGGTCTTTTTACAGTAAGGATAACAAGGAAAAACTTGAGTGTTGTTGCCTTTTTTTTGTCATGTGTGGAACCTTTAGTCTGCTTGTTTTTACTTTACATATTTTTCTTGCTTTTTCCACCATTATAACTCTGTGATTTAGCTTGAAGATCACCCTCTACTGTTCCTCCTTGTCTTATGTGTCTCTTTTGTTCCTGCACCTGTAAAACATTCAACAATTCTGCCAAGGTGATGGTTGATGGGTCTTTCATGTTTTCCAAAGACGAAATTGTGGTCTCAAACCTTTCAAAAATTGTGATGAGGAGTTTTTGAATAATCTTAGAATCAGAGAAATCAATGCCAAAGAGTCTTACGTTGTTGACAATGCCAAGAAATCTATCAGATTATTCCTTGATCATATCTGTTTCTTTCATCCTTTCCAACTCAAATTGTCTACAAAAATTCAATGCTTTCATACCTCTAACCCTTTCGTCTCCTTCATACTCTTGCTTTAAGAAATCCCAGATCTCTTTGGTAGTTTTCAAGGTCATTATTCTATAAAAAATAGAACTTGAGACTGCTGTAAACAAGCTAGCTTTGGCTTTTGATCTTTGATGCTTCTGATCCTTGTGATTTTTCATTTGAGACACCGTTGGATTGTTTGGTAAGGGAGGAATTTCATATTCCTAGTCTACGAATTCCCACACATCAATAGCTTCAATATAGGCTTCCATTTTAATAGCCCATCCTTGATAATTTGTGCCGTAAAAAATTAGGGGAGCAATTGCAGTGAACGAAGCTTCTGTATTCATATTTCTAATGGTTATGGTTTTGTACTTATGTAGGTGGATAAAGAGTGTTTATGGGTTTTTTTTTTGGTTATTTGATTTCATAGGTCCTTCAAGAAATAGCTCTTGATACCAATCTTTCGATAAACTAGAACTGAAAGTATATTAAAGAACTTCCTGAAATTATTGTGTTTTATTAAATTGCCAAGCTATCTATTTATACAATAAGTTTATGGATTTAAAATGCAAAAAAATCTTCTATTGAATCACAATCTAAACTGTTTTTTTACTATATTATTTGCCTAAAAATAAGGGATGATATTTTCCTAAAGACTATGATAAATTGCAGCTTCAAAAATCATAATAGTTAACAGTTTGAATAGTTCTTGCCAAATTTGGCTGACAAAGATTCTTTCACGATCAAATATTGTAACGAAAACTATGCGCAAGTGTACATAGTCATTCAAGTAATAAATAAGTAAAATGAGTTATCGTCTCCATAGGGACTGTATAAGCTTAATCAATTAATTGCAAGATTATAAATTCAAAATTTGATGTAAACACTAAATACTTTAGATGGTGATGATTAAACTAAGTAAAATTAATTAGATGCAAAGATTGATCCCTATGCAATTCTAATCTAGATGCAATTTACCTAAATGTATGAATGAATGGCTTTAGAAACAAAAAAATCAACATTAAATGGGTTAGGATAATTATATTAATCAATTCAATTTACTTTATCATGCTTAACAATGTTCGGAAATTCTTCCACGACAACTTGATTTTTCATGAGTTTGGAAACCAAATTAAGTATTTTTCTTAGTTAAATATGCATTTTATTGATCATATTAACTAAAGGTTTCTTAGAATTAATGTAAGGTCACAGGGACATTTACGTTTGCAACAGTTTAATTACATAAACCTAAAAACTATGCAAGGCAATAGAGCTAACTAAAGATATTACGAACCTCAACTTAGTTGGGTTTAAGGATCTAAATTGAGCATTGCACTTTTCAATTATGTGTCTACTATCCGTCGTTTGGTTAGGATCGCTCAGCTAATCTGAGTGCACCCAATCACGTATGAATGACATGCATCTTGATATTAATTCAATAGGATTTAAAATATCATTGTTGATGTAAAAAACAATAAACTCAAAGAAAACATAATTAATGTAAATAACAAGACGAAAGAGTAAACTCTATTCTGTTCAGCAGCCTTTCGGATTATTCTGACTGATGTGCTCCTCTGTTCTGCGCGATGCTTCTTTTGCTAAGGAGTTCCTAAGGTGGTCGACCAAAGAATGCTTTTGACACAGATTTTGTGGCTAAAGGATGGAAAGGAGATGGGTGACTATGCAAGGGAAGGAAAAGGGAAATAAAATATGGAGAAAATGCTAATGAAATAAGAGAAATAAGTTGTGAGGGATGAGGGATTAAGGGGCTGGTGCATGGTATTTATAGGTGAAGGTAATGGGTAGAGTTTGCTAAAAATAGATTCAAAATTCCTTCTTTTTCTACCATGCATGGTCAGCCATATTTCAAGGAGAAGAGGATGACTTAGTCTCCTCAATTTGAATTCAAACCAAGGCTATTAATAGCCATAGGGTGGACGATTTCAAAAGCAAAGTAGTTGGGCTGATTTCTGATTATTTTCCAACTGTAAGTGTAATAGCCCAAAATAGGGCCTAGTCAGATGTAACACCCCAAACTCGGCCCAGAAGTTAGGCCCGAATCTGGTGTGTCACACAAAAAAAAAACTCGTTTGAAAATTTTAGCCTCTTTGTTAAAACCCAAAACACTTAAGCAATTATTAACTACTTGAAAACGTAATTATCTTTAAAAACCTTTTTTGGTGGCAAAAGCATATTTGAAATAAACAATTTACAAAAATGTGACGTTTAGAAATAGAGTTGCAAAAGCATTTTGAAATCATTGCGGAAACGTAGATAAAATACAAGTATTTTTGAGAGATTGATTGATGAGTCAACAATCAAGGTAGTGAACTTTAAAACCGTGGCTTTTGAAAATATCATTGAATATTTGTAGGAAAATTCAAGTTAAATTATTTATACAAGTTTGTTTAAAATCCATTTGTTAATCGATTTTGGAAACCATTGTTTAAGTTTTTAGAAAATTCCCCTTTTTAAACAATTTAAGAAAAATAATAAAAACATCCCAACCAAAAAGCAAAAATAAAAATAGTCCAGAGGCCTTATTACAACACTTAACCCAAAATAGTAAAGTAATAAAATAAACGAGAAAGAAGTCTAAAGTCCAAATAAACCATTTCCGAAGTATGGCCTCCCTCGAGTCATCCATAGCCCAAGTCCATATCATTAAGCATTACCTACAAGGGTTAAGAGAAAGGGGGTGAGTTACAAGAACTCAGTGTGAAATCCTCTTACCGTTATTCATTGGGCCGGAACCCAATTAGCAATATTTTGGGCCTAAGCCCATTTACAACAACAATAATGCATCAAATATAATATGCATATGATATGCAATTCCCAAACCAAACCTATTTTTCCATCCGCTACACACCACCCGTACCAACCAACACACCTGTGGGGAGCTTTAGTCACCCACCCCGCCAACACACCAAACGTAGGCATTAAGCTGATTATATCAAATTTGTGGACAAGCCACCAGATTAACAGAATTTACATGGCATCGCCATTTTTCATATTTGTGGCAGAGCCACCAAAATTATGTAGCAGAGCTACGTAACTTCTCTTCATCATTATCCCATCCCATGCAAATCATGTATATAATGCATAGCCATTCACAACAATTTATTCAGATATTTATTACAAAATTATGGCCCATTACAACAATTAATCAAAAAGCCCATTAAGCAAAATATCAGATTTGGCCCATTTAGCAAAATATCATATTGGCCCATATAGCAAAATATCAGATCGGCCCATTTATCAAAATATTAGATTGGCCCATTTATCAAAATATCAAATTGGCCCATTTATCAAAATATCAGATTGGCCCATATAACAATTTCGTAATTCGGCCCTTTAGGGGCATTTTCATAATTTCGACCCATAGGGGCATTTTTGTAATTTCGATAATTTACCCACTAAGGGTAATTCAGTAATTTCGCAACCTAAGGGTATTTTGGAAATTTCGTAACCTAGACTTAACTACTAATGTGGAGCATAAAAATCAAACTGTCCATCTGCATCGTACTAACTAAATTGACTATAACTTGAGTTAGAAATCTCGAAATCTAACTCCGTAAATTTTCCTTGAGACTAGACTCATATATCTTCTTACTATAATTTTTCCAAAATTTTTGACTTAGCCATTTAGTACAGTTTATTTCTTACTATAATTTAGTACAGAATTTTTGACCAATGATTCTGACCTCTCTTACCCAAAATTCAAATATCTCACTGTACAGTTTTTATATGTTGCTCCCACTTATTTCTATTGAAAATAGACTCACTAAGGAATCTGTACATATAAACTATAACTCATAATTCACTTTGTACAATTTTATACCATTTTTCTAAGACAGATCAGGGAACCACGAAGTCATTCGGAACCAGTCTCACTAAAATGAAGATATCTCAGAATATAGAATTCCTTTTCCTTCTCCGTTTCTTCCATATCAAAATAGACACAGTAAGATTTAATCTGATATCTTATTCACTTTGTAATTCCTTTTCTTCTATTTTTCGTGATTTTTAAAATACACATCACTGTTTCTGACTGAAACTATTTTATTACAACATACGATTACCACTACGATCATGTGCACGCCCGAGTGATCACGGATGCCAATTTTCGGTTTTATTTGGTATTTTGACCAAATCACAGAACATATCATACAAACTTTCAGAGAGATGTGAAATCACACACCATATCAAACATGTATTCGGAAGGTACGAGATTACACACCTGATTTTGATTTCCTAACGAACCACTCGTCGATGACCTAGAACAATACCAACCAAAAGTTAGCCTCGGATTTCCAAAAGATTTCGTATCACTTACACTTGAATCACTTACCACTATGTCCGAAGGTAGAACATATCGAGTGATTTCATCCCTAAAACATAATCGATTAGTTGAAACTTCGATCCGATTAACACAATAACCGAGTAGTGATATCGAATGGACTATGAAAAGACTCCTTACCTTAATCGATGATAATCCCAATTCCCACCAATTGACTTATGACTTGAGATGATTAGGCAATGATGTGGTATTCGGCCAATCCACTAGAATACTACAAATAAAAGATTATCAAGATGTGAGGGAGTAAGGGAGAACACCATTTCGGTTTTAGAATCAAGATGAAACAACCAAATAATGAGGGACTCTCATTCGGCTAAAGAGAAAAAGAATGAAAGGATTTGAATAAAAACACTTACCCGGTTTAATCAAGAAAGAAAAACCCAACTTGGAATATGGAGAAGATGATTAATTAGGCTAGGTGGTTTCGGCAAAACAAAGAAAGAAAAGTACTCACTAATGGCTTTAGAGTTTCGGCAATCAAGAAGAAAGAAAAGAATTTGCTTAATATCAACTTGAAGTTTCAGCTATCAAGGAAGATGGACAAAAGATGAATATGTGACCAATCCAAAGAGAAGAAAAAATGCACTATTGTGCTAGAAGATTTCGGCAAAGAGAGTAGCAATTTGGGAGAAAATGACACAAAGTTACAAATGGGATATTTTGGCCAAAACAATACCAAAACCTTACCAAAAGCCAAAGTAAAATTTCAGCTACCTATCTACCCCCAAAACCGTCCACATGCATAGCCATAAGGGTCAAAATTTTGCCAACCATACTTTCCATAACATTCTCCATGAAATAAGCCACTTGTTCCCCTTACTTGCCTTTTCCTTTTGATTCCTTTCCCCAACCTCAACCTTTCCTTAATTCCTTTAGCCACCATATCAAAAATAAAGAAGTCAACCTTGCCATATATATACCTTGGCCGACACTAAGGAAGAAATGCAAAAATAAAAGTCAAAATTGCACATAAAGGGATTCGAACCTCTTCCCTCAAGGTACTACATGTGGCGCCATAACCCTTTTACCAATTGCTCATTTATGCTAGAAATTTACTCTTTTATTTCCATAAGCCTTGATGCCACTTACTATCTCTCCTTAATAGGCCTAAACACAAAATTTTACTAAGGCCCAACTTGAACCCGGAACTTCATAGAAACCTCGTAACGTTCCAAAATTACCTTCTTAATAAGTCCAACTTGAACTAATGTCGTTCTCTTGTTCTCAAAATTTTAAAACGCTTCTACGCTCAAGGCCCATTGGGCCCAATTCTACTAGGCCCATTGGGCCCAATTCTACTAGGCCCAATTTTGGGATGTTACATCGGAACAGTGGTTTCGAGACCACAAACCCGAAGTAAAAATATTTAATTTATGATTGTTTTAGAGTCTATGATATGTTTGGGTGATGGTGTGCAAATTTTGTTAAGTATTTTTTATCGATAAAGTGCCCAATTTCATTATTGGGATTAAATTGCATTAATTGCAAAATATGAGTTCTAGAACATAAGTACTTGTTTTAAATGGGGGTTTAAACTAGAGGTCTTTAAATGAAAAATAGACCATCATATTTTTTTATGGACAAAACTAGTCATGGAAGGGTAAAAATTGAAGGTTTAGTAAAAAGGGCATTTTTGTCATTTGGGTGTTTTAAGGCATAAAAGACAAAATTGAAACCCAAAAATCTGCTCATTTTCTTCTCCATGCTGCCGAAATTTTCAAGAAGCCATGGCTAGGGTTTCAAGCTTTTTCAAAGCTCAATTGTAACTGCATTTGAGCCCCGTTTTTAATGTTCTTCGTATTTTTGAGATCCTAGAAGCTTAACCTTTCTATTTTTACCATTTATTTGCATGAAAAATGAAGTTTAAAAATTGACCCATGCAAGATATTTGTGTATTTTAATGTTTAATGGTAGAATAAGGGTGCACGAGGTTAGGAGAACGATTTTTGCTAAGTGATTTTCGTTGAACATGGTTAAAACGGGTTAATTAGTAAAAGTTGTAAATGCTCCTAAAAGTGTGAAATAATAATAATTTGAGGTTGCTTTGGAAGAGAAAAAGGTTCGGATAACCTTGAATTTTATAGAAATTAAATAAAAATCATATTACGAGCCTAGGGGCAAAATCATAATTATGAGAAAGTTTAGGGGCAAAATTGTAAATTTGCCGTAGTATGATTTTTGTATTAAAATGAGTAATGTGAGTGATAATTAAGTGAAATTTGACATTTTAGATCAAAGAAATCGAGATTTGGACCAAGCATGGGAAAATGTCAATCAAAATGACCGATTCGCGTCGAGGTAAGTTCATATGGTTAGTCTATAGTGAACGATTATTAAATTTGAATTGAGATGATGTATTATTTTATATATATTTGTTATCTAATCATGACTTTATGCAAGTACGAGATTAGATTGAAGGATCAATCGTGAGAAATGCAGGGTCAAGTACATTCGTACTACGACTCGTGATGAATTGACGGAAAAGACCATGGTTGGACCATGGCAGTGTGTGTGCCAGTATAAGACCATGTCTGGGACATGGCATTGGCCTCAAGTTGTGTTAGTGTAAGACCATGTCTGGGACATGGCATCGGCTCGAGACATGTGCTAGTGTAAGACCATGTCTGGGACATGGCATCGGCACGGACAGAGGAGAGTCAGTGTAAGACCATGTCTGGGACATGGCATCGGCTCGAGATGAGTGCCAGTGTAAGACCATGTCTGGGGCATGACATCGGCACCGATATGTGATCCCATGTAAGACCATATCTGGGATATGGCATTGGCATCCTACCAGGTGTACGAGATATCCCGAACATCCCTAATATTACAAGTAGTTCAATGGGAAATTCAAGGAGTATGCTCAAGAAAAGTAAGAATAGGATATGTGAGTATTATGACTAGGCATAGGTATGTATACGAGACTCATAAATAATGTGCTCGAATTATGATGCATTATTGATAAGGATACAAACGAGTAAGATTTTTCTATGATCACTTGATTGTTATGTGCCAAGTTATAATATGCTTTGGTGTAAGTGTGTATAAATGAAAGTGAACACAAAGAATTAATGAATGAGTGAAATTGACATTAAAATAGTTGTAAGTAAAGCATGAGATTAGTATAACTTTTAAAAATCACCAAAAATGGTGGAAATTTAATTAAAGGCTGGGTGAGATATGAAATTAAATCTTAATGAGTCTATTTTTTTTTTTATAAAAGAACTAGAGTAAGCAAAAGAAGTGTGAATTATGAGATATTTGAATTTTAGTGAGACAGGGTCAGAATGAGTTTCGGAATCCCCTGTTCCAACTTTGGAAAATCATTAAAAATTGTAAAAAAATAATTATGGAGTATAATTTATATTCTTGAAATCCTTAATAAGTCTATTTTTAATTGAAATGAACTATAACATCATATGAATTTTATATGAGGATAAAATTGATTCGTAGTGAAGAAGTGTCAGAACTGTTGGACAGCGAAACATGGGTAAATTTAATGAATAAACTGTACTAATTGGCTAAACCCAAAATTCTGAAATTTCTATGGTAAGAATTTATGTGAGTCTAGTTTCAGGGAAAATTAACGGTTCTTCATTCGAAACTCTGTAGATCGAGAAATAAATAATTTAGTGACAGTGACTCAAGTAGACAGATTAATGTGAACATGAGTAATAAGGTGTAAGCATTTGATATAATGATTATATCATCTTAAGAAATTATTGTGAGGATTTATCCACACAAGTTTATTAATTTCTTATTATTTGCATATGAAGTTACTAAGCATTTATGCTTACTTCCCCTCTCTTTTCCCTTGCCTTGTAGTATCGCCAAGTTAGCTCGGGGATCGGTGAACGTCGGAGATTCGCTCACACTATCAATTGGAACACTAGGTATATCTAGATACATTAATTTTTGGGTTATGGCATGTATAGTAGGCTTGGTCGTTTTGTCATATATGTCATATTTCTTATGGCCTAAAATGTTGGCCCTTATTTAATAAATGTTCATTTTGATTAAGGCTATTTGGAGATGGCCAATATTGATGGTTGTTATACGCCTATGATGTGGTTATTCATGTATGTGGTAATTGCATAATTGAGATGTTGTGGATGTGGTATACAAATAATTTCATGAATGACGATGTGTATGGGAATGTGTATGCAAATTGGATATTCGGATGTCCAATTATAGCATGATACATGTTGATGAAATGGATACAAGAGAGTTTGTGTTTTAGAGTGGGAGGCGGCTTGAAAAATAGCCAACTTCCAGGCCACACGGGCAGAGACACGGCCATGTGTCTCAGCCATTTGACAGACACGGTCTAAGGGCACGGGCGTGTGCCAAGGCCGTGTGACCCTATTTTGATGATGACGTCATAAATAGAGAGTTACACGGGTTAGGGACACGGGCGTGTCCTGCACCACACAGGCAAGCGTGACCCCTGTTTTGACAAAATTTTCTAAATTTTCCCAAAAGTTTCCAAAGTTCTCGGTTTAGTCCCGAACCATCCTAAAGGATGTTTTGAGCTTTATAAGCCCATATAAGGGACAAAATGCATGTGTTAGAAAATTTTTAAATTTGACGAAATTTTATGACCCGGTTTTACATGTTCAAGAAATTTTAAGTCCGGTAACGCCTTGTACCCTGTTCTGGCGTTGGATACGAGTAAGGGGTGTTACATTTAGTGGTATCAGAGTATGGTTTAGTCGATTCTAGGACTAACCTAGCATGAGTACGAGTCTAGCTATACATGCCATATTGAACTGTGATAGTGTGACGACTCCCGACCCTGATCATAATTATTTTATTAGGCAGATGCGCTTTTCAATCGAGCTAAGTCTGATAGTACAAAAAGTGTGTTTTGATGAGCCAAACTTGGGAAGGTATGGAGGATAATTCATGATGTGTATGTGATAATGAATAAAGTGTGATAATTGCAAATCGAAAGTTAAGCATAAAATGTTATGAATGTTATGAAAAAGAATTTAGCCTCGAATGGCAATTCGGATATATCATAGACGACTTTAAAGTATGTCCCGAGAATTTTATGCCAAAAAGGACACTTGTGAACATGAATTGATGAAACCTTGATATGCTTACTTTGGTCATAATATCTGAATAAACTAAATTGAAATAGTTCAATAAGAATTGTGCTTGAAACATGGAAAAGTACAATGAAATAAGAGTTATGAAGTGTTAAGTACCCATGCTTGATTGTGTCAGTATGAGATTATATGTTTATTTAGTAGATAAAGTGAATGTGATGAGTAAGCTTACTCAAGATTTATTGAATATATTTATAAGTGCGCTTGTTTGCCTAATATGATTAGAAAGTTTTTGAGACATGAGTATATAAGTTAAATTACTTGAAGCAAACTGTATGACTGTGATAAAATTTTGATGATAATATGTGTCAAAATTGCTAACTAAGTGAATGAATTCAAGATTAATAGAATGCATGAATAAGTACGTTCATTTGCATAAGGTGAGCAGAAGGTTATTATGAGATGAACATTCATGTCAATTTGCTTAAAGTAAATTGCATGAACGTAATAGTGTGTTAAAAGCTGATAAGTGTTAAGTTATGTACATGTGTATACGAGAATAGAGTTAGAGTCTTTACAACCTCACCCCCCTTACTAATGAGGTAAATCATAATAAATTTCATGAGATTCATGTCGAATGTGTTCATAAGTGAGAGGTCAAAGAGTTGAAGGACAGGTTGATTGAAAACGTGATTGAAGTTAAAAAAAAATGATTTGATAATTGATTACAGTCACAGAAGGAATGTAATATCCCGGGTTGGGGGGCTATTTTGTTGTTGCATGATATTGCATGTGTTGGTGTGCTATGTTGCTATTTCTATGTTTTAGGGGCTTAGTTGTAGGCTAGAGTATGCCCGAGGAATGGGAAAAATTTAGTTTTTGAGCTTTAGGTGTAGGGAGTCGATGGAGCCGAGGGATATGTATTTTATTTGGTGCTTGTTGCACAAGTGAGGAGCGGCAAAGTGGCAAGGCATGCGCTACTTGGGAGCTAGGTGTGGCGTCAATCTGCATGAGGTGGAGGTCTTGTGTTCAAGCCGCAAAGACCTCACATTTTGGCTTCCATTTTGACATGCATGGAAGGAAGAGTTTGTAGGCGTTCAAACTCGCTTGGACTTGGTCTACCCATTTGAATGGTGGGTGGAGAGGGATTGTAGGAGTAAGACTTGGTAAACACATTTGAAATGTGTGGTTGGGAGCTATTGGGGGATTATGGCTGAATTTGAGTGAGTTTGGAGTGGGGGAGTGGACGGCTTGGTAGTGTGGGTGTGGGGTAGTGCCAGAAATCCATTTTGAGTTTTGGTGTTTTTCGGTCAAAATCTTTAGAAGCAAATTTTTCTTTTGCCATACCAAAACCGAAAGTGTAAGCTCTCAATTGCCGAACTGTGTTGCCTTTTGAGAAGGTGTTAATGAAATTCATCTTGGTATTTTTGGGCATTTTTATTCGGTCACTTTGTTTCAAAACAAAGTTCTTTCTTTTGTCAAGAGCCTAAGCCGAATCTCCTCCAAGTAAGTCTCTCTTTTCCCTTTTCAAAACCGAAAGCTTTAAGCAACTTCATCCTTGCCGAATTTGGCTTTGTTTTTTCTCTCAAAATCCCTTGTTAAGCTTCGAACCTAGCACCCCACTTCCATTTCTTTTCTCTTTGAAACCTTGTGTTTAAACTCCACCTCTCCAAAACACCTTTTCCATCTTTATTCCCCTTCTTTTCCCTAAACCCAATTGCCGATTCCTCCATTTCTTTCCACCTCTATTTCTTCTTTCCTTTTACATTCAAAGCCGAAAGTAGGAGTGTTAAACACCTAGGGCCGAATATTGGTGTAGTGTTGGTGTTCATCCTGTGTTGGGCAATCGGTTAGTGAAGGTGAGTATTTGGCCGAAAGGCTATCTCTTCTCCCCCTACTTCTCTAACGATTTTGGTAAGGCAAAAGGATGATTTTCGCTTCGTTAGAAGAGAACTAATCTCTTGTGTAACCAATTTCTTTTAGGGCCTTCGGGATTCGAAGCAGTCAACAAGGCCGTTATCTGAACTCGATTGATTGGTAAGTGATGGTGAGAGGTTGTTCATGGTTTATTCGTTTAGTTCTATTAAGCCAAGTTATTAAAGGTGTGACCGTTGTTGTTATAGGAGTTGGCCACTGCTTGGTTCGAGATTTGGTAGGAAACCAAATCAAATATTAGGAGCAAGTAATCAAGGGGCCTTAGATCAATTCTTTTGGTACTAAAGACTGCGTTTTAACAGGTGTGTAAACTAACACACTTCTGTTTGGTAATATGATTGATAACCTAATTACTTATTAAAGTGAAACAATATGATTGATGGATTTGGTACCGATGGGGTATAAGCACGGATACGGGTAAGTCCGTTTCATTACGAGATCTCAGTAGTGATATATGTGATAACATGTTTTATGATGTAAATACCATGAGATGTCAATTGAGCATGATAGCATGATTGCATGTTTTATATCATTGGCATTAGTATGACATGTGTGGGTGATATGAGAGGAGGGGGAATATGATATCCGTGTCTTTGGGACACTGTGTGTGTCTTTGGGACACCAGAGGTTTGGCACCTCCAAAGTGGTTTGGTACCACGCTTGATTTTGTGACTTTGGTCACCAAAGTGATTTGGTATCACATTTGTGTCTTTGGGACACCAGAGGTTTGGCACCTCATAGCGTCTCCCCGGTGGCTTAGCACCACAAAGGGTTGGCCCCACGATTGATTATACGATTGACGCCAATGATTTGGTATCACACGATGGGTTGGCCCCATCATCGGATTTGTGATGCGGTCACCGGTGATTTGGTATCACATTTGTGTCTTTGGGACACCAGAGGTTTGGCACCTCATTGCGACTCGCCCCCGTGGTTAACACCACCGTGGGTTGGCCCCACTTTGAGATATGGGATCGTCGCTAGTGATTTGGTATCACACGATGGGTTGGCCCCATCATTGGATTATTCGTGACTTTGGGTCACCAGTGGTTTGGCACCACCAAAGTGGTTTGGTACCACACGGGTAGAGAAAGGTGATATGGATGGTTAGGATCGGGTGCATTGATAATGTTGCTATGATATGATGTGTGTTAGCATGTTGTTTTATCGGGAGTGGGATTTATGCACTGAGTCTTGCGACTCACCCTCTCCTTTGACATTTCAGGTGACACTTAGACGCGGACATGGAGCCGGGATGGACTCGAGGTGCTCATGCCATGCTTTAATAAAGATTTGCTCAGACTTTACAAAATTTGGTACTTTAGCTTATTTATTACTATTTGGTTTTATTTTGGGTTGTAAATGGCCTTTAAATTAGGTTTTACTACGTTTATGCTAAAAGTAGCTTTCAAATATGCTTTAACAAATTAATTGAGTTAAAATTGCTAAAAACTTGGAAGGTCAACGGTTTCAAATCTATAACGCAATGTGTTTTAAACTTTACCATCGGGTATCACTCTAAAACATTAAAATATGACAAAGCAATCATGCCAAGATTTCGGAAAGTATAAAATATGACAAGGAGTTTCTCATCGAATCTTTAACAAGAAACCTAACCCTTCAAATGCGATTTTCCCCGTAACATGCCAGATTCAGTCGTGGTGTATTGACTGGGTTTGGGGTGTTACAATTGTGGTATCAGAGCCAAGTTCAAAGGCTCGGCTGTGTGCCTGAGGCCCAAAATGTTTTCAAAAGTCTGTTTTAAGTGTTTTGTTGAAATAAATGGTTTGAAAGGCATGACACCGGAGTCTCAGGCAGACCATCCGCCTGTAAGTACCTCTTACTATTTCTTGTGATTTATTGATGTGATTGGATGATTGCAGAGGGATTACTTTAGAAATCAAACCGATAGGATTCGTGAACTCGCAAAACAAAGGTTCTTTACTATTCATAAGACTTTTCTTTAAAACAAGTGGAATAAATATCGATGCATAAAACTCCTAAATCGAGCACGTAGAGAATTTAGTCATGAGCGCTAGAGGTGGACGTGGTCGTGGACGAGGTCGTGGTAGGATGACGGTTTCGAACCCGTAGGTCCGGTCGTGGGTCGAAATGAGATACGGCATCGCCACCACCGGAGGTGGTGAGTTTCAAGATCGGGATCGATGACGCAAATGTCACAGCGATGCCGCGAGTGTTGGAAAGCGGTAGTTGGAGTAGGTGGTGGTGCAGAGCTAGGAAATCGGCGCACCGAGCGACTTCGCAAATGGGGCTGAATTCTTTCGAGGTGTTTCGTGTTGCTCAAAGACCGCCGAGTATTAGCCGGAGGCAACGGAGCGGATCATGGATGATCCGACTTGATCGCCGAGGAGAAGTCGAAGGGCATAGTATCGCTTCTTGGGACGAGTCATACCCAGTGGTGGCTCACGGTTCGAGAAAGTGTGGCAAAGCAGAGGATCCGACATGGGATTATTTCGTGGTCGCATTTCGTAAAAGTACATTGGAGCTAGCTACATCGATGCGCAAATAAAAGCATTTTTGAGGCTAGTCCAATGGAGTAAGTCCTGTTTCCGAGTATGAGGTCGAAGTTCTTGAAGCCGAGCCAGTATGCTAGGGTATTGTGGCTACCGAACACGAGAGGTGTGTTCGCTTTCGAGGATGGTCCGAGAGACGAGTTGAGGTCGCTGATTGCTCCTCAACAGGAGCGTGAGTTTGCTGTCCCGGTTGAGAAGGCTAAGGTAGCCGAGGTGTTAAGGAGTCCGTGAGGCGTGGCATGGACAGGAGCAGGCATAAGAGGAGCTTTGGGTCTTCCGGATCGCCGGGTAATCCTCGAAAGGGCTAGACAGAGTGGGCCGAATCGGCCCGTAGGGTTGTTGCCGCTAGTCGGGACCGCCATGTGTAACCATTGTGGGAGATATCATTGGGGAGGCCTGGACCGGTGGAAAAGGTTGTTTTGAGTGTGGTTCTCTGGATCATCGCGCGCGAGGGACCGCCCGCGTAAGTTGGCCAGATTCGGCCCGAGAGTCGTGGCCGTACTCGCTTTAGGAATAATGTACCGCCACCGCAGGGGCCGTGGTAGTGCGTGCAGGTAGTAATGGATCGGGTCGGGTCGTGGAGCACCGGCAGGGTGCGGTAGTTTCGACGCCGATGGCCTAGGTTAGTGTATGCAAAGCAAGGCGCCGAGAGGAGGGCGACGCACCGGACGCCATAACCGCAGACGTTCTTGATCTTTGGTTCTCCTTTACCGCTTTGATTGATGTGGGTTCGACGCATTCTTACGTGGGCGATGAGTATAGTAGAGACCATGGACTTAGACTCGAGATATCTTCTAGGCAGATGACCGTAATTAGCCCTTTAGGTCACTCGTGGTAGTAGATAAGTCGTTAGAGATGTACCCCTAGAACTCCAAGGGGTAGTGTTTGTCGCCGATCCGATGGAACCGCCATTTGGGGAGTTCGATTTGATTCTTGGGATGGATCGTTGGTTAAGTACCAGCGGTTGGATTGCGCGCTAAGCGCATGGTTCTAAGGACGGCATCGAGGTGATGAAGTGGCTATGATAGGTAATAGGAGGATTACTTATCTATCGTGGTGTCCGCTCTAAAGCGCAGCAGAAGATGGTGAGAAAGGGTCGTGAAGCGTATGTGGTTCATGTGTATGCCTTGGAGGCTAAAGAGTCCGTAGAAAAAGTCCGAACAGCTTAAGGAATTTGCTGATGTGTTTCGTAAGAACTTCCGGTTTGCCACGGATCGTGAGGTAGAGTTTGGGATAGATCATATCCTGAATCGCGGCAAAGGTGTCTATTGCTCCGTATAGGATGGCGCCAAAGGAATTGGTGGAGCTTAAGGCTCGGATCCAAGAGTTGTTGGACCGAGGTTTTATCAAAGCCAAGTGTTTCACCGTAAGGTGCGCAGTACTTTTGTTAAGAAGAAAGATGGTACAATGCGGATGTGCATAGATTACCGCCAAATTGAATAAGCCGACGATCAAAAACAAGTATCCGCTGCTACGGATAGATGACTTGTTTGATCACCGGTGGTGCGGTATTTTCTAAGATTGACTCGAGGTGCAGGTATCACCGCCTTTAAAGGTGAAAGAAGCGGATATTCACAAGACAGCGTTTCGGACTCGGTATGGGCACTACGAACTCGTAATGTCGTCGGGTTGACTAACGCTACCGGCAAAGATTCATGGATATGATGAATAGGGTGTTTCAAAGAAGATTCGACCGATTCGTGGTAGTTTTTATTGGCGACATCCCGATGTATTCAAGAACGTAAGAAGAGCATGATGCGCATTTGCGTGTGGTAATCGCAGATTTTGAGGGAGAAGCGACTTTACGCTAAGTTCGGTAAGCGCGAGTTTTGGCTTAGAGAAGTGACTTTCTTGGGACATGTAGTGTCACCGAGGGGATTAGAGTGGATCCTCGGAAAATTGAGGCGATTTTGGATTGGAAACCGCCTAAGTCGATGGTCGAGATTCGAGTTTTCTGGTTTGGCGTGATACTACCAAGGTTTGTAGAGGTTTTCGTTGATTCGCCGCACCAATGACCAAGTTGTTAAGGAAAGAGGTTCCGTTTGTCCGACCGAGAAACAGCAGGAGAGTTTCAACAAGCTTAAGAAGATTCTAACCGTAAGCTCGGTTTTGATTCAACTCGAGGCCGGGTAAGGAATTCACGGCCCATCGCGATGCATCACATACGGGGTTGGGTTGTGTCGGCGCAGAAGGTAAGGTTGTGGCTTACGATCTCGGCAATTGAGGCCACATGAGGTCAACTATCCGACGCACGATCCGGAGTTAGCGGTTGTAGTCTTTGCGTTAAAGATTTGGAGGCACTACTTGTACGGAGAGAGATCAATAGTCTACACCGATCATAAGAGTCCAAGTACCTCTTGACTCGTAAGGATTTGAATTTGAGGCAGCGTAGATGGGTTGAGTTGCTTAAGGATTACGACTGCTCGATTGAGTATCATCCGCAAGGCTAACGTGGTGGCAGCACGCGCTGAGCCGCAAGGTTGTTTCGGACTTAAGAGCGATGTTTTCCCATTTGAGTTTGTATGACGACGGAGTATTCTCGCAGAGAGTTGCGATTAAGCCTACTTGGGTTGAGCAGATCGAGAGAAACAGCTTAGAGGATGAGGTTCTCGAGTGCGCGGAGGTTGCGGTGTACAGAGTGGTGGTTCTGGAAGGTTACAACTTGTCTTGTGATGGGGTGTTTGTGTTTTCAAGGTAAAGCTTGTATGCCCAAGGATGTTGAGCCGAGGCAGAGGATTCTTCAGACGCACATAGCAGTTCTTATGCTATGCATCCCGGAGGTAGTAAGATGTATAGGGATCTCGAGAGCGATTTTGGTGGCCCGGTCTCAAGAAAGAAGTGACAGAGTTTGTTGGGAAGTGTCCGACATGTCGCAGAGTCAAGGCTGAACATCGCTGTCCGCCGTGGTTGCTTCACTGTGAAGATTCCTCGATGGAAGTGGGAAAGGATAACCATGGATTTCGTCGGTGGGTTACCGCTACGCCAAGCAAGAAGGATTCAGCTTTGGGTAATTGTGGATCGATCGACTAAATCCGCCATTTCATTCCGGTGAGGGTTGACTACTCACTTCAGAGGTTGGCGGCCGTATGTTTCAGAGATAGTGAGGTTGCACGGTGTGCCAAAGATCGATCATCACGGATAGGGATCCCAGATTTACGTCAAGGTTCGAAAGCGCTGCATCAGCTCTGGAGTGCAGCGGTTGGATTTCAAGACGGCTTTTCACCCGCAAATCGACGGACAATCGGAAAGGGTTATTCAGATCTTGGAGGATATGCCGAGGGGTTGTGTTCGATTTCGAGAGGTAGTTGGGAGGAGTTTCTACCATTAATGAGTTTGCCTACAACAACGATTACCAAGCGAGCATCAAGATGGCACCATATGAGGCGTTGTATGGTAGGAAGTGTCGATCACCCACGTGTTGGACTCGAATTAGGTGAACGCCGCTTGTTGGGACCCGAGTTGGTTGCCGAGACCAAGACAAGGTTAAGTTGATTCAGCTCGGCTGAAGGAAGCTACGGACCGCAAGTCTTATGCCGATCTTAAGCGGAGAGACATAGAGTTTTTGTGGGGATCAAGTTTTTCTCAAGGTCTCGCCATGGAAGAAGGTTTTGAGGTTCGGAAAGAAAGGCAAGCTAAGTCCGAGGTTTATTGGGCCGTATAAGGTTTTGAGACGAGTGGGACCGCATGGCGATCAACTGGAGTTGCAGCAGAGCTTAGCCGATTCACGACGTATTTCACGTTTCGATGCTTCGACGTTATCGCTCGGATCCGCCGCATGTGGTAGCAAAGGAAGAGATCGAGGTAAATCCAGATTTGACTTTGGAAGAAGAACTCGTGCGCATTCTTGATCGGGATGTGAAGGTTCTGCGTGAGAAAGTCCGTGCCTTTGGTTAAGGTTCTTTGGCGGAATCATGGCGTGGAAGAAGCCACGTGGGAACCCGAGGATATGATGAGATGCCAGCATTCGCAACTCTTTTTGATCGTGTAATTTGAGGCCGAAATTATTTTAAGGGGGTAGAATCGTAATATCCCGGTTGGGGGCTATTTTGTTGTTGCATGATATTGCATGTGTTGGTGTGCTATGTTGCTATTTCTATGTTTTAGGGGCTTAGTTGTAGGCTAGAGTATGCCCGAGGAATGGGAAATATTTAGTTTTTGAGCTTTAGGTGTAGGGAGTCGATGGAGCCGAGGGATATGTATTTTATTTGGTGCTTGTTGCACAAGTGAGGAGCCTGCAAAGTGGCAAGGCATGCGCTACTTGGGAGCTAGGTGTGGCGTCAATCGCATGAGGTGGAGGTCTTGTGTTCAAGCCGCAAAGACCTCACATTTTGGCTTCCATTTTGACGGCATGGAAGGAAGAGTTTGTAGGCGCTCAAACTCGCTTGGACTTGGTCTACCCATTTGAATGGTGGGTGGAGAGGGATTGTAGGAGTAAGACTTGGTAAACACATTTGAAATGTGTGGTTGGGAGCTATTGGGGGATTAAGGCCGAATTTGAGGGAGTTTGGAGTGGGGAGTGGGACGGCTTGGTAGTGTGGGTGTGGGGTAGTGCAGAAATCCATTTTGAGTTTTGGTGTTTTTGGTCAAAATCTTTAGAAGCAAATTTTCTTTTGCCATACCAAAACCGAAAGTGTAAGCTCTCAATTGCCGAACCTGTGTTGCCTTTTGAGAAGGTGTTAGCCAGAAATTCATCTTGGTATTTTTGGGCATTTTTATTCGGTCACTTTGTTTCAAAACAAAGTTCTTTCTTTTGTTAAGAGCCTAAGCCGAATCTCCTCCAAGTAAGTCTCTCTTTCCCTTTTCAAAACCGAAAGCTTTAAGCAACTTCATCCTTGCCGAATTTGGCTTTGTGTTTTCTCTCAAAATCCCTTGTTGCTTCTAACCTAGCACCCCACTTCCATTTCTTTCTCTTTTGAAACCTTGTGTTTAAACTCCACCTCTCCAAAACACCTTTTCCATCTTTATTCCCCTTTTTTCCCTAAACCCAATTGCCGATTCCTCCATTTCTTTCCACCTCTATTTCTTCTTTCCTTTTACATTCAAAGCCGAAAGTAGGAGTGTTAAACACCTAGGGCCGAATATTGGTGTAGTGTTGGTGTTCATCTGTGTTGGGCAATCGGTTAGTGAAGGTGAGTATTTGGCCGAAAGGCTATCTCTTCCCCTACTACTCTCTAACGATTTTGGTAAGGCAAAAGGATGATTTTCGGCTTCGTTAGAAGAGAACTAATCTCTTGTGTAACCAATTTCTTTTTAGGGCCTTCTGGATTCGGCAGCGATCAACAAGGCCGTTATCCGAACTCGATTGATTGGTAAGTGATGGTGAGAGGTTGTTCATGGTTTATTCGCTTAGTTCTATTAAGCCAAGTTATTAAAGGTGTGATCGTTGTTGTTATAGGAGTTGGCCATCGCTTGGTTCGAGATTTGGTAGGAAACCAAATCAAATATTAGGAGCAAGTAATCAAGGGGCCTTAGATCGATTCTTTTGGTACTAAAGATCGCGTTTAAATGTGTGTGTAAACTAACACACTTCTGCTTTTGTAATATGATTGATAACCTAATTACTTATTAAAGTGAAACAATATGATTGATGGATTTGGTACCCGATGGGGTATAAGCACGGATACTGGGTAAGTCCGTTTCATTACGAGATCTGTAGTGATATATGTGATAACATGTTTTATGATGTAAATACCATGAGATGTCAATTGAGCATGATAGCATGATTGCATGTTTTATATCATTGGCATTAGTATGACATGTGTGGGTGATATGAGAGGAGGGGGAATATGATATCCGTGTCTTTGGGACACTGTGTCTTTGGGACACCAGAGGTTTGGCACCTCCAGTGGTTTGGTACCACAGTTGATTTTGTGACTTCGGTCACCAATGATTTGGTATCACATTTGTGTCTTTGGGACACCAGAGGTTTGGCACCTCATAGCGCCTCGTCCCAGTTGGCTTAGCACCACAAAGTGGGTTGGCCCCACGATTGATTATACGGGATTGACGCCGGTGATTTGGTATCACACGATGGGTTGGCCCCATCATCGGATTTAGGATCGCGGTCACCAAGTGATTTGGTATCACACTGTGTCTTTGGGACACCAGAGGTTTGGCACCTCATTGCGACTCGCCCCCGTGGTTAACACCACCGTGGGTTGGCCCCACTTTGAGATATGGGATCGTCGCTAGTGATTTGGTATCACACGATGGGTTGGCCCCATCATTGGATTATTCGTGACTTTGGGTCACCAAGTGGTTTGGCACCACAATTATGGATATCGTGACTTTGGGTCACCGGTGGTTTGGCACCACCAAAGTGGTTTGGTACCACACGGTAGAGAAAGGTGATATGGATGGTTAGGATCGGGGTGCATTGATAATGTTGCTATGATATGATGTGTGTTAGCATGTTGTTTTATCGGGAGTGGGATTTATGCACTGAGTCTTGCGACTCACCCTCTCCTTTGACATTTCAGTGACACTTAGACGCTTGGACATGGAGCGGGATGGACTCGAGGTGCTCATGCCATGCTTTAATAAAGATTTGCTCAGACTTTACAAAATTTGGTACTTTAGCTTATTTATTACTATTTGGTTTTATTTTGGGTTGTAAATGGCCTTTAAATTAGGTTTTACTACGTTTATGCTTAAAGTAGCTTTCAAATATGCTTTAACAAATTAATTGAGTTAAAATTGCTAAAAACTTGGAAGGTCAACTGTTTCAAATCTATAACGCAATGTGTTTTAAACTTTACCATCGGGTATCACTCTAAAACATTAAAATATGACAAAGCAATCATGCCAAGATTTGGAAAGTATAAAATATGACAAGGAGTTTTCATCGAATCTTTAACGTAAACCTAACCCTTCAAATGCGATTTTCCCCGTAACATGCCAGATTCGGTCGTGGTGTATTGACCGGGTTTGGGGTGTTACAAGGAATGCCGGGTTATTATGAAAATCATCCAGGTTTTGCAATGTTACAGTTAAAGAAAAAGTTAATATTGACTAATCGACTCGTTCGGGGTTCTTATCATATGAGAATGCTAGTTGATTTCAGTGATAGATGAAAGCTGTGTTAATCTGTCTAGGCCGTGATCGGTATTACTCTATCTTTTCCGTATTCTATTAAAATGAGTTGATAGAAAAGTGACAAGAAAGTTCATATGATGTTGAAATTCGCCCACTAATTGTTATTCTGTGAAATGTGTATATGAAGACAATGTTGCTTCTGTTATCGTTCAGTGCTTATAAGTATTGTTTTCCTTCTGGAAATTTTCTGAGAATTGTCGAAGTCGGTATTATTTCTCTTAGGAGCTATATTCTCGGACTTCTAGTATGGTATCGAATCTTGGATTTCCTTATCTCGGATTTCTTATCGACTTTATTTTGTGAATTGTGCAAGAGATATTCCTTTACTGGAAGTAATCATACTTTTGTGATTATGAAATCTAGTTTGATAGTGAACGTACAGTGTTACTGTTGTCAGATGTGTAAAGACTGTGCTTTTGCATTGGTTAAAATATTGTTTATCGGTGTGACTGAGATGTTAGCCTTGAAATGGCGCTACGATTTTAATTGTCGAGAGATGCAATTCCAATGTGGTTCAAGATTTTGAGAATTAATGAAGAAATGAATTTTATTAGATGTGATCTACCTTTAGATTTTGGGAAAGGAATCAACATTGATAAAAGAGTAAAAAAGTGAAGGATCGAGCCGAATCTGTGCTATGGTTTTTATTTTCGAGTAATTTGATATATCTCAAAGAGTTAAACGAGATTGTTATGTATCATTGAAATCAGATAGTTGATTTAAGGATCATTGATTCAGAATCAAAAGAATTGCAATAGGATACATGTCTAAGTTATCATGGCAACCAAATGAAAATGGTTCCTTTAGAAGGGCATCTTGTGAAACAAACCAAGACCAATTCAATTATTCACCGATAGTTTATTGGTTTGAAGTGTATTTTGATACAAGAACGTGAAAATGGTAGCTTATGCTTGCACTCAGTTAATACTGCATGAAAAGAATCTTATGATTTGAATTAGAAATTGATTATTATTCAGAAATAATGATGCTTATTCCATGATTTTGTGAAACTTAGAATTTTATCAGTAAATGGTAAGTTAGAAGTGTTCGATAGGAACTAACTTCTAATTCAGAACTCCAGGTCGAAAACCGACCATTTATTTGTTGTTTCGAGATAGAGTTTGTGTACCAAGAAATCAATTATAGATTATCATAAATTGCATACAGAATCGAAAGGTAAGAGTATTGAAACTTAGATAAGTGACAGGTGCTTTTGAAAGTATCTTTGTGACAGAAATTTTTTTTATTATTTATTTTTATTTTATTTGGTAAGTAAAGAAAAGTGATTTATGGTTCATCGAATAGTATAAGACTATTGATAGAATAATGCCAGTTACTTATCAGTGTGTATTTCGTCAGAACTTGAGAAAATTCAGTGACGTGGTTCTTATGTCCGTGATAAGAAACTACATTCGTAATCTTAGTTTAAGAAGTGAGATGTTGAGGATGCCAAGTCGTATGAGAATTTGATGTTGCTTTATAAATCAATCCTAAGTTTATCTTTTGCAAAATTTTTGGGACTAAAATACCTAAGGGGGAGAATTGTAACAGCCCAAAATAGGGCCTACTCAAACAAGTGGTTTTGAGACCACAAACCCAAAGTAAAAATATTTAATTTATGATTGTTTTAGAGTCTATGATATTTTTGGGTGATGGTGTGCAAATTTTTTAAGTAATTTTTATCGATAAAGTGCCCAATTTTATTATTGGGATTAAATTGCATTAATTGCAAAATATGAGTTCTAGAACATAAGTACTTGTTTTAAATGGGGATTAAACTAGAGGTCTTTAAATGGCAAATAGACCATCATATTTTGTTATGGACAAAACTAGTCATGGAAGGGTAAAATTGAAGGTTTAGTAAAAGGGCATTTTGTCATTTGGGTGTTTTAAGGCATAAAAGACAAAATTGCAACCCAAAAACCTACTCATTCTCTTCTCCATGCTGCCGAAATTTTCAAGAAGCCATGGCTAGGGTTTCAAGCTTTTTCAAAGCTCAATTGTAAGTGCATTTGAGCCCCGTTTTTAATGTTCTTCGTATTTTTGAGATCCTAGAAGCTTAACCTTTCTATTTTTACCATTTATTTGCATGAAAAATGAAGTTTAAAAATTGACCCATGCTATATATTTGTGCATTTTGATATTTAATGGTAGAATAAGGGTGCACGAGGTTAGGAGAACGATTTTTGCTAAGTAATTTTCGTTGAAAATGGTTAAAACGGGTTAATTAGTAAAAGTTGTAAATGCTCCTAAAAGTGTGAAATAATAAGAATTTGAGGTTGCTTTGGAAGAGAAAAAGGTTTGGCTAACCTTGAATTTTATAGAAATTGAATAAAAATCATATTACGAGCCTAGGGGCAAAATCGTAATTATGAGAAAGTTTAGGGGCAAAATTATAAATTTGTCGTAGTATGATTTTTGTATTAAAATGAGTAATGTGAGTGATAATTAAGTGAAATGTGACATTTTAGATCAAAGAAATCGAGATTTGGACCAAGTACGGGGAAATGTCAATCAAAATGACTGATTCGCGTCGAGGTAAGTTCATATGGTTAGTCTATAGTGAACGATTATTAAATTTGAATTGAGATGATGTATTATTTTATATATGTTTGTTATCTAATCATGACTTTATGCAAGTACGAGATTAGATTGAAGGATCAATCGTGAGAAATGCAGTGGTCAAGTACATTCGCATTTACGACTCGTGATGAATTGATTGGAAAAGACCATGGTTGGACCATGGCAAGTGTGTGTGCAAGATAAGACCATGTCTGGGACATGGCATTGGCCTCAAGTTGTGTCAGTGTAAGACCATGTCTGGGACATGGCATCGACACCGAGATGAGTATGAGCTAGTGTAAGACCATGTCTGGGACATGGCATCGGCTCGAGACATGTGCTAGTGTAAGACCATGTCTGGGACATGGCATCGGCACGGACAGAGGAGAGTCAGTGTAAGACCATGTCTGGGACATGGCATCGGCTCGAGATGAGTGCCAGTGTAAGACCATGTCTGGGGCATGACATCAGCACCGATATGTGATCCCATGTAAGACCATATCTGGGATATGGCATTGGCATCCTACCAGGTGTACGAGATATCCCGAACATCCCTAATATTACAAGTAGTTCAATGGGAAATTCAAGGAGTATGCTCAAGATAAGTAAGAATAGGATATGTGAGTATTATGACTAGGCATAGGTTTGTATACGAGACTCATAAATAATGTGCTCAGATTATGATGCATTATTGATAAGGATTGATAAACCGAAATAGTAACATATTTTAATCCCACATTTAGCATACTTTTGGATGATTTATCCCTTGATTTATGTAAAAGGTGCTCTTAATCCTTTCTTTTCATGTCTTATACTCAGGAAAGCACCCAAGAATAAAAAGAATGAGAAACGGGCTCAAAACAGACCAAAATGGGCCAAAGAAGAAATCGACACGGCCTGGACTAAAGCCCACACGGCCGTGCCTCCTCAAATATACTAGAACACTGCCTGATGTCGATCTACACGGCTGTGCCTCACTAACGGAGTCTAACACGGCCTGGCCACGATTCACACGGGCGTGTGCCATGGCCGTGCCCCTGCCATGGAGGAGAGTAATTTCACTCGGAAAAGGATACTTAGGGGCAAAGAAACACATTCCAAAAGCCTATAAATACACCCTAAGTATAACCTAAAAGGGGGAGTCGACGGGCGGTTAGCTAGGCCAAGGAGCCGAGCCGAAAAGGTCAGATTTGTGGGAAACTCTTAAGGGATAGCCAGTTGATCCATCTCAAGAAGCCAGAATTCTACTCAAGACGGAGGATCTCCTCTTCAATTCCTTCAGGGGGTTTTAGGGATTTCTTATGTTTTATTTTATCTTTTCTTCTGAGATGTTTTTCTTTATTATTATGAACTAAACCCTTCAGATACCTAAAGGGGGATGAAACTTAGATGAATCTTGTTATTGTTTTCTGAACTATATGATAAATACTTGATTTGTTCTTAATTATGTGTGCTTAATTCTTGTGCTGATATTTCGCGAATATTGATTCAAGTATGATGTGCTTAGGTGGTGGAGCAAAAGTCCCTGCCTATTCATAGATCTAGCATAATTACAGTGGAGTTGTTCGCGCGCCTAGAGATAGGGTGACGAAGCGTTGCCGGATTAGGGTGAAACCTAATATGGGAATCCATAGATCGAGTTAATGGGATTCTAGGGGTTTTAATTAGAAAGAGATTTCAATTAATCAACCTAGGGTTAATCGTTATTCGCTTCGAGAGAGGGTCTAATGTACATTAGGGAATCCTACGGATCAAGTCAAGTGAAAAAATTGTCTGGTTCAATGTTAGATAACAAGTGGAGTCTAGGTGGATTCTTCCTAAGGGTATCGTTTTAATCAACTGAGTTTTTCTCAAGTATTTCCCCAATTCATTCTTTTTGTCTTTGCGTCTTTAACTTAGTAATTAGTTAATTTAGATTAATAAACAACTTCACTTATTTTAGGCTAAATAATAGAAAGAAAGTTAGTATTAGTACTTTTAGTTCCTTTGGGTTCGACAATCCGGTCTTGCCTAAGCTATACTACTGTTCGATAGGTGCACTTGCCTCAATCGTTGTCATAGTTAGTTTCCAGGTTCGATCATTCTCATTATAAATTTTAAAACTCGACTTCAGAAGCGATCAAGTTTTTGGCGCCGTTGCCGGGGAACTAAAATATTAAGAAAGCTCTATTTTTATTACTTTAGCCATTATTTTTTTTATTCTACAATTTACTTTTATTTTTAAGTTTAAATTTTAATTTGCTAAATTTTCTTTCTTTCTTTTCCTATCAGTACCTCTAGTTTATGACTAGAAGGAACCCGAGAGGACCACTAGTATCTGATGGTGATATTGAAGCTAATGTCGTAGAAATTGCAGAGAAATTAGGCGAGCCCTAAATTACATAGAAGAAGAGCGAGAAGACAGATCCAATCCTACTGAAGGGATGGACGAAAATAATCCACCACCACAAGATATGGCAGAAAATAATGCTCCGTGTACTATGTATGATTATGCTAAACCTCATTTAACATGAGCAGAATCTAGTATTGTTAGGCCTGCTATAGCTGCTAACAATTTTGAATTAAAGCCTAACACTATACAAATGATTCAACAATTTGTTCAATTTGATGGTTTGCAAGACGAAGATCCAAACACTCATATAGCTAATTTTTTTGAGTTCTGTGATACCTTCAAAATAAATGGCGTTTCTGATGATGCCATAAGGCTTCGGTTATTTCCCTTTTCATTAAGGAATAAAGCCAAACAGTGGTTAAACTCGTTACCACGAGGGTCAATCACCACATGGGATCAAATGACCGAAAAAATTTTATTAAAATATTTCCCACCGGCCAAAACGGCCAAATTACGGAATGATATCTCTTCTTTTGTGCAGATGGATTTAGAGACATTATATGACGCATGGGAGAGATATAAGGATCTCTTGAGAAGGTGTCCCCACCATGGTTTACCCTTGTGGCTCCAAGTCCAAACTTTCTATAACGGTGTAAACCCCTCAACGAGGCAACTAATTGATTCAGCCGCCGGTGGTACCCTGAACAATAGAACTCCTGAAGCAGCCTACGAGTTTATTGAAGAGATGTCACTGAATAACTATCAGTGGCAGGTCACAAGGACCAAACCAACAAAATCAGCCGGAGTTTTCAACATGGATGCAGTAACCATGCTATCAACACAAGTAGAGATGATGAATAAAAAGCTTGATAGTTTGTGTTCTTCGCAGGTATATCCAGTAATGCAGTGCGATGTAAGTGGAACCGTGGCGAATCCTGAGTACCCACACTACCAACCGGGCACAGAGAGCGAACAGATGAACTATATAGGTAATAATTTCAGATCTAATAATAATCCATATAGTAATAATTATAACCCAGGTTGGAGGAACCACCCAAATTTTTCATGGGGAGGTCAAGGAAATCAAGGAAATCAAAGACAACAACCTCCTCAAAATTTCCAAAATCAGCCCTATCCACAGGAGAAGAAGCCGAACCTTGAAGAGATGCTGACAAGATTCATGGCATCCACAGAAAACCGTCTCCAAGACACTGAAACCACCCTTAAGACCCAACAAGCATCGATCAAAGGAATCGAGAGCCAAGTTAGGGAAGTCACTAAGTCAGTTGAGGAAGTTTCTAAGTCAGTTGGACAACTTGCAAAGCTGATGTCTGAACGATCGCAACGGCGTCTACCAAGCAACACTGAGATTAATCCAAAGGAGCAAATCCAAGCCATAACAGCTCAAGAAAGTGAAGGATTAGACGAACCCAGTCCAATACAAGGAAACGAGGTAGAAAAAGGTAAAGTTGAGGTAACATAAGAAAAACCAAAACCGGTAATCAAGGAGGACCAACCTCGCATACCATATCCCGAAGCATTAACGAGAGACGACACAGAGGAACAGTTCGGTAAGTTTCTTAAACTTTTAAAGAAATTACATATTAACTTACCACTACTTGAAGCTCTTTCACAGATGCTAGATTCAAGGAAATTTTTAAAACATCTCTTGACGAACAAACGCAAATTAGACGATGATCCACATGTGGAATTAAACGCAGTATGCTCAGCAATGTTACAGAATAGACTACCACAAAAGCTAAAAGATCCAGGGAGTTTTACAATTTCATGTTTAATTGGTAGACTAACTGTTGATAATGCGTTAGCTGATTTAGGGGCAAGCATAAATGTCATGCCTTATAAATTGTTTAAACAATTAGGTCTAGGGAAACCCAAACAAACTAGGATGAGCATTCAATTAGTGATAAAACTGTTAGAATTCCTAGGGTATTATCGAAGATGTTCTTGTAAAAATTGACAAATTCGCTTTCCCAAAGAGATTTCGTTGTCTTAGACATGGATGAGGATAATTCGATTCCCTTAATTTTAGGAAGACCCTTTTTAGCAATCGCAGAGCTAAAATTGATATTGATGCAGAGAACTCATACTCGTGTAGGTAATGAGACGGTCACCCTCAAGGCTCTCGACTCGGCTGTAACATCGAGTAATCAAGGTGAGAACGTAGATTCTACTAATAACCATTCGGTTAACCCTTATTTTCAGGAAGCACCACAAAAGAATACAACTAAACCTGATCCTAAACCCCATACCAACAAGGAAGTAGTTCATGAATATTGAAGGATTCAGATCGATGATCTAGATGAGTGGAAGACACACTTCAAGGAAAAATTAGGGATACAGGACGAAGAACCGGAACCACACAAGGTAAAACCGAAGGAGCCCCCAGAAGAGCTCATAGGAACAACAAACCACTTCAAAATAGGAGACCAGATACTGTTAGATAAGGCAGATCCTCGAATATCTCCTCCGGACCCTAACACAAACAAACAAATACCCTTTAGGGTAACAAGTGTTTTCCCATACGGAATAGTCGAGGTAAGTAATCCTATTTTTGGTACTTTTACTATAAACGCATCTCGACTTAAACTTTTTCACGAGGATAAAACTGATAGCATGAGGAAGGACTTCCAACTCCTCAAACCACCCTGATGATGCAAACGTGAGGAAACTCTAGCTTAAGACTATAAACGAGCGCTTCTCGGGAGGCAACCCGAGCACTAACCCCATTAACTTTTACATTTTTATTTTTTCTTATTTATTCTATTTTATCCTCTCTTTATAGTATCTAGCTTTAAACTAACCAAAAAGTGCAGATTTCAAGGACACACAGCCTAGCACACAGCCGTGGCCGTGGCCGTGTGGATGCCCCGTGTAACACCCCTTACCCGGGTTCTACGTTGGAACCGGGCTCGAGACGTTACCTTACTAAAACCTCACGGTCGCCACTTAGGCTAATCGTGACTACTCTCTTTAGTCACCTCAATCACCCCATTCTCGACTTACGAGGCCTCACTCATACACACGAGGGCTCTCGAGACTAATCCGAAACTTTTACGATTCTTAAAATTTTCTCTTCAAATACAGGGCTCACACGCCCATGTAGAACGAGACACGCCCGTGTGTAGACACACACGCCCATGTTCAACAACCGTGCTTAAAAACCCAAGCATTCTGCCAAATGCCCCACGGTTAAGGCACACGCCCATGCAGTTTGGGAACACACCCGTGTACTCTATTACATGTCTGTGCCTTCAACCCGTGGTCGACACTGACTAATCACACACGGTCTTGACACGCCCGTGGGCCTAAACCGTGTGCTATACCTTGATTAACTGACTTATTCAACACGGCTTAGGCACACGCCCATGTGTTGTCCGTGCGTATCACACGACTTGAACAAACGGCAGTGTGATCAGCCCGTGGTCTATTCTGACTTAAGGTACTAAGGTGCAGGGTGCACACGGCCTAGACACACGCCCGTGTGTCTATCCGTGTGGGCACTTAGAAGCTATCTTACCAAGCTTTTTACTACTCTTGTTTCCATACATTCATATACTACTTCAAAACATTCTCAACCATCCATTAGAACACATGAATTAATACATTTAATCCTTAAAGAGTTAAGGTTTTCATCCCATACACTAGGGAGAACTTTATCAAATACATTTACAACCAACTCTAGGTTCTCTTAGGCCAATACAATTTGGCTACATCAATTAGGACTTAATCAACCTTAAAATAATCCCTATACATGCCATGACTCATAAGGACTTGATACCTCATACCAAGTGTCTGTTCGATAGTGTGAAAGCATCTCCGGCGGTCTCCAACCCGAGCTAGTTAATATAACCAATAAAAGATGAGAAAAGTAAAGGAGTAAGCAATAATGCTTAGTAAGCTCATCTGCAATAAGTGTCAACATTGATATTCATTGTATACCTATTTACATAGTATCATGAAGAGTTTCTCTCATAAACTCATGGTCACTTACTCAACTATTCTTGAAACTTACTCATTCAACCTCTTACCACATTCTTACCATGTCACAAGCCAATTGTTTGTTTAATTAGCATACATTCCTGCATTGATCACCGCATGATCATATAAAACAACACATCAAGCATTTTCAATAAGTCGCTCATACTACTAATATCTCGGTGGTTACGCACTTAGCCCACCATTGAATCTCTTACAGGGTGGTATCCCACACAGCCCACCAATCATTTATACCTAAGGTGATTTCGCACTTAGCTCACCAATCATTTATATCTATGGTGATTTCGCACTTAGCTCACCAGTCATTTATAAGCGATGGTATCGCACATAGCCCCTCAATTAATAATCAATCAGGTGGTAACGCACACAGCCCACCAATAAATAATACAGTTAATGGTATCGCACATAGCCCATCACCACCATCAATAAGGTGATATCGCACATAGCTCACCGTTATTTACATTCATGGATAATAATCCACAAGTATATCTCTATTTCAAATGTTCATTCGAGAACATTCTCACATGTTTCTATTCTTACTTAACTTTCTACGATACTCGTTCTCATTCACACAGTGCATCAACTACACAAACACCACTAGGGGTTCATCATATAATGAATTCATCTCAATTCAGTTCTACACATACTTGTGTTACTCATGGTACAACCACATTCATTGAATCATGCGAATTGTTAAATAACTCTCTTAAGTCTCATGCACATAGTTCTCATCGTCATCATACCCCAATTGGGTCTTACATACATTAACATGTCGATGCCATGTCCTTGACATGGTCTTTTACTAATTCTTACCCCAAGGCCATATTCCAATATGGTCTTACTCGAGACTTTAACCATCGTCCTATCATGCTATACACCTTTCCCATTACTCTAAATTCAATTCCATTCACATCTCATCAAGAGACATTTCATATATTCATATAATAATATACATTCCATACAATATTGGAATGCTAAATAAGCTCATACGTAATTGCAACATTCGCACATGAACTTACCTCGATGTCGAAAGAGCCGAAAAGGACTTTTTGCCCACATTTCTCTTTTCATCTGTTCTAGGTCCGAAACTCATTTTCTTTGATCTAGAACAATGAAATTTACTGATTTAATCTCTTATAAATCATGATATACCATAATCTAAACTTTAGGCAAAAATGACTATTTTGCCCCTACACTTTGGCAAAATTACCATTTTGCCCCTAGGCTCGTAAATAAATTTTCATCAAATTTTCTTGTTAAACAAGTCTAGCTGAACATTTTATCCTCTTACAACTATCCACAATTCCATCTATTTCATGCCTTTATGAACAATTTACAACTTTTGCATTTTAGTCTCAAATGGGTGCTTTCATGAAAACATCTTTCATAAAAGTTGTTTCTCATCATTCTATCATTCATTTTCTTCCATAAAACTCATAAAAAAATGATATCTATCATGGAAAGTCCCTATACTTTCAACCATTTTACAAACTAGTCCCCTCTTTAGAAAGCTTAAGCTTTGGGGACTCCAAAAGTACAATTTTTATCAAGAAAGATCATCAAAATCACTTACTTGTGAGGAGAATTGCTTGCTGAAATTTTAAGCTTCAAAAACCCCTCCCATGGCTGCTATTTTCAGTGGAAGAAGAGAAGAAATAAAAAATATGATAGCTTTTGCTTATTTCATCTTTTTTTTTATTCATTTGTCAACTAATATCACCGACTTTTGACCAAAATTTAATGCTCTTGTCCCCTTAACTTTCTATGGTCGGCCAACACATTTAACAAGGCCAAATTGCACATTTGGGACCTCCAATTAATATTCTATGACTATTTGGCACCTCTAGTAATTAAAATAGAACTTTCGCACTTTATGCGATTTAGTCCTTTTTCACAATTTAGCTAGAATTCGCTAAAATTAAGGCACCAAAATTTCCATGCATCCTTATAAAAATGTTATACCACATAACATATCATGAAAATAATTTTCTCTAACCTCGAATTAGTGATTCTGGGATCACTGTTCTGACTAGCCCCTAAATCGGGCTGTTACAATTCTCCCCCTTAGGGATTTTCGTCCCCGAAAATCTTATCCGAATGAGTTACTACTAACACTCTTAAAATGTTTCCATCAACTCTTCAAAATCACGAATTCACTTATCCTCAATTTTCTCTTGACACGAATCTTAAGTTGTGATACACAAGGTCGAGCATAACTTGAGACCTAGGTTATTCTTTCTCTAAGGTATATACTCAGAAATCCACCAATTTGGAACTCTATATGTGTCCAAATGATCGTTCAGATCTTTACTGGTTGACTTACCACTATTCAAATGACATTTCCCTTTCTTGGAAATTTTATCAAACCAAAATTAAAATCTATAAGGTTTATCTCACTTTCTCATTAAAGCATTTATCGATTGTAGAAATCTTGACTTGTACGTTTTGAAAACTCACTTTTAGTGGTCAACTACTCCCGACCATAATCTCAATCATCTCTGCGAAATGTACTCTATTGTCAAAACATTTATCCACATAAATGTATTTCCTTATTCTTGCTTTATTAGATATCTTTGCTACTAAATCTCATACCAAAGCTCTGTATAAGTTCTGGATTCATCATCAACAACGGAAAACTTATACAACTGTATTTACCATCTCAAATAAACTCATTCGAGCTTATTTAAAATACCATTTACTATATCTCTTCGAACCTTTTTGTTCTCAAAAGAAGACTCGCTCTAGTCATTAACCTTGCTGAAACTAAGATGTTACCAACTAGGGTCAACCGAGTAACTAACTCGCATTGCTTAACATGGATCTTTTCATAACATCTAACTCACAACACGGACACAAAAGTGATTGTCTCCGGATCACCAACCCGCCAACTCTTTCTCTTGATTGATCGATCTCAAGACTAGAACTTTCAAATAAAACAGTTCTTTCAATAGCTTACAACTCAACTATCATGGTTTGAACATTTCGATGAGCATATCTTTATATTATGCTCCCTACTCACATACACACGTAATTTTATTCTCTTTATTGATTCATGCGTGAATATACACGTAACTTGAATCATATCTCAATACCTTAATCTACTCTTTTCTCTATACTGAGAACATATTTTAAGCACACTCTCATCTGAGTTTCTCTTGCTATGCCAATCTAGAACCTTTACGATCATCATATCTCACGATAGCAGGGACATCTCGATCGAATTCGTTAACTTTATTCGGCTTACCCGAAAATCCATCACACAACGTGAAACTTGTGATTTCACCTCTTATACACGAATCATCACCAGTTTCCTCCTCAAGGTACCCAATTAAGGTTACGATGAGATAAAGGAAATGTCAACTTCAATTAACTAAATCGACAACCGTTTTGTCTGATTTTTACTATCAGCTAACATTCTCACACAATCACAATTTATGAAAAGAACAACTACATCATCCCTGAAGGGAAACATGTATTAGTACATAATACTAAAGGAGATCATTATAATCCCATCCATGGCATTAACTAACCATGCACAAACCACAGGCTTCGAGCCAACTTACTCATACTTGCCATTTATTTAGCACATATCGTGCCACACATCGTACTAGTTTCTTCGTGATTTATTCACGAATATCTGCATTCACTCCTTCACATGACTTTAGTACTAATCTCATTTATACTTCTAGACTCATCTATTTGTCCCATTGATCACTAGGGATAATCAAAGAAGCAAATTCGTTGTCATTCATGTAGGTACGAAACCAATGCCACACCCCCGGGGTGGTCTTATATGGAGTCACCTCTAAATGCCAATGCCATATTCTAGATAAGGTCTTATATGGACTTCCACATCAAGTATCGATGCCATGTTCTGAATATGGTCTTACACAATTCTCGTATTCATTACTGATGCCATATTCTAGATATGGTCTTATACAGATTCATAACTTGGTGCCGAGGCCATGCCTCAAACATGATCTTATATGGGACCTTGTCTATCTCATATCTCGATGATAACCTCATCATTTTAGTCCTCTAGGATTTCAACCTCATGTTCAACAACAGTTACTCTATTTAGTAGAGTATTATGCATCGATGTGATACAAAGCATTCTCAAAATGCTAACATAAATACTGCATTAATCACATATAAACTTACTCAATTTAACTCTCATAACATCTCATCATAATTCAACAGTGGTAAGGGAGTGAGGTTACAAAGTCCCTTAGCCTAACTCTTGTGACTACATACATATGATTTACTACTCATTGTCAATGAAATATCATCATAGTCACACAACTCACCTCAGGCAAGTTTTCATACTTACTCATGTTACAATGGTTTCTATCACCCATAATTTAGAACAGTGACTTCACTTACTCAAGTTCCACCTTAATGTCTACTCAAGTACTCAACATTAAGCTCTAATTCCTCTTACTATTTCTTATTAATCTAGAGAATGTCTTATGGGTTTTGAGTACGTCGTTTACTTGATTGCCATAGTCCAACTATGGTCTTACTCGTATCACAACATCATAGCCCAGCTATTGCTTTACATGTCGTCACGATGCCATAGCCTCGCTATAGTCTTACACGAAATCTCATATCAACACCAATGCCATATCCCAGATATGGTCTTACACAAAATCTTATACCGAAGCCAGGTCCCAGACGTGGTCTCACACGGATTACTATTTGATGCCGATGCCATATCCCGAGATATGGCCTTATACGGATCATGTATCGATGCCAATGCCATGCCCTGGACATGGTCTTATATGGGATCACATATACCGCCATGGTCCAACCGTGGTCTTATTCATCATTTTATCATTGAACGATCGTACTCATCTCCCGCATTCTACTTAGTCAAACTTTTCGCTTTAACTTCCACACCATAATATGTGTGGCTTCATAACATGAGTCATAAAACAAAACATCATGCATTCTCTACTTTAATAAATCACATGTGAGATTTAACCATGTGGACATATTTATCATAAACAATGGCATCACAAATCTCAAATGCTTACTTACTCTTATTGCTTCTCACATACATCATGGTACTTACTAGTCTCATGTTTGTAAGGTAAACAAGGAACTCAGAACACTTGATCACATAGATCAAGATACTTTACTATAACAAGTATAATCTCTCGATTCATCATTCATAACAAGAATAATACTCATTTTCAACTTGATAATAACTTTGCTTACTCAACTTTCTTGCTATCTCACTTTAACTTTACTCATTTGCCCGATGAATTTTCGTGGAATAACAGAAGATACTAAATCTCTTCACATGAACTTGATGCCAAAGCCATATCCTAGATACGGTCTTACATGGAATATCTCATCTTGGTTTTGAGGCCATGTCTTGACATGGACTTATACGAAGTCTTTCTTGTTCTCACCAATGCCATGCCTTGGCTTGGACTTACATGGGATCTCTTTCTCTTGATAGCTTTTCAATGCCAAGCTTGCCTTGGACTTACATGATATCTGTTTAATGCCAAGCTTACCTTGGACTTACATGATAACTTGTTCAATGTCAAGCTTGCCTTGGACTTACATGATAACTTGTTCAATGCCAAGCTTGCCTTGGACTTACATGATATCTCTACTTGATTGCCGATGCCATGCCTTGGCTTGGTCTTATACGGACTTTCTAATCTTATGTGGTAGATCAAGTATCCTGGGAAATTCCATCTTCAATCGGGACATGCTCGTATTTAATCTCATTGATTTCTTTGTTTAGCAAAACATTAAGCATTCCATGATAATAATGTACATTATACTAAGCAATTCAATGATAGAAATCATAAAGCTTAGAAATCACACAAACTTACTGAAATTAGCTCGGTTGGGAATCATCTTTGTCTTAACAAAACAATTTCGTTAGAGCCGGGAGACATCACACTATCATTATCCACATATGGCAGGTATAGCTAGACTCTTACTCGTGCTAGGTTAGTCCGAGAACTGACTAAACCATGCTCTGATACCACTAAATGTAACACCCCTTACCCGGGTTCTACGCCAGAACCGGGCACGAGACGTTACCTTACTAAAACCTCACGATCGCCATTTAGGCTAATCGTGACTACTCTCTTTAGTCACCTCAATCACCTCATTCTCGACTTACGAGGCCTCACTCATACACACGAGGGCTCTCGAGACTAATCAGGAACTTTTACGATTCTTAAAATTTTCTCTTCAAATACAGGGCTCACACGCCCGTGTAGAATGAGACACGCCCGTGTGTAGACACACGCGCCCATGTTCAACAACCGTGCTTAAAAACCCAAGCATTCTACCAAATGCCCCACGGTTAAGGCACACGCCCATGCGGTTTGGGAACACACCCGTGTACTCTATTACATGTCCGTGCCTTCAACCCGTGGTCGACACTGACTATTCACACACGGTCTTGACACGCTCGTGGGCCTAAACCGTGTGCTATACATTGATATACTGACTTATTCAACACGGCCTAGGCACACGCCCATGTGCTGGTCGTGCGTATCACATGACTTGAACAAACAGCCGTGTGATCAGCCCGTGGTCTATTCTGACTTAAGGTACTAAGGTGCAGGGTGCACACGGCCTAGACACACGCCCGTGTGTCTATCCGTGTGGGCACTTAGAAGCTATCTTACCAAGCTTTTTACTACTCTTGTTTGCATACATTCATATACTAATTCAAAACATTCTCAACCATCCATTAGAACACATGAATTAATACATTTAATCCTTAAAGAGTTAAGGTTTTCATCCCATACACTAGGGAGAACTTTATCAAATACATTTACAACCAACTCTAGGTTCTCTTAGGCCAATACAATTTGGCTACATCAATTAGGACTTAATCAACCTTAAAATAATCCCTATACATGCCATGACTCATAAGGACTTGATACCTCATACCAAGTGTCTGTTCGATAGTGTGAAAACATCTCCGGCGGTCTCCAACCCGAGCTAGTTAATATAACCTATAAGAGATGAGAAAAGTAAAGGAGTAAGCAATAATGCTTAGTAAGCTCATCTGCAATAAGTGTCAACATTGATATTCATTGTATACTTAGTTACATAGTATCATGAAGAGTTTCTCTCATAAACTCATGGTCACTTACTCAACTATTCTTGAAACTTACTCATTCAACCTCTTACCACATTCTTACCATGTCACAAGCCAATTGTTCGTTTAATTAGCATACATTCCTGCATTGATCACCGCATGATCATATAAAATAACACATAAAGCATTTTCAATAAGTCGCTCGTACTACTAATATCTCGGTGGTTACGCACTTAGCCCACCATTGAATCTCTTACAGGGTGGTATCGCACATAGCCCACCAATCATTTATACCTAAGGTGATCTCTCACTTAGCTCACCAATCATTTATATCTATGGTGATTTCACACTTAGCTCACCAGTCATTTATAAGCGATGGTATCTTTATAGCCTCAATTAATAATCAATCGGTGGTAATGCACACAACCCACCAATAAATAATACTGATTGATGGTATCTTTACACCCATCACCACCATCAATAAGGTAATATCACACATAACTCACTGTTTTTTACATTCATGGATAATAATCCACAAGTATATCTCTATTTCAAATGTTCATTCGAGAACATTCTCACATGTTTCTATTCTTACTTATCTTTCTACGATACTAGTTCTCATTCACACAGTGCATCAACTACACAAACACCACTAGGGGTTCATCATATAATGAATTCATCTCAATTCAGTTCTACACATACTTGTGTTACTCATGGTACAACCACATACATTGAATCATGCGAATTGTTAAATAACTCTCTTGAGTCTCATGCACATAGTTCTCATCGTCATCATACCCCAATTGGGTCTTACATACATTAACATATTGATGCCATGTCCCTGACATGGTCTTTTACTAATTCTTACCCCGAGGCCATATTCCAATATGGTCTTACTCGAGACTTTAACCATCGTCCTATCATGCTATACACCTTTCCCATTACTCTAAATTCAATTCCATTAACATCTCGTCTTGAGACATTTCATACATTCGTATAATAATATACATTCCATACAACATTGGAATGCTAAATAAGCTCATACATAATTGCAACATTCGCACATGAACTTACCTCGATGTCGAAAGAGCCGAAAAGGACTTTTTGCCCACATTTCTCTTTTCATCCGTTCTAGGTCCGAAACTCATTTTATTTGATCTAGAACAATGAAATTTACTGATTTAATCTCTTATAAATCATGATATACCATAATCTAAACTTTAGGAAAAAATGACTATTTTGCCCCTACACTTTGGCAAAATTACCATTTTGCCCCTAGGCTCGTAAATAAATTTTCATCACATTTTCTTGTTAAACAAGTCTAGCTGAACATTCTATCTTCTTACAACTATCCACAATTCCATCTATTCCATGCCTTTATGAACAATTTACAACTTTTGCATTTTAGTCTCAAATGGGTGTTTTCATGAAACCATCTTTCACAAAAGTTGTTTCTCATCATTCTATCATTCATTTTCTTCCATAAAACTCCTCAAACAACATGAAATCTATCATGGAAAGTCCCTATACTTTCAACCATTTTGCAAACTAGTCCCCTCTTTAGAAAGCTTAAGCTTTGGGGACTCCAAAAGTACAATTTTTATCAAAAAAGATCATCAAAATCACTTACTTGTGAGGAGAATTGCTTGCTAAAATTTTAAGCTTCAAAAACCCCTCCCATGGCTGCTATTTTCGGTGGAAGAAGAGAAGAAATAAAAAAGATGATAGCTTTTTCTTATTTCATCTTTTTTTTATTCATTTGTCAACTAATATCACCAACTTTTGACCAAAATTTAATGCTCTTGTCCCCTTAACTTTCTATGGCCGGCCAACACATTTAACAAGGCCAAATTGCACATTTGGGACCTCCAATTAATATTCTATGACTATTTGGCACCTCTAGCAATTAAAATAGAACTTTCGCACTTTATGCAATTTAGTCCTTTTTCACAATTTAGCTAGAATTCGCTAAAATTAAGGCACCAAAATTTCCATGCATCCTTATAAACATGTTATATCACATAACATATCTTGAAAATAATTTTCTCTAACCTCGAATTAGTGATTTCGAGATCACTATTCTGACTAGCCCCTAAATCGGGCTGTTACACCCCGGATCACCGTACTGACATGGCAGAGGTGGTACGAGTCAGATAGAATCAAATCTTCGAAGTCACGGACTCCAACCACTGCCTCACGAGTACTGACAGAATGCCACGGCCATGCAACGCGGCCGTGGACGACACTGACTTATCATCAACAGGCGTGGCAATCTGTAAAATGGGCGTGGGTGAACCAACACACCTAGACACACGGCCGTGCGAAGCGGCCGTGTGAATCGACACGCCTAAGGCGCACGGGCATGGGGTTGTACCAGGTTTGAAAATCTATTTAACCCTCCTCCCTTCCCTCTTCTCCTACTAACTTTCAACCTTCAACTTTTCATTTTTTTCCCACTCCTTTTCTCTATACCTTTGAGCTACACCAAAACAATGCCAAAGAAGTGGAAGAAGCCAAGCACAGTCTCCCTCATGGAGACCGATCTACATAAGTTCATGCCGGCCGCTTCAATCACTCGATGAGCCAAGAATATTTGAGGCCATTTAGTTTTTATTTCGTTTTTCTCTTTTGCTTCAATTTCCTTATCTTTACTTCTCTTCTGCTTAATTTAGTTTATTTTATCTTAGTTTCTTGATTTTAGGTTCTAAAGGCTGCAAGGGAATCACACCACGATCACCACCATATCCCCAGCCTTAGAAATCACACCCAACAATAAGGACTCTACGGTCCATCCATCTTTTCTTTCAATTTTATTTCAATTTTTACTTCTCTTCACTTTAGCTTGCTTTTTATTTAATTATTTAATTAGTATAGTTTTAATTATTATTATTATATCCTGGCTAATCCTCCATGAACTACCCAATTTCTTCATCTAGCGCAGGATCGTCATCCAGACCGGCCCCTCCAACTTATCTTTCACCTCCGACTCAAGGAATCCATCCAAAATTCAGGAAGTTTCACTTCTCTCCATATCTTTTGAATTTATACTTAATTGTCTATATATCTAACTTTGTACATTGATGGTAATGTACATCTTAAGTGTGGGGGGGTGAACAACCTAAAAAGGTGCCTAACTTTTTTCATTATTCTCAAATTTCTGAAATTAGGTGCCAAACTTTTTGCATTGTTCTCAAAATCTTGGATTTAGTCTTGTTTTTTAAGTACATTTCTCATATTATAATTAGGATGAAATTTCTAATGATTTATGATTTTTATTGATATGTTTTAGATTAAGTCATTGATAATTATGCATTGATAATTAAATTCTAAGAATACTAGAGAATCAAGCATGATAAGTCTATTTTTCAGAAATTAAAAATTTTCTAGGTTGTCAAACTGAGTTTAAATATTACTTTGAAGTTTGAAATTTACGAGGTTGATATCAAAATACCCATAATTTTTGTGAGTTTTTGAGCCTTATAGAGCATATATTCTTTTTCATGCTCACTTTATTGATTATGAGTATGTCAACATTGATTTGTTATTCTAGAACTTGCCTCGTTTATACATATCGAGACCACACCTATGATTTGATATACAGAGATGATTAAGGCACCTAGGTTTTAACCCACTAACTCTATTAAAAACCTACCTTCACAATTAACCCCTAGTGAACCCCTTTTAATCCTGACAACCCTTTTTATTGACATAACCGCTAATATTAACCCATAAACCCTTTGTTTTTGTTATCACCATTCGTTTTTGACATCCCTTATATCGAGATTTGATTTGATTAATAGTCTAACTATGTTTTTATTTCAGTAATTTATCCTTTGTTATGTATTTATGATTTGTGTTTAAAAAAAAATTAATCAAAGTATATTCATTATTCATTATTAGTTTTGTGATTAAGTGAGCTTATACGTTTGAATTCCAAATATTGAAGAAGAAGCTCATATTATTAGTTTAAAGTTTCAATCCATTATGTAATTATTCAGTTTGTTGTTTCTAGTTAGGTATTTTATCAATTCAATCTCGATTCTAACCTTCTAATTCAGCCTATATCCACACCTTAACCCTAGCCCCGTTACAACCCTGACAAAGACCTTTTGATTTGTGCATCATCTCATATTATAGTGGTGGAGATTTGATTTTCAGGCAAGCCTATGGGATTAACTTTTCATGTTCGACTTTTGAGAGCTTTTTCCTGAACCTTAAACACTTTGAGTGATTCGAGTGAATCTCTAGTGAGGATGTCAATCCTTGTCGGTTTTGAATTAAAGGTAATTATTTAGATAAGGGGAGACGCCTATATTTTCGAGCTACAAATCTATGACTTAGATTGTTTGAATCCTTAGGACTCTTTGAATTGAATTATCCATGTATAAATTATCTATGAATTATGATAAGGCATTGTTGATAGGAATTACGAATTAATGAAAGTTCGTTTTAATTGTGAGTTGAGAATTTTGCTTGAGGACAAGCCAAAGCTTAAGTGTGGGGGTATTTGATAAACCGAAATAGTAACATATTTTAATCCCACATTTAGCATACTTTTGGATGATTTATCCCTTGATTTATGTAAAAAAGTGCTCTTAATCCTTTCTTTTCATGTCTTATACTCGGAAAGCACCCAAGAATAAAAAGAACGAGAAACGGGCTCAAAAGCAGACCAAAATGGGCCAAAGAAGAAATCGACACGACTGGACTAAAGCCCACACGCGGCCGTGCCTCCTCAAATATACTAGAACACACCGATGTCGATCTACACGGTCGTGCCTCACTAACGAGTCCAACACGGCTGGCCACGATTCACACAGGCGTGTTCCATGGCCGCAGCTCCCGCCGTGGAGGAGAGTAATTTCACTCAGAAAAGGATACTTAGGGCCAAAGAAACACATTCCAAAAGCCTATAAATACACCCTAAGTATAACCTAAAAGGGGGAGTCGACGGGCGGTTAGCTAGGGCAAGGAGCCGAGCCGAAAAGGTCAGATTTGTGCGAAACTCTCATGGGATAGCCAGTTGATCCATCTCAAGAAGCCGAAATTCTACTCAAGACGGAGGATCTCCTCTTCAATTCCTTCAAGGGGTTTTAGGGATTTCTTATGTTTTGTTTTATCTTTTCTTCTGAGATGTTTTTCTTTATTATTATGAACTAAACCCTTCAGATACCTGAAGGGGGATGAAACTTAGATGAATCTTGTTATTTTTTTCTGAACTATATGATAAATACTTGATTTGTTCTTAATTATGTGTGCTTAATTCTTGTGTTGATATTTCGCGGATATTGATTCAAGTATGATGTGCTTAGGTGGTGGAGCAAAAGTCCCTGCCTATTCATAGATCTAGCATTATTACAACGGAGTTGTTCGCGCGCCTAGAGATAGGGTGACGAAGCGTTGCCGGATTAGGGTGAAACCTAATATAGGAATCCATAGATCGAGTTAATGCGATTCTAGGGGTTTTAATTAGAAAGAGATTTCAATTAATCAACCTAGGGTTAGTCGTTATTCGCCGAGAGAGAGGGTCTAATGTACATTAGGAATCCTACGGATCAAGTCAAGTGAATAAATCGTGCTGGTTCGGTGTTAGATAACAAGTGGAGTCTAGGTGGATTCTTCCTAAGGGTATCGTTTTAATCAACTGAGTTTTTCCCAAGTATTTCCCCAATTCATTCTTTTTGTCTTTACGTCTTTAACTTAGTAATTAGTTAATTTAGATTAATAAACAACTTCACTTATTTTAGGCTAAATAATAGAAAGAAAGTTAGTATTAGTACTTTTAGTTCCTTTGGGTTCGACAATCCGGTCTTGCCTAAGCTATACTACTGTTCGATAGGTGCACTTGCCTCAATCGTTGTCATAGTTAGTTTCCAGGTTCGATCATTCTCATTATAAATTTTAAAACTCTGACTTCACAGTGATCAAGGATGCAAACAAGTAAGATGTGTCTATGATCACTTGATTGTTATGTTCCAAGTTATAATATGCTTTGGTGTAATTGTGTATAAATGAAAGTGAACACAAAGAATTAATGAATGAGTGAAATTGACATTAAAACAGATGTGGGCAGCAGCATTAGTATAACTTTTAAAAATCACCAAAAATGGTGAAAATTGAATTAAAGGCTGAGTGAGATATGAAATTAAATCTTAATGAGTCTATTTTTTTATAAAATAAACAGAGTAAGCAAAAGAAGTGTGAATTATGAGATATTTGAATTTTAGTGAGACAGGGTCAGAATGAGTTTCGGAATCCCCTGTTCCAACTTTGGAAAATCATTAAAAATTGTAAAAAACTAATTATGGAGCATAATTTATATGCTTGAAATCCTCAATAAGTATATTTTCAAGTGAAATGAACTATAACATCATATGAATTTTATACGAGGAGAAAATTGATTCGTAGTGAAGAAGTGCAGAACTGTTGGACAGCGAAACAAGGGTAAATTTAATGAATAAACTGTACTAATTGGCTAAACCAAAAATTCTGAAATTTCTATGGTAAGAATTTATGTGAGTCTAGTTTCAGGGAAAATTAACGGTTCTTCATTCGGAACTCTGTAGCTCGAGAAATAAATAATTTAGTGACAGTGACTCAAGTAGACAGATTAATGTGAACATGAGTAATAAGGTGTAAGCATGTGATATAATGATTATATCATCTTAAGAAATTATTGTGAGGATTTATCCACACAATTTTGTTAATTTCTTATTATTTGCATATGAAGTTACTAAGCATTTATGCTTACTTCCCTTCTCTTTTCCCTTGCCTTGTAGTATCGCCAAGTTAGCTCGGGGATCGGTGGACGTCGGAGATTCGCTTACACTATCATCGGTGGACGTCGGAGATTCGCTTACACTATCAATTGGAACACTTGGTATATCTAGATACATTAATTTTTGGGTTATGGCATGTATAGTAGGCTAGGTCGTTTTGTCATATATGTCATATTTCTTATGGCCTAAAATGTTGGCCCTTATTTAATAAATGTTCATTTTGATTAAGGCTATTTGGAGATGGCCAATATTGATGGTTGTTATACGCCTATGATGTGGTTATTCATGTATGTGGTAATTGCATAATTGAGATGTTGTGGATGTGGTTTACAAATGATTTCATGAATGACGATGTGTATGGGAATGTGTATTCAAAATTGGATATTCGGATGTCCAATTATAGCATGATACATGTTGATGAAATGGATACAAGAGAGTTTGTGTTTTAGAGTGGGGCGGCTTGGAAAATAGCCAACTTCCAGGCCACACGGCAGAGACACACGCCATGTGTCTCAGACCATGTGACAGACACTGTCTAAGGAGCACACGGGCGTGTGCCAAGGCCGTGTGACCCTATTTTGATGATGACATCATAAACAGAGAGTTACACGGGTTAGGGACACAGCGTGTCCCATCACACCTGAGGCGTGTGACCCCTGTTTTGACAAAATTTTCTAAATTTTCCCAAAAGTTTCCAAAGTTCTCGGTTTAGTCCCGAACCATCCTAAAGGATGTTTTGAGCTTTATAAGCCCATATAAGGGACAAAATGCATGTGTTAGAAAAGTTTTAAATTTGACGAAATTTTATGACCCGATTTTACATGTTCAAGAAATTTTAAGTCCGGTAACGCCTCGTACCCTGTTCCGGCGTTGGATACGGGTAAGGGATGTTACAGTAAGGACCTTCAATTAAATACCCCAAAACTTACTTTTGGGTTGCCATCTACTTGTGCCGAAACTGGGCTTCAGTTCCCCCTTGTTGGATGGTTTCTCAGTCCAATAACTCAGCAGACATTTCCATCTTTTAGCATCTCTTTTATTGGGTCAAATTATCAACCTCATGACCCAAATTTCATGGTATTGCCGTCCACATGAATTTATTTGTGCATGTCCATATTTCATTCACATTAATCACATCTTCAATGGTCCTCCTACATAATGAAAAATCACATATTAATAAATTAACATGAAATAATATAAAATATGTACAAAAATCATGTAATTAAGCACAGTTTATCATACTTTATAAATCCATACCCAATATTACTAATTAAGTAAAATTCACTTATTTTAATAAGAATTACCCAGGATAAACATATTTATTAAGTAAAAAGGTGGCAAAAATATATAGAAAAACCCTATATAATTTTGAGTTTACAGATATCAACACTTTTAGAACTCTATGCAACCTCCAAATGTTATCCAAATATGCATGAGAAACCATACTTCCAATAAAAGGATGAGCTAGGGACACAAAGTGGCCATATTTTGTCAAACGATCCACCACAACAAGGATTGTGTCCTTCCCCTTTGATAACGGTAAGCCACCAATAAAATCTAAACTGACCATCGCCCAAGCTCGATTTGGAATGGGTAATGGCTAGAGTACGCCTGGGTATACATTGTTACTGACTTTACAACGTTGGCAAACTAGGCATTCTCGAACCCATTGCTTGATGTGCTTGGTGAGTCTCTTCCAATAAATTGAGGCTGCTAGTCGATGTTGGGTTGCATGTGTACCCGAATGGCCCCCAATTGAACTCTCATGGAAATACTGAAAAATATCTCTTCTTAGCTCACCAATTTCCCCAACGACCAATTTTTCCTTTTTACACAATGTATGGCCGTCCCAAGAATACTTGGGGTGCGATGATGCCTGTTGTTGAACAACCAAGCAATATTTGTTCAACTTGGGGTCTAACATCCAAGAGTCTTGTGCTCTTAGCCTAGGTTCGTAACTATTGTGCTGCCAATAAGTTGAAGGAGTTGAAGCTCAAGTGAATAAGGTTTCCTAGATAAAGCATCAGCAGTTGCATTGTATAACCCCTGTTGGGAGCTTACCACAAAATTGTAGCCAAGCATTTTGGCTACCCATCACTGTTGGTAGGGTGTAATGGCTTGCTTCTCTTAAAGGAAACGCAATATTTGGTGATTAGTTCGTATGTGAAACCTCCTTCCCACTAAATATGAGTGTCATTTCTTAACAGCAAGCAGGACCGCTAACATTCATTTTCCGTAAATAGATAAAGCTTGGTTTATGATGCCCAAAGCCTTACTAAAAAATGCCAAGGGCTTCCCCTGTTGGTGGAGCACAACACTAACACCTACCCCACTAGCGTCTGTGTCCACATAGAATTCCAAATGGAAGTTAGGCAGAGCCAAAATCAGTGTCGTATAAAGAGTCTGTGTAACATCCCAAAAATTGGGGGTTAGTAGAATTGGGTTTGTGAATCGAGAGAGAGTGGTCATGCCTTAATTTTTGAGATTATCTATGCATTTTTAGGAAATAAATGAGGTATTGGTTTGTTGGATAAGTGTTAGTGAAACGTTCTTTGAAACCCAAGTTCAAATCCTTTCTCTCTGACCATTTTTATTATTTTGCTAATTTTGCCTCAAACCTTAGTATGTGACATGCCTTGTTTTTAAAATAAATATTGCAAAATTATTTCAAAAATAAGGAAATAGCCTAGTGGTTAATTTATAAATGCAAAAGCATGAAAATTAAATGAGGTCCCATGTTCGAATCCTTTCATTTGCGAAATAATTAAATTTTGCAAAATCCCTTGTTTTTTAATGTATGTGCCATCCATACCCTTGAACCCTAAGTACAGATACAGCTTTTTATTTTATTTTTCAGCCTTTAATTCAAATTTCCCCTACCCTAGCCATTCACCCTCTTCCTCTCCTCTTTTCTCTTCAATTTTCTTTTTTTCTCCTATTATTGTCGTCGCCTACACCTCACATTTTACCATCTCTTTCTTCTTCTTTTTGCATAAATATTGTGCACCATCTCCTTTATTCTATTGATGTCATTTATCCTCATCTAAATCAGCCCCAAATCTAAAATCTTGAACCCCAAGATCGATCCCGGACATTGCCAAGAAAGTGTCATTGTCGTTTCTCTCAACAAGCTTGGGTAAGATCTCTTGTCTCTTCAATTTCTTGATTAATATTGTCAATTAAAAACCAAAATTTAAAGATCTGGAATTTGGGGGATTTTAAATGATTTCAAAGGTATTTTTCCATATTTTAATGGGATCTCAAACTGTAACATCCTAAATTTACGGGCCTATACATTCAGTGTAGGGATAGGTTTACTATGTTAATTTAATTGATAGGGGTCTAAATTTGGGCTTAGAATTAGGCAAAAAGGCCCAGATTAAAGTGGCATTATTAACAGTTAAAAAGGAACAAGTTTTGGGTCGCAAGAAGCCCATGTTTTAGGCCAAATTTGGCACTTTAAATGAAGAGAGGGTGACGCCACACACAAGGAATTAAGGGCCCAAGTATTAAGTTTAATGAGGCCCAAATATTTTAATTTAAGTGAGTTAAATTTGGCATTAGGGATTAGTAGAGGTGGACGGCTACATGGCTATAAAATAGGAGAATTTATGTGGATTTTTAAGTGATAATATCATAGAGAAAAAGGAGAAAAGTTAGGAGCTTATCTTCAAGGGAAGTGTTGGCCGAAAATCCACCACCTAGAGGAGTGTAAAATTCAGCTCATTTGCATGGCAAGGAGGGTGCCGAATTTCTCCTCTCTTTAGCTTGAATTTTAAGGGCGTTTTGGTTTTTAGCGAAGAGGTGCCAAAATATCTATAAATAGGGGCTAGCTCCTTGATTCGACAATGAAAAACCCTAAATTTCTCTCCCATTGTGCCGAAATTCCTAGCCTCTCCTCTTCAATTTCTTTTCTCCAATTTCTTTAAAAGCCGAAACTCTTCTCCACTTTTTCCTTCTTGTGCCGATTTCTCTAGGAAGCCGAAGCATCCATAGTCTTTTCTTCTATTCATCCTATTTGAGAATTAGTTCTATACTTCCAGCATTTAAATCTTCCATGGGCATTGTCGAATCTCCTATGCTAAGGTAAGTGTTGATTTTTGATTAGTTCTCATGATCTATTCCCAGTTTTTGAAAGGCAAAAGCCAAAAGCTAATAGTTTAATGATTTTATGATGGGCGGCAATTCGGGATTTGAAGGAAGCTTAGTCAACTAGATCTAAAAGCTGAAAATCATAAGTCTCCAATTTCGGGATTTCAAGGTAAGAGGATTTGTTTATTTATATATATAAAATCGGGTAGAATACTAACCATGGCCGAATATAGGAGAGGCCTATTTTCGCAATTGTTCTGGCTTTTAAGCAAGGCTATAGATTGAGGATAATAGATCCAGATAGCAAGGACATCGACTAAGAATATTGGATTTCGCAATATCGGGTGTGTAATTCTCCACACCATCTAGATCTGTTTGATTAATATATGAAAATAAGTATTACATGTTTTGTTAAATGCCGAAACCCCAAGCATATTGACGGAACCCAAAGAGGGTAAAGCAAATCACCAGTGTTAGTAAATGATCCGATTAAATGTTATAAGTATACCGATTTTATGTGATTGCATGGGTTGGGTTTGATGAAAGGAGGAAGTTATATGTTGTAGCGATTTTTACCGTGATCCATTGTAGCGGTTCCTTACCGTGATCTGTTGTAGCGCTTCGCGCGTGATTCTGTTGTAGTGGCTACGGCCATGATCCGATGATGAGCAGCACGATCGCCATCAAGGCGTGTAGCGGTGTGGGTTGATTGTAGAATTCCCCAATGGTGTGAATGGTCGGTATGCGGGCGTGTAGCGGATGGACACCTAGGATATGGGTTGGGCTTTGCATATTATTTTTGTTACTTATATTTTGATTATTCTGTTTTATGGGGCTAAAGCCCAAATCTAATGGTGCATGAGGGTTGCACTCGAGTCTCGCGACTCACCCTTTAATTTTAACCATCTCGGGTGACACTTAGGGCATCGGACCTGGGTGAGAGGAGAGCAAGGTGGCCATGCGACAAAGCTTTGAGAATTCAAAGCAAAAAGACTTAGTCTAATTTTTTTATTTTCATTTAATTAATGGGTTCAAATTTCTTGTAATAAGGCCATGGGCCACTAGACTACCATTTATGTCTTGGGATTTTGTTGGGCTTTTATTATCGGGTTTTAAGTTTTACGTTTTCAATTAAGTTAAGACTGCATGAAATTTCGGTTTTTATTTAAAATCTACCAAGATAATTGGTTACTTAATATTTTATACTTTAATGAATTATTAAGCTTTCGAAATAAAGGTGTAAACCTAGTAATTGTTTTTCCAAAATGCGACATGTTATGTAAAATCTCTTAAGTGACATACCAGATCCGGTTGTAGCGTTTGGGCCGGGTTTGGGGTGTTACACAAACCATTTTAAAATTCAGCCCCAATTTTGGCCATCATGGGTGGTGGTGGGTGCACCTATGTGCAAGAAAGGGGGTTGTTTTGTTTCTTGGTTCTTGCCCATATTTTTCCAGCATTAAATTGAGTTCTTTAACCCTCCTAATTAGGGATCAATTAGCCAATCGGATCCCACAAATCGTGAAGCGTAAGTGCAATTAAGGATAACTAGTTTGTTATTTCGACATAGTTGTTGGGTAAGGGTTATGAATTGATTAAATGAAGGAATTTAATCATTAATTAGATACTGATTTTCCATTATATTATTGAATTAGGTGCTGACCCTGTAACACCCCAAACCCGGCCCAAACGCTACGACCAGATCTGGTATGCTACGGGGTTTATTGTTAAAAACTTTGCTTTGATGGTTTTCGGAAATCTCAGTTTCTTTATTTAGGCATTTGTTAAAAATAAGATATTTGATGAAAACCTTTTCTTTTCTGTTGAACATGTTTGGAAAACCCATTTTATTACTTTTTATGACTTAAGTCCTTGAGCATAAATTTATAAACTGTAAACATTAACAAATATAGAGCAATAACCTAAGCCATGGGGCCTTATTACATAAATAGTCCCAAAATTAAAACTTAAAGGAAAACTGAAAATAGTTTATGAAAATATAAGACTTGATGGCCCCTCGAGTCATCCTCGGCTCCCATGTCAACGATCTACTGCTCATCTGAAAAGTCAGGGAAATTAAAGGGGGTGAGTCACCAAGACTCAGTGTGCAAATCCCGAAAACACATAAAAGGCTTGAGGCCCAGAAACACATTATGGGCCTTGGCCCACACACAATGGCAACAGAATATTTACATGCTACATGGCCCAACCCAACCTAAAAGTCCATCCTCTACACACCAGCCCGTACCAGCCATCACACCTCAGGGATTTCTACAATCAACCCACTAACCGCTACACACCATATCAACAGTCATGCTGTCAATTATAATGCCGATCACCATGTGACCTTATAATCCACTGTGGCAGAGCCATCGATCACTGTGTGACCTTATAATCAAGTGTGGCAGAGCCACCGATCACTATTGTGACCTAAGTGTACATATCGTGGTTTAACCACCGATCACTAGGTGACCTTTTAACATGCTCTTCCCCTTCATCATATCAACCCCATCCCATGCATACATCCATGTAGAAGCAAAATAATATACAACCTAAAAGATCACAGTCTATCACATACATCGATACATATAGAGAAGTTTCCATGATTACGTACCTGGCATCCCTTGCCTACCCTTTTCAGGTAATACGCCTGTCCATACAGCCTTTTTCCGGCTTTTAGCCCATAACATATATAGTACAGATTAGTTAGTGTGATAGAGATCTACACACCTGATCACAGACAAGACGAGACTTTCTATGTCGACACTATCGTAAGTCGATACGATCGTAATCGTCTAAGGTTTTGTTCTGAAGTCGGTCCACAACCCGGTGGCCAATCCCGTACTGCTGACACCGCTCGCTTCTTAAATCTAGGGGTTGGATTTACGGGTCCAACTCCCTTTTTCGTTTGACTGGCGTTTGTATCCATGGAACAGATCTTAGTCAACAAACCGGATTAAAACATTGAATCGAATACAAACACGAATGTACATTCATAGTGCAGAGATCCCTTACCTAGAAATCCCGAAAGAGAAGGAGTTTAGGGACTAGCGGTTTTCAGCTTTTAGATCTAGACGATCTACTTCGATTCTCGATGTGTCGCCCCAAAATGAAAACACGAGAACAATCAAAACATTACTCCAAGGATAATCCTATCACGCCAGCTAGCCTTTCGGCTTTGGCCTCCAAAAACCGAAAGAGAAGAAGTGAAGAGAGAATTCGGCACTTACCTTAACACCAACAGATTCGACTAACCCTTAGAGATCCCGGCACTTAGCACGATAGAAGAAAGAAATCGGTAAGGAGAAAAGAGTGGACAAGGTATTCGGTTAGTAGGAAAGAGTGGAGAAGAGAATTGAAGTCAAGAGATTCGGCTCTAGCGGAGATCAAAAGAAAAGATATAGAGAGGAACTGTGAGGTTTCAGCTTGTAGAGGGAAACAGAGAAAAGAACAATGGAATTTCGGCTTTTGCATAAAAGTGGAGATGAGAGGAAAGAAAAAATATAATAGGACCCAAATGCCGGAATTAAAGAGATATCCCCCTACTTAAATCAAATTTCGGCACCTATTACCTAAAAACCGAAAATGCCCCTTTTAAAACTAAAACTAAGCTATTAATCAAGGGAAATTTCGGCACCCCTTGAACATACCAGAACCAATTCCTCCTCCCCCTTAGTGTTGGAATTTCGGCCACCACTGTGACCAGCAGATAACTCCTAAACTTTCTCCCTTATCATTATCTGATCTCCCATCCACAAGTGACCCAGATAACACCACCTCTTCTTCCCTTTATCTGCCACATTATCAGCCATATTATCTACATTATCCAAACATTTATTCCCCCTATTTCCAAGCCCCATTGCCGTCCAACTTGCTCCCCCCCTTTAATGCCGAAAATAATTAAAATTAAATAAGAAAAATTGGGCTTCATGCGACTCGAACTTGGGCCTCCTCAGCTGACGCCACCTACCTGCTCTCTAAGTGGCGCCACTTTTCCACTGAGCCACAAGCCCACTTGTGCCTTAAAGCACAGATAACATCTTTTAAGCCCTATCCTCACTGGCTTACCACTAGAGTGTCCAAACAGAAAATTTGATTAAGGCCTCGGCCCAATCCCTGAGCCCATTCTTAACCCCTTAAACACTCTAATTAACACATTAAGCATAACAACATATTAAACGCAAAGGCCCATTAATTCAGGATGTTATAGTTCTACCCCCCTTAATGAAATTTCAGCCTCGAAATTACCTGATCAGAAAAGATACGGGTACTGTTGTCGCATCGTCTCCTCTGGTTCCCAAGTAGCCTCCTCAGAACCGTGATTCTGCCATAGAACTTTAACCAACAGAACCATCTTCCTTCGCAGTACTTTGACATCACGATCTAGGATTTCCATGGGTTCCTCCTCAAAGGATAGGTCGGGTCTTACTTCGATTTCTTCCACAGACACCACGTGGGATAGATCCGAACGGTAACGTCTTAGCATAGAGACGTGGAATACATTGTGAATCTGGCTTAGCTCAGAAGGTAGCTCTAGCTTATAAGCTACTGGTCCCACTCGTTTCAACACCCGATAAGGTCCGATAAATCTGGGACTTAATTTACCTTTCCGTCCAAACCTCGCATTACTTTCTTCCATGGCGACACCTTCAAGAACACCTTGTCACCCATCGCAAATTCTATGTCCCTACGCTTCCAGTCAAGATAGGACTTACTTCGATCGACGCTTCCTTTAATCGAGCCTGAATTAACTCTACCTTCTCCTCTGTCTCGATAACCAATTCTAGACCCAAAATCTGATGTTCCCCTAATTCCGTCCAACAGGTAGGTGTACGACACCTCCGCCCGTACAATGCTTCATAGGGCGCCATCTGAATACTTGACTAGTAGGTATTGTTGTACGCAAACTCTGCCAACGGTAAGAACTCTTCCCAACTACCCCTGAAGTCAATGACACATCCTCTTAACATGTCCTCTAAGATCTGGATTACCCGCTCAGACTGTCCATCGGTCTGAGGATGAAACGCCATACTAAAATCCAACTTCGTACCCAACACTTGATGCAACGCCTTCCAAAATCGTGAGGTGAACCTAGGGTCCCTGTCTGATATGATTGATACTAGTACCCTATGCAACCTCACTACCTCCGCTATGTATAGCTTAGCCAATTTCTGCAGAGAGTAATCGACACGTACTGGTATGAAATGAGAAGACTTCCGTCAAGCGGTCAACAATCACCTGCACCGAATCTTTCTTAGTAGGCGTGAGGGTAGCCCACTAACAAAGTCCATTGCGATCCTTTCCCACTTCCATTATGGAATCTTCACCGGCTGCAACAACCCTGATGGTAACTGATGTTCCGCCTTTACTTGCTGATAGGTCAAACACTTCCCCACAAATTCGGTCACCTCTCGTTTCAAACCCGGCCACCAGAACTGATCTCGCAAATCTCGATACATCTTACTTCCTCCAGGGTGCATAGCGTATGAACTACCATGCGCTTCTTGCAAAATCTTATGCCTCAACTCAGGATCTTTCGGCATACACACTCTCCCTTGAAAACATAATAGCCCTTCCTCATTCACACTAAATTCTGTTGATCCTTCACTTGATTCTACCGGAAACTTCCCCTTTAGCAACTCGTCAGTCTGCTGTTTCTCCTTAACCTGACTGATCCAATAGGGTTTCACTTGAAGTTCAGCTAATAAACTCCCATCATCATATAGACTAGGGTGAGCAAACATTGCTCTCAAGTTAGAGATTACTTTACGACTCAGAGCATCCGCCACCACGTTGGCTTTTCCCGGATGGTACTCAATCGAGCAGTCATAATCCTTTAACAACTCAATCCACCTCCTTTGCCTTAAGCTAATGGTACCCCGATCTCAAATCTATCTTTGAGAAAATGGAAGCCCCCTTCAGCTGATCGAACAAGTCATCGATCCTCGGCAACGGGTATTTATTCTTGATTGTCAATTTATTCAAATGACGATAGTAAATGCACATACGCATTGATCCATCATTCTTCTTAACAAATAATACCGGCGCTCCCCAAGGTGACACACTCGGTCGGATAAACCCTCTATCCAGCAACTCTTGGATCTGAGCCTTCAATTCCACCAACTCCTTCGGCGCCATCCTGTACGGAGCGATAGATACTGGCGCTATTCCCGGAAGAAGATCAATACCAAACTCCACTTCACGGTCCGGAGGTAATCCCGGAAGCTCTTTTGGGAAAACATCAGGAAATTCCCTCACCGTCCTAACGTCCCCAACAGTTAGTTCCTTGGCTTCCAGAGCCCGAACAAATATTAAAATTGCCTCGCATCCTTTCCTCACCATCCTTTCTGCTCTTAAGGCAGACACCACATTTGACAAACAGTTCCCCCTTTCACCTATCACCAACACTTCGCCACCCTCGGAAGTTTTTAACACCATACGCTTGGCTGCACAGTCTAAATTTGCTTGATACTTCACTAACCAATCCATTCCTAAGATCAAATCGAACTCCCCAAACGGCAGTTCCATCAGATCAGCCCGAAAAGCTACCCCTTGGACATCCTTATATAGTTTGTTCACCACTACAGTTTGTCCTAAAGGGCTCATTACAGTCCTCTCCCTAGAATAAGTCTCATAATCTAAGTTCAAAGTTCCCGCTATAGCACTAGCAACACAGTAGTGCGTCGAACCAATATCAACCAATGCAGTGTAAGGCAAACCAAAAATTAAAAACATACCGGTTATGACATCCGGTGCGTCAGCCTCCTCTCGATGTCTGGCAGCATAAACTAACCCCGGCTGTCTCGCCTCGGTGTTTCCTGCCCCTCGGCCTGGTGCTCCACGGCCCCGACCGGAACCGTTACCACCTCTGGATGGACCACGACCTCTCTATGGCTGCTGACCACCTCTTTCTGGTTGTGCATTCCCTTGACCCGTGGGTCCTTCACTGCCCCGTTGCTGCAGACAGTTTCTAACTTGGTGGTCCGTAGATCCACACCTGAAGCACTTCCCACTGCCTACCCAACACTCACCTACGTGGAATTTACCACATCGAGCACATACGTATGCGACTAACGGCAGCAGTCTCTCCTCCCGCCTCGCCGATCCGACCTAGGCCTTTTCTCGAGTACGCGCACCGTGTACGATGATCCAAAATTTCTCTTACTTCCACCCCTATCTCTATCCGGATTCAATTTTTCTATCCGCTTAACCTCCTCAGCTATCTTAGTTTTTTCCACAAGCACAGCAAATTCCCTCTCCCGCTGTGGTGCTATCAATACACGCAGATCATCCCTCAAACCATCTTCAAATCGAACACAATGTTCATGGTCTGTGGCCACCATCCCTCGAGCATAACGGCTAAGGCGTAAGAATTTCGCTTCATTAGCAGCCACCGACCTACTTCCCTAAACCAGATTCAGAAACGCTCTACGCTGCGCATCCACATAACTCGACCCAATGTATTTACTCTGGAACGCCGTTTTGAAGAGATCCCAGGTGATACGATCAGCCACCGTACCATCCATAACCGTAAGCCACCATTGATAAGCCGTCCCGCGCAGAGAGATACAACCCTTTCAGTTTTTCCTCTTTCGTGAAATCCAGATCATCCATTATACGCTCAACCGCCTCCAACCAATACTCAGCTGTACTCGGGGCTATACCAGAAATTCCCCTAAATATTTCCACCCCATTGGCTCTAAGTCGCTCCGACATAGATTTCCGGGCTCCTGTGCCCATACCTGCCCCAGCAACCCTTTCTAAAACCCTTTACATCGCCTGAGATACCGCATCATCTCTGGCCGTCTGGTCCTAAAATTCCACCTCTGCGGCGTGGTGGTGCACCGGCATCTCGTTTCGGACCCATAGCCGATCCTCACGGTTACGACACGACCATCCTACCCCTACCACGGCCACGCACAGGACGTCCACGACCCCTTGTACTCATTCTACCGATTCGCGTTTATCTGATTAGAAATTTTATGAATTATTAATTTCTTTCACTGATTAACCATGAACAATCTTATGGACAGTAGTTTCAAGAGTAGTTCTTTCGAATTCGAAATTATATCCACGAGTTTCAGTCTCAAGTCTGTATCTCCTAGTTCTAGGAACCACATACATTCAACCATCATACATCAACATACAAGTAGCATCCATGAACTCACATTCATCACATAAGGGTATTTTCGTCATTTCACTTCCCAGGGGTTTTTTCGTAATTTTATCCTACAGGGGTATTTTCATAATTTCCCAGAATAGAGTATCTTGGTGTTTTTTTCGAAATAGAAATATTTTGGTATTTTTTTTAAAGCAGGGGTATTTTGGAAAAAAAAATTTCTCTTTTTTTTCCAAATCGAGGGTATTTTGGTAATTTCAAAAATTTCGATAATTTTGTAAACCGGGTGCTATTGTAAATCTAGGGGTTTTTGGGTAAATTTTCAAAACATGGGTATTTTAGTAATTTACAAAACTAAGGGTATTTGGTCCCTTTCGGGTTTTAATTATGGTCTTTGGCCCGTCAACAAGTCCTCGCGGCTAAGGTGAACAGTCATTATGCACCAGGTAGGATTCCAGCGAATAGGAGGTCAGTCACTAGGACCGCTTAAATACCAAGCTCTTCCTGAATCCAATCCTAGACATGCGCATGCCTGTTGCCACACCCTAACCCAGCGACTGGTTTACGGACATGTTTAGTTAGATTAAGTTTTATGAATTTAAAGAATTGTTTAAACTAGGCCTAAAGTCCATTAATTCCTATCATACTAGTCTACGTCCATGAAGCCCATCAAACCCAACATGCATATCAAATCAAGAGTTACAATACTTACTGCGTGGATCGGGTAAAAGAAGTGAGACTCGAAGGCCATATCTCAACCATGACATTTTACCAATTTATAAACTACTACTGGACCCATTTCACAGCCCGAGTTTTGCAACTGGGCTCTAATACCAAAATGTAACACCCCAAACCCGGCCCAAACGCTACGACCAGATCTGGTATGCTACGGGGTTTATTGTTAAAAACTTTGCTTTGATGGTTTTCGGAAATCTCAGTTTCTTTATTTAGGCATTTGTTAAAAATAAGATATTTGATGAAAACATTTGCTTTTCCGTTGAACATGTTTGGAAAACCCATTTTATTACTTTTTATGTCTTAAGTCCTTGAACATAAATTTATAAACTGTAAACATTAACAAATATAAAGCGATAACCTAAGCCATGGGGCCTTATTACATAAATAGTCCCAAAATTAAAACTTAAAGGAAAACTAAAAATAGTTTATGAAAATATAGGACTAGATGGCCCCTCGAGTCCACCTCGGCTCCCATGTCCATGATCTACTGCTCATCTGAAAAGTCAGGGAAATTAAAGGGGGTGAGTCACCAAGACTCAGTGTGTAAATCCCGGAAACACATAAAAGGCTTGAGGCCCACAAACACATTATGGGCCTTGGCCCACACACAATGGCAACAGAATATTTACATGCTACATGGCCCAACCCAACCTAAAAGTCTATCCTCTACACACCAGCCCGTACCAGCCATCACACCTTGGGGATTTCTACAATCAACCCACCAACCGCTACACACCATATCGACAGTCATGCTGTCAATTATAATGCCGATCACCATGTGACCTTATAATCCACTGTGGCAGAGCCACCGATCACTGTGTGACCTTATAATCAAGTGTGGCAGAGCCACCGATCACTATTGTGACCTAAGTGTACATATCGTGGTTTAACCACCGATCACTAGGTGACCTTTTAACATGCTCTTCCCTTCATCATATCAACCCCATCCCATGCATACATCCATGCGAAGCAAAATAATATACAACCTAAAAGATCACGATCTATCACATACATCGATACACATAGAGAAGTTTCTATGATTACGTGCACGGCATCCCTTGCCTACCCTTTCAAGGTAATATGATTATCCATCCATGACCTTTTTCTCGGCTTTTAACCCATAACATATATAGTATGCAGATTAGTTCGTGTGATAGAGATCTACACACACGATTCTGAGACAAGGCGAGACTTTCTATGTCGACACTATCGGAAAGTCGATACGATCGCTAAGCTGTCTAAGGTTTTGTTCTGAAGCCAGTCTACAACCCGGTAGCCAATCCCGTACTGCTGACACCGCTCACTTCTTAAATCTAGGGGTTGGATTTACGGGTCCAATTCCCTTTTCTGTTTGACTAGCGTTTGTATCCATGGAACAGATCTTAGTCAACAAACCGGATTAAAACATTGAATCGAATACAAACACGAATGTACATTCATAGTGCAGAGATCCCTTACCTAGAAATCTCGAAAGAGATGGAGTTTAGGGACTAGCGGTTTTCGGCTTTTAGATCTAGACGATCTACTTCGATTCCCGATGTGTCACCCCAAAATAAAAACACGAGAATAATCAAAACATTACTCCAAGGATAATCCTATCACGCCAGCTAGCCTTTCGGCTTTGGCCTCCAAAAACCAAAAGAAAAGAAGTGAAGAGAGAATTCGGCACTTACCTTAACACCAATAGATTCGACTAACCCTTAGAGATCCCGGAACTTAGCACGATAGAACAAAGAAATTGGTAAGGAGAAAAGAGTGGACAAGGTATTCGGTTAGTAGGAATGAGTGGAGAAGAGAATTGAAGTGAAGAGATTTGGCTCTAGCGGAGATCAAAAGAAAAGATATAGAGAGGAACTGTGAGGTTTCGGCTTGTAGAGGGAAACAGAGAAAAGAACAATGGAATTTCGGCTTTTGCATAAAAGTGGAGATGAGAGGAAAGAAAAAATATAATAGGACCCAAATGCCAGAATTGAAGAGATATCCCCCCTACTTAAACCAAATTTCGGCACCTACTACCTAAAAACCGAAAATACCCCTTTTAAAACAAAAACTAAGCTATTAATCAAGGGAAATTTCGGCACCCCTTGAACATACCAGAACCAATTCCTCCTCCCCCTCAGTGTTGGAATTTCGGCCACCACTGTGACCAGCAGATAACTCCTAAACTTTCTCCATTATCATTATCTGATCTCTCATCCACAAGTGACCCAAATAACACCACCTCTTCTTCCCTTTATCTGCCACATTATCAGCCATATTATCTACATTATCCAAACATTTATTCCCCCCTATTTCCAAGCCTCATTTCCATCCAACTTGCTCCCCCCCTTTAATGCCGAAAATAATTAAAATTAAATAAGAAAAATTGGGCTTCATGCAACTCGAACTTGGGCCTCCTCAGCTGACGCCACCTACCTGCTCTCTAAGTGGCGCCACTTTGCCACTGAGCCACAAGCCCACTTGTGCCTTAAAGCACAGATAACATCTTTTAAGCCTTATCCTCACTGGCTTACCACTAGAGTGTCCAAACAGAAAATTCGATTAAGGCCTCGGCCCAATCCCTGAGCCCATTCTTAACCCCTTAAACACTCCAATTAACACATTAAGCATAACAACATATTAAACGCAAAGGCCTTTTAGTTCAGGATATTACAGACCCAAACACCCCAAATCATCCGTAAATGCGAAGAACGAGTGTATGTACGGTTCGCATCTGTATAGTTTAAAGAATCTAACTAGTTTGGATTCATAAAATAGTTATAATTTGAACGATTGGTTTGAACTCATAAGTGGGTGTTTGGGGGATGGTTTAATGGTAAATTTATTAAATTTATACTGAAATTTGGTTTAGTTTCGTTTAAGGAAATATTAAGGAAAATTGGAAGATTCGCTAGTGTGCTGCGAGGAAGCGAAAAATAAGGTGTGGGTCTTAAACTCATTAATTTTTTTTTGAAAATGTTAATTATCATGTTATATTTGATAAATTAGCTTGCTGATTGGATTGGCTTAATAGCCAAATTATTGATTTTGTGAGTGGTCAAACCAGGTATGTTTCGAGCCTTAAAAGATTGACATGTTGGCAAAATTGCTAGTTTGATAGTATGAATGTTTGATTGAGTTTGTAATTGCATATTTGAGTTATGAGATATGAGAATGTTTGACTGAGTGATATAATGTGTTGAGATATTAATCTTATATATGATTTAAACACATAAGATATTTGTTATATTGTGTAATGAAAAGGGTACTATTTATGCACAATGAAAATCTGTAAAGTATGTGAAATTTAACGATATTGATTGATACCAACACAATGGTAATTTGAAAGATTAGAACACTGTTTCCATTTATTGAAAGTATGTGATTATTGAGGACATGCTGAGCATGCCAAATGAATGTGAAAAGTACTGAGATATGATTATGTATGAGATTGTGTGACATATTGTATATGCATCGGGTTGGGATTTTGTGGTTGACGGAGGAGTTCCATGGAGTACCGATGGCATATTAAGTCTGCATTATTCGTAGTCAGTGCACTAAACCTGGAGTACCGAGGGGAATGGCGATTTATTGCATTTTTACTGGCAAAATTTTCTATATATTGTTATCAGTGGTTTTAACCACAACGGGCTTAAGCCCATAATGTGTTGGAGTTCGGATAACGGGTTCTGGAGAACTCGTCGTAGCGGATGGTATGGGTAGGAACCTTTTTACATTGCATCATGTGCACGACATATTCGAATGTTATTGATTTATGCTACGTATTGTATTTTGTTGTATTGAATGATATTGAAATTAATGATTGTTACTCGAATGAATGATGACCCATGCTCATACACCGTTTGACATCGATATTGATAATGGTTATGTAATTATATGAGATTCCTATAATGGTTTGGTGTTTTTTTATTAAAGCTAATATGTTTCACTGTATTTGATATTTATGTTTGTTTAAATAATTGTTTGACTCACATTGAGCTTTTCATAAGCTCACTCCTAATAGTGTTTAACTTTTCAGGTAAACCTCGAAATGAGGACCGGACTCAACATTCAGAGAATCACCTTAGACCTTAGATTATTTTTTTAATAAGTATTAATCAGTCTCTATTGGTTTTGATTTGTAATTTTTAATTATTTCTGGTCTGTAGCTTGGTAACTACATTGCAAAGGAACCGTTTTTGAAAAACGTTTTTGATATTGTTCCCTAGTTTCCGCTGCATTGCAAAGGAACCGTTTTTGAAAAACAAATCAATAAGGAAACTAAGTTTCCAAAATGACTTGAAAATTGGTTTTTTCGCTGCATTAGTTTAACATCGAGCTTTTTCTAAAAGAAGAGTGACAAGCAAACAGTTTTTCTAAAACAACACTATCAATAATAAAATGAATCGTAAGTATATACGACCTAATGAATGAATGCTTTTAAGCTAACTCAAAGTACAACTACGGTTTTCTTTATAATAAGTTTATTTAAGGTCTTCAAAAGTAACATAAGTTAGCTTAGCCATTTCGATGGCTAATATAGCCTTCTCAATATAGCCATAACGTCTAGGTCGGGTTTGGGAGGTTACGGTCTGTTTAAGGTAACTGAAAGCTATTTTGGCTCTGGTGGCTATTGCCACCCCTTATCTTTTTTCAACAAATCAGTTAACGATCGTGCCAAAATACCATAATGCTTGATGAAGCGACTGTAGTAACTGGATAGTCTGAGAAACGCTCTAAAATCCTTGTGAGATGTAGGCCCTGGCCAACTCATTATGTAACAGACCGATTTAGGGCCTAGTGAAATAGTGGTTGCGAGACCACAAATCCGAAGTAGAAATATGTGTTTTCTGATTTTTATGAGGCTTATGATGTGGTTACATGATTGTGTGAAAATTTCATGAGGAAATTTTATTTATTAGTGATCAATTTGTCCATTAGGACTAAACTGCAAAGATTAGAAAATATGAGATTCTAGAAGATTTAAGTATGAAATATAATTATAAAAATTACTAGAGGTCCTTATTTAGCAATTAGACTATTAAATGTCAAGATGGACAAAAATGGACATGGGAAGGAAAAATCTCAAGAAAGGGCCTTAAGGGCATTTTAGTCATTTGGTTAATTAATGAATTAAAAAGGAAAAAATAAGTCAAAATCTTGTCCATATTCTTCCTCTAAGTGCCACAATTTTCAAAGAGACATAGCTAGGGTTTCTTCAACTTCCAAGCTTGATAGTAAGTGCATTCTAGCCCCGTTTTTAATGTTCTTTGTATTTTTTAGATCCTCGTAGCTCGATTTAGCTATTTCTAGCTATATTTTGAGCAAGGGTTTATGTTCAAAAACTTACCCATGTATGATATGCATGTATTTTGATTTTTTAAGGAAGAATATGAAAGTTTGATGTGTGATAAACATCTCTTTCTAAGTGATTTTCATGAAAAATGCATAAAACGACCAAATTGTAAAAGTAATAAAAATGGTCATACATGAGTGAAATAGTGGAAATCGAGGGCTGTTGTAGTTAAGAAAATAACTCGTCTAGGCTCAAAATACAAGAAAGTTAAATAAAAATCATTTTACGAGCCTAGGGGCAAAAGTGTAATTATGTGAAAGTTTAGGGGCAAAATCATAATTTTGCCAAAGTATGATTCATGAGTCAATTTAGTCAATGTGAATATTAAAAAAGTGAAATTGTTATTATAGATTAAGAAACACGAAGCCCGGACCGAAACTGAGGCAAGAACAAAGTGTTGGACTAAATCGAACATCTACACACATTTTGGGTACCGAGGTAAGTTTGTGTGAAATTAAAGTTTCATAGTGTTTTTATATTTTAAATTGCTTGATCTTATGATAATGAATATTATTTCATGAAAATTGACTAATAAAGCCTCGATGAGAAAATGATGGGAATATATATTAAGTTGAAGTCTCGATTGAAGATTCAGAATAATGAGGATACCTATGTCACGACATGAGATAAGGAAGGTCCCGTATTAGACCATGTCTGGGACATGGCATCGGCACCGAATGTAGGTCCTGTATAAGACCATGTTTGGGACATGGCATCGGCACCGAATGTAGGTCCCGTATAAGACCATGTCTGGGACATGGCATCGGCACCGAATATAGGTCCCTATAAGACCATGTCTGGGACATGGCATCGGCACCGAATAAGGAAGGTCCCATATAAGACCATATCTAGGACATGGCATCTGCACCGAATAAGGAAGGTCCCGTATAAGACCATGTCTGGGACGTGGCATCGGCACCGAATAAGGAAGGTCCCGTGTAAGACCATGTCTGGGACATGGCCTCGGCACCAAAGGAAGATCTCGTGTAAGACCATGTCTGGGACATGGCATCGACATCGAGTTAAAAGATCCTGTGTAAGACTATATCTGGGATATGGCATCGGCAATCAAGTGGTGATCCCATGTAAGACCATATCTGGGATATGGCATTGGCATCGTGATACATGTATGATGAGATTGAGTATCCTCTTATATTCCGAGTAGTTCAACAGGCAAAAGAGCTAAGTATGCAAGATGACAAAGAGCTAAGCTATACAAAGATGACAAAGAGTTACATTTAAGTTAAGGATGATAATGATTTAAGTTTATGTTCAAGATAGCATAAGTGTTAAATTACGTGATGAAGTGACACAGGTACCATGAGTAAGATACGAGTTATGAAACCGTAATGTGATATGTGATGGGTAAGTGTAAGTATGAGTAAGTATGTCAAAGTACTTGAAAACTTGTGTTGTTATTGTTTTATGAGATGAATGGGTTTTACCATGAGTACTTATGTTGCTATTTTAATTCATGCAAACTTACTAAGCTATATGCTTACCCCTTTCTTTTCCCTTTTCCTTGTAGTATCGCCAAGCTAGCTCAGGGATCGTAGAACGTCGGAGCTCGGATCACACTATCAATCATTCTTTTGGTATAGTAAAGTTGATTTATTTTGGGTATGGCATGTATAGGAACTTGGTCATCTTGTGTTATGTCATATTTGAAAGCCAAAGTGTTGGCTATTAATGTTATACACTCATTTTGTAAATGGCCATTAGGAATTGGCCTATATTTTTCAAGTTTTATATCTTAATGATGATGAGTTTTATGAAGTGAAAGTTCATGCAATTGATGGAGTAAAATGTGAAGTGTACGAATGATGATTAGTGATTCTTCATAGTGTATTATTGCCATGTTATGTGTTGCTTGTGTTGGCATATGTGTGTTTATTTTCAGGGTGGCAATTGGCTTGGGAAATAGCCTTTTAATTGTCCACACGGGTAGACACACGGGCATGTGTCAAGGCCGTGTGTGACATATGGTCAGCCCCATGGGTGTGCTGATAGGCCGTGTGTCCCCTACATCAAGGTTGCGAGAATTCGATTTGCCACACGAGCCAGCAGACGGGCGTGTGCCTAGGCCGTGTGCCCTTAAGAGCTTACTGACGTCATAAACAAAATACCCAATTTTTTCACACACGGGTGTGTCTAGGCCGTGTGAGGGACACGGGCCACAGACACAGGCGTGTGTCCGGCTGTGTGAAAACCCCTGTAGGTTTGAATTGAAAAATAAATTCCACACGGGCTAAGAACATGGGCGTGTGTGACCACACGGCCTATCCACACGGGCGTGTTCCATTCCACACGAGCGTGTGGCCCTGTTTAGGCAAAAATTTTCTAAGTGCGCAAAAGTTTCCGGTTTAATTCCTAAACCTTCTGTATGTATGTTTAGGGCCTCTTAGTCCTATAATAAGGATGTTATGAATATGAATGAGAAGCTTTAAGTTGAAATGAAATTTTATAGCCTGATGTTGTATGGTTAAGCAAGTTAAGTTCGGTAATGCCTCGTACCCTGTCCCGGCGTCGGACACGAGTAAGGGCTGTTACATTTAGTGGTATCAGAGCTACGGTTTAGTCGGTTCTCGGACTAACGTAGCGTAAACATGAGTCTAGCTATACATGCCATACACATGAGTATTTACATTATGATAGTGTAACGACTCCTGACAATTTAAATTATGATTTCATATAGTAAATGGATCCCGATAGAGCTGTGGCGGATGATGTAGAAAGTAACGCACTGGCTCCCGCTAAAGGGACGGTGCCGAATGAAAATGAGAATAGACCAACGACTGTAAGTCAGAGAGGAGTAGAAGAGGCTAGGGAAGCCTTTCTACACATGATGAATGCATGGTATACGGAGTTCGTTCGCACGAACCCGAATGCGCAACCCCCTCCACCCCCACCTATTCCTCAGCCTACCCTTGTAGCTCCCCAAGTGGTGGAAGTGGTAAGAAGAGAAAAGCCTTCGGTCGATAGAATCCGGAAATAAGGAGCCGAGGAATTTCGAGCTAGTAAAGATGGTGATCCGAAAAGAGTAGAATTTTGGCTTGAAAATACCATCAAGGTATTTGATGAATTATCTTGCACACCTGAAGAGTGCATGAAATGTGTGGTGTCCCTCTTAAGAGATTGGAACACCCTTGTGTCGGTTGTATCAAGGGAAAGGATCACATGGGAGTTTTTCCAAGAAGAATTCCGGAAGAAGTACATTACCCAACGATTTATTGATCAGAAAAGAAATGAATTCCTTGAACTGAAACAAGGTAGAATGACAGTAACTAAATATGAGCGTGAATTTGTAAGGCTCAACAAGTACGCTCGGGAGTGTGTATCCTCTGAAGCCATCATGTGTAAGAGGTTTGAGGACGGATTAAATGAAGATATCCGATTAATTGTTGGTGTCTTAGAATTGAAGGAATTTGTTGTGCTAGTGGACAAGGCTTGTAAAGCCGAGGAGTTGGTTAAAGAGAAAAGAAAAGCTGAGATGGAGTCTCGTGACTCAAGAAAGAGACAAATGAACAAGTTGTTTCAATCTTCATCCAAGAAGTCAAGAGACTTCCCTACCCGATTAGCTACTTCAGCTGGATTTTTGAATAGAAGTAAGGGTAAACAGTACTCGGGGTCTAAAGCCCAGACCACATCAGTTGCTAGTGTTGGGAACACTCGACCTAATAGACCAGAATGTCCGCAGTGTGGCAAACGACATCCCAGTGAGTGCCGAGCCCATGAGAGAGCCTGTTTTAAGTGTGGTTCCCAAGATCATTTTATTAGAGAATGCCTTGATATGGTAGAGAAAGAGAAAATTCAGAGTGCCAGATCGGGAAGCAATACTAGAGAGAGACAACAGAGAAACTCGAGAAGTGGAACGAGTAGTAAGAGTACACCCAGAGAGCAGGTTGTAAGATCTGAGGGTAGAGCGCCTGCGAGGACTTATGCCATTCGCGCTCGCGAAGAGGCGTCATCCCTTGATGTAATTACGGGTACATTTTCTCTCCATGATACTAATGTTGTTGCTTTAATTGATCTGAGATCTACCCACTCATATATTTGCATGAAATTAGTATCTAGTATGAGCATGCTTTTAGAGTCTACATAATTCTTGATAAAAGTGTCCAATCCATTAGGTAAATGTGTATTAGTTGATAAGGTATGCAAAGATTGCCCATTGATGATTAGAGGTCACTATTTTAAGGTGAATCTCATGCTATTGCCATTTGATGAATTTGATATAATTCTTGGTATGGACTGGTTAACCGCTCATGATGTGACAGTAAATTGTGGAAAGAAATACATTGAATTGAGATGTGAAAATGGGGACACTCTTCGTGTTGAATCAGATTTACAGGACAGGTCGCCTGTAGTGATTTCTCATATGTCTGCCCAGAAATATGTAAGAAAAGGGTATGAAGCCTATCTTGCCTTTGTGATGAATGCCAAAGAGACTGGGTTAAGAATTGAATCAGTGCCGATAGTATGTGAGTATCCCGATGTATTCCCAGAAGAATTGCCAGGGTTGCCTCCGGTTAGAGAAATTGAATTCGGCATTGACTGAGCCCCTGGTACTGCACCTATATCGACTGCTCCATATAGGAGGCTCCAACTGAGTTGAAAGAATTGAAGGCACAGTTACAAGAGTTGACGGACAAAGGCTTTGCACGACCGAGTTATTCTCCGTGGGGTGCTCCAGTGTTATTTGTGAAAAAGAAAGATGGTTCCATGAGATTATGTATAGATTACCGGCAGCTTAATAAGGTTACTGTGAAGAATAAGTACCCATTGCCAAGGATCTATGATTTATTTGATCAATTGAAGTGAGCCACTGTGTTCTCCAAGATAGACTTGAGGTCCGGTTATTACCAGTTGAGGGTCAAAGACTCAGATGTGTCAAAAACGGCATTTCGAACAAGGTATGGGCACTATGAATTTTTAGTCATGCCTTTTGGCTTAACAAATGCCCCTGCATATTTTGGCCATACTTGAATAAGTTTGTTGTGGTTTTTGTTGATGATATATTGATATATTCTCGTGATGAGAATGAGCATGCCGAGCACTTGAGATCGGTTTTACAGATTTTACGAGAAAATCAGCTGTATGCCAAATTTAGCAAAAGTAAATTTTGGCTCAAAAAAGTTGGGTTTTTGGGGCACATTGTCTCGGGAGATGGAAACCGAGTTGACCCAAGCAAGATTTCAGCTATTGTTGATTGGAAACCGCCAAGAAATGTATCAGAGGTTAGAAGTTTTCTGGGCCTAGCTAGCTATTACAAACGGTTCGTCAAGGGATTTTCCATGATAGCTACACCGATGACGAAGTTGTTACAGAAAGATGTAAAATTCGAATGGACAGAAAAGTGCCAACAGAGTTTCGAGAGATTAAAGGCATTGTTGACTGAGGCTCCAATTCTAATGCAACCTGAACTGGGAAAAGAATTTGTGATCTACAGTGATGCATCCTTGAATGGATTAGGCTATGTCCTTATGCAGGAAGGCAAGGTGATAGCATATGCCTCTAGACAGTTAAAGCCGCATAAGAAGAATTACCCGACACATGATTTAGAGTTGGCTGCCATTGTGTTTGCTTTGAAGATATGGAGACACCATTTGTATGGTGTAAAATGCCGGATATTCACCGATCATAAGAGCCTAAAGTACTTGATAACTCAGAAGGAATTGAATTTAAGGCAGCGAAGATGGTTAGAGCTGATAAAGGATTATGAGCTAGTCATTGACTACCACCCGGGAAAGGCGAATGTAATCGCTGATGCTTTGAGTAGAAAATCCCTATTTGCATTGAGGGCTATGAATACATGGGTGACTTTGTTAGACGATGGTTTCATTCTAGCTGAGTTGAGGGCTAGACCGATGTTTCTTCAAGAGATTTATGAGGCTCAGAAAGATGACAGTGACTTACAAGCCAAAAAAGTTCAGTGCGAGTCGGGTGTTGAGTCCGACTTTCGGATTAATTTCGATGGATGTTTGATGTTCGAGAGATGCAGTGCGTACCGAGGAATGATGAGCTTATTCGGAAGATTTTACACGAGGCACATAGCGGATGTCTATCTGTACATCAAGGCAAAGATAAAAATGTATAATGATTTGAAGAAATGGTATTAGTGGCCGAGTATGAAGAAAGATATTTCTGAGTTTGTATCAAGATGCTTGATTTGTCAACAAGTGAAAGCTGAACACCAAGTACCTTCGGGTTTGCTTCAACCTTTTATGGTTCCCGAGTGGAAATGGGACCGTGTTACTATGGACTTTGTAACGGGTTTGCCGTTGACACCGAGCAAGAAAGATGTCGTATGGGTGGTGGTAGATAGACTTACGAAGTCGGCCCACTTCATACCGGTACGTATTGATTATTCGCTTGATAAGTTGGCAGACTTGTATGTTTCTGAGATTGTAAGGCTTCATGGAGTACCTTTGTCGATTATATCAGACAGAGATCCGAGATTCACATCCCGATTTTGGAAAAAGTTGCAAGAAGCTTTGGGCACAAAGCTGAGTTTTAGTACGGCTTTTCACCCACAAACTGACGGACAGTCAGAGAGATTAATACAGATACTTGAGGATATGCTCTGGTGTTGTATTCTTGAGTTTCAGGGCAGCTGGGAAAAGTATTTACATTGGTAGAGTTTGCATACAATAACAGTTTTCAGTCGAGCTTGAAAATGGCGCCTTATGAGGCTTTGTATGGGCGTAAGTGCCGAACGCCTTTGTATTGGACTAAACTCAAGGAAAATCAGATTCACGGGGTCGATCTAGTTAGAGAAACCGAAGAGAATGTAAAAATAATCCGTGATTGTTTAAAAGCTTCTTCTAATAGACAAAAATCCTACTCGGACTTGAAACGAAAAGAGATTGAGTTTCAAGTTGGTGATAAGGTATTTTTGAAAGTATCACCATGGAAGAAAGTTCTCAGATTTGGCCGAAAAGGCAAATTGAGTCTGCGTTTTATCGGACCATATGAGATTATCGAGAGGATAGGGCGGTAGCTTATCGATTGGCTTTGCCATCTGAGTTGGAAAAGATACATGATGTGTTCCACGTGTCTATGTTGCGACGTTACCGATCAGATCCTTCGCATGTGATTACACCAACAGAGGTTGAAATTCAACCCGACATGACATATGGCAAAGAACTGGTTAAGATTCTAGCACGGGAAGTTAAACAGCTAAGGAATAAAAGTATAGCTCTCGTGAAAGTATTATGGAAAATACATGGGGTAGAAGAGGCTACATGGGAGCCCGAGGAGGCTATGAGAAACCAGTACCCAAACCTTTTTACTGGTAAGATTTTCGGGGACAAAAATCTTAAGGGGGGAGAATAATAACAGCCCGATTTAAGGCCTAGTCGGAATAGTGGTTGCGAGACCATAAATTCGAAGTAGAAATATGTGTTTTATGATTTTTATGAGGCTTATGATGTGGTTACATGATTGTGTGAAAATTTCATGAGGAAATTTTATTTATTAGTGATCAATTTGTCCATTAGGACTAAATTGCAAAGATTAGAAAATATGAGATTCTAGAAGATTTAAGTATGAAATAGAATTATAAAAATTACTAGAGGTCCTTATTTAGCAATTAGACCATTAAATGTCAAGATGGACAAAAATGGACATGGGAAGGAAAAATCTCAAGAAAGGGCCTTAAGGGCATTTTAGTCATTTGGTTAATTAATGAATTAAAAAGGGAAAATAAGTCAAAATCTTGTCCATCTTCTTCCTCTAAGTGCCAAAATTTACAAGGAGACATAGCTAGGGTTTCTTCAACTTCCAAGCTTGATAGTAAGTGCATTCTAGCCCCATTTTTAATGTTCTTCGTATTTTTGAGATCCTCGTAGCTCGATTTAGCTATTTCTAGCTATATTTTGAGCTAGGGTTTTTGTTCAAAAATTTACCCATGTATGACATGCATGTATTTTGATGTTTTAAGGAAGAATATGAAAGTTTTATGTGTGATAAACATCTCTTTCTAAGTGATTTTTATGAAAAATGTATAAAATGACCAAATTGTAAAAGTAATAAAATGGTCATACATGAGTGAAATAGTGGAAATTGGGGGTTGTTGTAGTTAATAAAATAACTCAGCTAGGCTTAAAGTACAAGAAAGTTGAATAAAAATCATTTTACGAGCCTAGGGGTAAAAGTGTAATTATGTGAAAGTTTAGAGGCAAAATCATAATTTTGCCAAAGTATGATTCATGAGTCAATTTAGTCAATGTGAATATTAAACAAGTGAAATTGTTATTATTGATCAAGAAACACGAAGCCCGACCGAAACCGAGGCAAGAACAATGTGTTGGACTAAATCGAACATCTACACACATTTTGGGTACCGAGGTAAGTTTGTGTGAAATTAAAGTTTCATAGTGTTTTTATATTTTAAATTGCTTGATCTTATGATAATGAATATTATTTCATGAAAATCGACTAATGAAGCCTCGATGAGCAAATGATGAGAATATATATTAAGTTGAAGTCCCGATTGAAGATTCGGAATAACGAGGATACCTATGTCACGACATGAGATAAGGAAGGTCCCGTATAAGACCATGTCTGGGACATGGCATCGGCACCGAATGTAGGTCCCGTATAAGACCATGTCTGGGACATGGCATCGGCACTGAATAAGGAAGGTCCCGTACAAGACCATATCTGGGACATGGCATCGGCACCGAATAAGAAAGGTCCCAAATAAGACCATGTCTGGGACATGGCATCGGCACCGAATAAGGAAGGTCTCGTATAAGACCATGTCTGGGACATGGCATCGACACCGAATAAGGAAGGTCCCATGTAAGAACATGTCTGGGACATGGCCTCGGCACCAAAGGAAGATCTTATGTAAGACCATGTCTGGGACATGGCATCGACATCTATGTACGATCTCGTATAAGACCATGTCTGGGAAATGGTATCGACATCGAGTTAAGAGATTTCGTGTAAGACCATATCTGGGATATGGCATCGGTAATCAAGAGGTGATCCCATGTAAGACCATATCTGGGATATGGCATTGGCATCGTGATACATGTATGATGAGATTGAGTATCCTCCGATATTTCGAGTAGTTCAACGGGAAAAAAAGCTAAGTATGCAAGATGACAAAGAGCTAAGCTATACAAAGATGACAAACAGTTACATTTAAGTTAAGGATGATAATGATTTAAGTTTATGTTCAAGATAGCATAAGTGCTAAATTACGTGATGAAGTGACACAGGTACCATGAGTAAGATACGAGTTATGAAACCGTAATGTGATATGTGATGGGTAAGCGTATGTATGAGTAAGTATGTCAAAGTACTTGAAAACTTGTGTTGTTATTGTTTTATGAGATGATTGGGTTTTACCATGAGTACTTATGTTGCTATTTTAATTCATGCAAACTTACTAAGCTATATGCTTACCCCTTTCTTTTCCCTTTTCCTTGTAGTATCGCCAAGCTAGCTCGGGGATCGTAGAACGTCAGAGCTCGGATCACACTATCAATCATTCTTTTGGTATAGTAAAGTTGATTTATTTTGGGTATGGCATGTATAGAAACTTGGTCATCTTGTGTTATGTCATATTTGAAAGCCAAAGTGTTGGCTATTAATGTTATACACTCATTTTGTAAATGGCCATTAGGAATTGGCCGATATTCGTCAAGTTTTATATCTTAATGATGATGAGTTTTATGAAGTGAAAGTTCATGCAATTGATGGAGTAAAATGTGAAGTGTACGAATGATGATTAGTGATTCTTCATAGTGTATTATTGCCATGTTATGTGTTGCTTGTGTTGGCATATGTGTGCTTATGTTTCAGGGAGGCAATTGGCTTAGGAAATAGCCTTTTAATTGTCCACACGGGTAGACACACGGGCGTGTGTCTAGGTCGTGTGTGACACACGGTCAAGCCCATGGGTGTGCTGATAGGCCGTGTGTCCCTTGGATCAAAGTTCCGAGAATTCGATTCGCCACACGGGCCAGCACACGGGCATGTGCCTAGGCCGTGTTCCCTTAAGAGATTGCTGACGTCATAAATAGAATACCCAGGTTTTTCAAACACGGGTGAGGACACGGGCGTGTCTAGGCCGTGTGAGTGACACGGGCCACAGACACGGGCGTGTGTCCGGCCGTGTGTAAACCCCTGTAGGTTCAAATTGAAAAATAAATTCTACACGGGCTAGGAACATGGGCGTGTGTGACCACACGGCCTGTCCACACGGGCGTGTGGCCTGTTTAGGAAAAAAATTTCTAAGTACGCAAAAGTTTCTGGTTTTATTCTGAAACCTCCCGTATGTATGTTTAGGGCCTCGTAGGCCCATAATAAGGATGTTTTAATATGAATGAGAAGCTTTAAGTTGAAATGAAATTTTATAGCCTGATGTTGTATGTTTAAGCAAGTTAAGTTCGGTAATGTCTCGTACCCTGTCCCGGCGTCGAACACGGGTAAGGGGTGTTACACATTACATAAGCTGCTTTGGAAGGGTTCATGGATATGAACCCGTTGGAGATCCAGTGACCAAAATATTAAATCTCAGATACCCCAAAACTGCATTTCGACTTCTTAACGTATAGGCGATGTTCTCGGAGTTTTTTTCAAAACTGCTCGGAGGTGGTTAGGATACTTATTCCAAGTAACTAAATAAACAAGTATATCATCAAAGAAAACCAACACTGATTTTCGAAGAAATGGTTTGAAGACAGTGTTCATCAGGGCTTAAAAGGTAGATGGTGCATTTGTCAGGCCGAAGGGCATGACTAAAAACTTGTAGTGACCTTTATATGTCCGAAATACGGTCTTGAAAATATCTCGATCCCTCATTCGAATTTAGTGGTACCTGGAACGCAAGCCTAGTTTGAAAAAGAAAACAACTTTCCCCAGCATGTCAAGGAGCTCTTCAATGATTGGGATGGCGTATTTGTTTTTAATCATCATTTGATTGAATTGTTGATAGTCCATGTAGAGCCGCCAACTCCATCTTTTTTACAGACCATAACAACTGGAGAAGAAAAAGGGTTGTTGTTGTTTTGAATAATGTCAGCCTTGAGCATCTCATGCACCAATTTCTCAATTTTTTTTTCCTTCTACGTGGTGGGATATCTATAAGGTCGAATATGTACTATGTCCTTTTCGTCTTTTAGATTGATGTTATGGTCATGAATTCTCGCCGGAGGAAGCCGGAAGGAACCTCAAAAACATTGACATATTCATTTAAGAGTTTCTACATGTCTTTCGGATGGTCGTGAGTGGGGGTTGTCACAACCACTTGTTAGGTTGAAGCCATAAGCAACATGTCAAATCCAAGTGGAAAATGTTTATGGATTGTAGAACCCGGCATAATCTATAAAGCTCTGGGTTGTATACCTTGGAGGGTGCATGCCTTGTCTTGCTGAAAATGCATGATAAGTGAAGAAAAATCTCATACTATAGATCCCAAGGCATGTAACCATTGAATCCCCAAAACAAAATTGCAATCGCATTAGGGCAAAACCATGAAGTCCGTAGTGAAAGTATGATTCTAAGCAGTCCAAGTGACTCCCTTATAGTGACCTTGATTCATGATAACCTCACCATTGGAAATAGTTACCCTTAAAGTGGAAGAGTGGTCGACAGGTAACTTCAGTTTTTTAACTAGTTGAACATCCATAAAGTTATGGGTGCTTCCAAAGCCAATGATCATGGTTGCTGCCAGCAACCCAAAGTGCATCGCAATCCGCATAGTTTTTGGGTCTCGCATGGTTTTTGGCCCTTGGGAGCCATGCATAGCATGGAAAGATAGTACGGGTACTGTGTTTGTACCTTCTTCTTGAGCCGATTGTTCTAACACTTTTGGACAGTCTTGGAAGTCCTCTGATTCCCCATCGTCCATAGGTTCTAACAAGAGTTGGTAAAGCTGGGACTTGGTGCATTTGTGTCCAAGAGTATATTTTCCCCATGCCAAAACAAAGCCCTCGCTTTCGTTTGGGATATTTTTGTCCTGGCGGTCCAACACTAGTAGTGGAACCCGTATTAACATGAAAACTTAAGTTCGGAATGGAAGTGGGCTCGATCTTAGCAGCTGAAAAGAAGGTTGTAGGTCTAGGTTGCCTTCCCGATCCGATAGAAACCCATTTATTCATAGAAGTTGCCAGCCAATATAGTTTCCACCTATCGTGTCGTTAGATACCCTACAACTAAGTTTTTGGGCTTAAACAAGATTTAATATTGCCCCACATCTGGTTTGAGATTGCTGGTGAAAATACTCAATGCGTAAGACTCAGGCAGTTAGAGTTGGTTTAGTAAGCTCACAAACGCATCAAGAAAGTGGTTGATCGACTCCTGCTGCTTAAGAGAGACCAGTTCAGCCATCGAGTCTTGGAAGAAAGCCGAGCCAAATTGTTCCCGTAGTCCTCGAGCATAAGCCTCCCATGTTAACCCATGAAGACCCCCTTGCCTTTGGGGAAAAAATGATGCCAATTTAACGCCTTGCCCTCCAAATTGAGCATCACCATGTGCACTTTGACATGGTCAGAAACCCCTTCGGCTTCAAAGAATTGTTCCAACTTTGCGCACTATCCCTGATAGCCCAATCTTTGAATCTTGGGCATTCTAACCGATGAGAGCGCAATGACTCGTCCCACTGTCCACCTTGAGTTACATTCTTCATGTTCACACCAATTGATAATAGAGGTACGTCTCGCGAAGGAAACCCTGGAGGAAAGTTGCCTAACATGCCTTTGTCACGATCTTGATACGATCCTACAGGAGTGGCAGCGATCAGAGTGACAGTGAAGCTACCCAAATATTGTTCAAAGAGCCCTTAGAGCTCTGACTTGATTTCCCCGCGAATATCTTCACACAGCTCCTTCATGCGATTCTCCAACCGGCCATCCCATTGAGATATTTCAGTTTTAAGCTGTACCATGTCTTGTTGCAGTTGATTGATGTTTTTCTGTAGCCTGGTAGTAATGCCATCAATTGCTATGAGGACCGACTGTAGCTTTGATACCTTTGTTGCGTGGTGTCGAGACAGAGATAAAGAGAGATGAAAGAAGAGGGAAAGAGAGAGAGAATTAGAAAGAGATGAATGAGAACATGAGAATAAAGCTTAATATTTTGGTATGGCCACTGTATACATGCCCCTTTCCTTAAATAACAATAGCAGCTGGTATAACCTTATTACCCCAAGCTGTCAAAACTACCCAGCTAATAACGAACAACCACAGAAACGCACCATATTACTAACGATAGTACGCACCGTATTTCTAACGATAGTACGCACCATTTAACTAGAACATTAAAACTCATCATTTATTTATTTATTTATTTTCTACCACTGCACGTAAACCATGCAACAGAATATTCCCATATCAGATTTCTTGTTGAGAATGTTTCTTTTTAAATCTCCGAGACATGAATTGGAGAAGAAAACAATTCACAGGAAAGAGAAAGTGAACGTAAAGTTTTTTTTTTCTTTTAAATCTTTTATTGCGAACAATACGAGTAAATAATTATTTTTAGCTTTAGATATCTTTTCGGCTTTTTTTTTGAAGTAGCCCAATTTTTTGATTAATTACAAAAATGACCTAACTCATATACGTAAATGACCCAATTTCTACAGTGTTTGTTGATGCCACATGACACACCAGTGGCACTAGCCTCCCATCATCGATTAATGATTGCATTTAAAAATAATAATTTTTTAGTGGAATCGTTTAACAAATTAATGACACCGAATTGAAGCATAATTATATAAAACATTTAAAGGCTTGATGAAGCATCTACCCTTTTTAGATTGCCTAAAAAAGGGTACCACCTGACAGTATGGCAACATTAAATTAAATGTTTTTCAACTTTTAGTCTATTTGCATGTTAGGTTTATCCCTTTTTGAAATTAAATTTAAATAGCCCTTAAAAATATAAGAATAAAAAAAATAACCCTTCTCATTTTTTTTAAAATAATAAACTTAAAAAAAATATATAAATTTCTTATTTAAATTACCCAAATATATCCTAGGAATTTTTTTTAGGGATATAAAAATTTAAATAAACTTGAGAAATTTTTTAGGTATGTATTTGGGTAATTTAAATAAGAATTTTATATAATTTTTTAATCTTATTGTTTTAAAAATAATAAAAAATAAAAAAATGAGAATGGTTTATTTTTGTTATTCTTTTATGGACTATTTAAATTTAACTTTAAAATGGGACAGTCCTAACATGCAAATAGAACAAAAATTGAAAAGCATTTTGTAACACCCCAAACCCGACCTAGAAGTTTAGACCGAACTCAGGATGCTACATTGATCACCAAAGTGATCATGGGAAAAATTTTACAAAACCAGTTGACCTTAATTTCATTTCCGAAAACCATTCATATCTTTATGAAACAAAACATGTAATCGTTTAAAGTTCTTCTGATAAAGTTACCGTAAAGTATGAAAATAAGCAGAATAAATGTACGTACGAAAATCTAAAGTGGAAACTGTACCACAGCCTTATAAAACATTACAGTTCAACATTTAACCAAATAATAAAGTCGTAATAGAAAACAAAATCTGACATTCCATTGCGCTGAAACTGTCCGAGTCCTCCGCTTACTGAGTCCAGCATCCAAAATTCTGAAATGTACCTGAGAAAGGGATACAGAAGAGGGGGTGAGCTACTCGAGCTTAGTGTGAGTTCAAAACCAACAACTACAGAATCAGAAACAGAAAACCCATAGCAATTCAGAACGGAACATACTCAAAGAATCAGATGGTAACTTCGAGACAAAAGTCTCAACCAGATGATCATAATTCACAAAAGAGTCACCGGTTCTATTCAGTCAGTCAGATACAATCGGAGTTTACAAAGTACGTTGACCCAAAAAATTTCTTTTTAGTCAAACAAAAGAATCAGATATTCTAGCGCAAAGAACAGTCAAACAGATGCTTATGAATGCAATTAAGTTATAAAACCCACCCTCCAGCCAACACACCACTCCGTCCCCCATCACTCCTCATAAGAGCTGTTTGAGCTCATCCAACCAATCACACCACATAGGACCTCGTAGGGACCATCCATCCCTGCACTCCAATAATGTACACGACCCTCAGGGTATTGGGACTACCCACGATCCTCTGGGTATTAGGGGCTATCGGTAAACTGTACAGTGCCATGCGGTAAACCGCGGTATAGACATGCAGTATGAACTGCCATATCAGATAGTGATGATACGCAATGAAGCTGATGTATAAGCGGTACAGTGAAATGCGATAAACCACTATACCATTAAAGTGCAGTTAAACTACCAGATCAGATAAATAAATGTAGCAAGGCTGACGTATGCGCTGTACGGTGCAATGCGGTAACCCGCTAACAGCATCGTCCACGACCCTCAGGGTATTGGGACTGCCCACGATCCTCTGGGTATTAAGGGCTAACAACTAGATGATCAGATGCCAGTTCAGTTCAATTTCAGTCTTCCTTCTCTTCACAATCCCACCCAAAAACATTATATGCATATGTATGTGTGCAAACAGATGAACAGAAACAGAGTACAAGATTACAAACAGTCATTCACATCCAGTCAGTCAGATTTAGATAGGAGTATACTCAATTACCCATATTCAGATTCAATGGATATGTAAACTCATAGAACAGTGACACCAAGTAAGACAATCGAACAGAAGCATTTTGCACACACGCACACCCCGTTAGCCGTGTTCAGAAACAAACATGTTACGTAACCTATCACGAATCTCACCTAAACCAAAGTCGAAAAAGAGTCATAATTACCCTTACTAAAGCTTAGCCAAGGGTTGAACACACAGAGTCACAAATACGTTTAAATTGACCTAGAACCAAAATCTGGCGAGATAGGGCCACACGCACGTGTACTTTGGCCGTGTAGAGCAGTCCCGGCCGTGTGGGGGTCCAAACGCCTGTGTGAAGGGTAGCACATAGCTGTGTGACAGAGGCACACGCCCGTGTGGTACAGGGACACGGCCGTGTGAACAGGCCGTGTAACTCACTGCCCAATTTTGCTAAAGTCAAGTGCAGAGCAGACACGACCGTGTGAGGGTCTCACACGCCCGTGTGCCACCAGACACGGCCGTGTGCCACCAGACACGGCCGTGTGTTTCGAAACACACGCCCGTGTGGGATCCCTAAATACCCAAATCAGCCACACGGTCATGTGACACCAAATCTCTGAAACCTTAATTCCCAAACCCACACGCCCGTGTGCCCAGGGGACACAGTTGTGTGAAAATCGAGAAAATCCCCAAATCGGCCACACGGCCGTGTGGCCAGGCCGTATGGCTCCCAATTTGGCCTGAAAACCCTAACACCCAATTTCACATGGCCGTGTGGGTCGACACACGCCTGTGTGGCCGTCGGGGTGGTCACGAAACAACCTTAAAACAGCCCCAAAACCACCGTTTCAGCCACCAGATCTGTCCCCAACCTTTGCCCTATCAACATATATCAAAAAGTGACAATTTCTCATCACTTCCATCGGCAAAAACCCAAAACCAACGGTTTAGCCTACGGTCAAGAAAAGCTGAACATAAACTTTGCAAAAAGGAAATAAAATAGTGTAGTAAAAGTTTGAATCCCACACCTGTCTCGTGATCTAAGACGTTCAGGTGCCGTCTCGATGACCAGGAAACAGAGCTCTTCAAATACCGTAGATAAAGATCGCTTTTGTAGAAGAAGAAAAGAACAAATAGAAATGCCAGAAGAGGGAGAGAAAGAGGAGAACGCGTAACCAAAAAAATAAAAATAAAAATAAATTAATTCTAATCCTAATGATAAAAAGAAATTAATAATTTAAACTTAAAAACCAGTTTACTATTTAACAACTTAAAAATATATCACAAAATACGCACACCCAGAGACTCGAATCCAGAACGTTGTTTTACTCTAACACTCACTCATCCACCAAAACAGCAGGCCCGTTCTGTCACTTAAACACGAAAATAAACACTAAAGCGTAACCTTCTCCCTGACCCTAACTATAAAACCCCAAAACTTCTAGGCCCAAAATTCAGACATTACAACTCACCCCTCCTTAAAGAAATTTCGTCCCCAAAATTTTCAACTATCAAAACAGTCATAGATCACAACTATACCACTACGCTCCCGCTGCGTACTCCAATCCCCAAAACATTGTCACACTTTACCTTGTACTCAAGACCTCTCACACACACCCAGAATACTTAATCACTAAAGCAGACAGATAATTGTTACACACACTTGCTACACTCCAATCAACACATCAAAACATCTACCAGCATACCTGACTCAAAAACGCCGAGGGCAATCTCGAATTCGATGCTCCTTAGACCCGCATCTAAGACACGCTCCCAGCTTTCTTCAACAGTCACCCAGATGTCGCTTCTTACAGTGCTCACAAGACGGTACGCTCGTACCACTACTAGCACCACATTTACTATCACTCGGATGCGTCCTAGCACGCTTCGCAGAACGAGGCTCCAACCTCAGAGAATTGCGATCTTTTCTTCTTCTTACAGTCTACGCACCTAGCCTAAAGTGTTCCATTAATTCCTCTTATACTAGCCAAAAACATTTCCTCTAGCACTTCCCTCACTACCCGGGTTAGTGCCTCAGTACCAAGCTCCGGGTTATCGCCACCCAAAGTCGGTGAACTCACATTCACCTCCAACTCCTGAACAGTCACACATTCCGGAGGAGTAGATGACTCATCACAATCACGCTCAACTTCGGAAGCCATATCTGGCGTATGGCTAACTTAAAAGGCCTACATTATCAGAACATAGAAACAGTTGTAATAACAGAGTCTACATTTCAAATTTTACAGTTCCGAATTTTCCTGGACCAGCATCGGAGTCTTAGACATTTCATTTTTGTAAACCATTTCCAGAACACAAATTATTTCAACATTCTGTGGTACAGTTTCCCAAATATTTTTTAAAAATAATTTCTTGCGCATAAGTTCACGTAGAAACACAAGCTGAGTTTTTACAAACCTGGCTCTGATACCACTAAATGTAACACCCCAAACCCGGCCTAGAAGTTTAGACCAAACTCAGAATGCTATATTGATCACCGAAGTGATTATGGGAAAAATTTTACAAAACCAGTCGACCTTAATTTCATTTCCGAAAACCATTCATACCTTTACGAAATAAAACATTTAAATGTTTAAAGTTATTCCAATAAAGTTACCGTTAAGTATAAAAATAACCAGAATAAATGTACGTACGAAAATCTAAAGTGGAAACTGTACCACAGCCTTATAAAACCTTATAGTTCAACATTTAACCAAATAATAAAGTCATAATAGAAAATAAAATCTGACATTCCATTGCGCTAAAACTGTTCGAGATCTCCGCGTACTGAGTCCAGCATCCAAAATTCTGAAATGTACCTGAAAAGGGGATACAGAAGAGGGGGTGGGCTACTCGAGCTAAGTGTGAGTTCAAAACCAACTACTACAGAATCAGAAACAAAAAACCCATAGTATTTCAGAATGGAACATACTCACAGAATTAGAAGGTAACTTCGAGACAAAAGTCTCAACCAGATGATCACAATTCACAAAAGAGTCACCAGTTCTATTCAGTCAGTCAGATACAATCGGAGTTTACAAACTACGTAGACCTACAAAAGTTTTTTTTAGTCAAACAGAAGAATCAGATATTCTAGCGCAAAGAACAGTCAAACAGATGCTTATGAATGCAATTAAGTTATAAAACCCACCCATCCAGCCAACACACCACTTCGTCCCCCATCACTCCTCATAAGAGTTGTTTGAGCTCATCTAACCAATCACACCATATAGGACTTCGTAGGGCCCATCCATCCCTGCACTCTAATAATGTCCACGACCCTCAGGGTATTGGGACTGCCCACGACCCTCTGGGTATTAGGGGCTATCGGTAAACTGTACAGTGCCATGCAGTAAATCGCAGTACAGACATGTAGTATGAACTGCCATATCAGATAGTGATGATACACGCCGGTGAAGGCGATATATAAGCTGATGCAGGTGCAATGCGAAAACACTATACTGCGGTAAAGTGCGATTAAACTTCGGATCAAATAAATAAACGTAAAGAAGGTGGCGTATCGCGCCATGCGGTGCAATGCGGTAACCCGCAACCTGCTAACAGCATCATCCACGACCCTCAGGGTATTGGGACTGCCCACGATCCTCTGGGTATTAAGGGCTAACAACTAGATGATCAGCTGCCAGTTCAGTTCAATTTCAGTCTTCTTTCTCTTCACAATCCCACCCAAAAACATTATATGCATATGTATGTGTGGAAACATATGAACAGAAACAGAGTACAAGATTATAGACAGTCATTCACATCCAGTCAGTCAGATTCAGATAGGAGTATACTCAATTACCCATATTCGGATTCAATGGCTATGTAACCTCACAGAACAGTGACACCAAGTCAGACAATCGAACAGAATCATGTTACACACACGTACACCCCGTTAGCCAGGTTCAGAAACAAACATGTTACGCAACCAATCATGAATCTCACCTAAACCGAAGTCGGAACAGAGTCATAATTATCGTTACTAAAGCTTAGCCAAGGGTTGAACACGCAGAGTTAAAAATACATTTAAATTGACCTAGAACCAAAATCTGGCGAGATAGGGCAACACGCTCGTGTACTCCGGCCGTGTAGAGCACACCCGGCCGTGTGGGGGTCCAAACACCCGTGTGAAGGGTGGCACACGGCCGTGTGACAGAGGCACACGCCCGTGTGGTGCAGGGACACGGCCGTGTGAACAGTCCGTGTAACTCACTTCCCAATTTTGCAAAAGTCAAGTGCAGAGCAGACACGGCTGTGTGAGGGTCTCACACGCCCGTGTGCCACCAAACACGGCCGTGTGTTCCGAAACACACGCCCATATGGGATCCCTAAATCCCCAAATCAGCCACACTACCGTGTGCCTAAGTCGTGTGACACCAAATCTCTGAAACCCTAATTTCCAAACCCACACTCCCGTATGCCCAAGGGACACAACCGTGTGAAAATCGAAAAAATCCCCAAATCGGCCACACGGTCGTGTGGCACCCAATTTGGCCTGAAAACCCTAACGCCCAATTTCACACGGCCGTGTGGGTTGAAACACGTCTGTGTGGCCGTCGGGGTGGTCATGAAACCACCCTAAAACAGCTTCAAAACCACCATTTCAGCCATCAGATCCGTCCCCAACCTTTGCCCTATCAACATATATCAAAAAGTGACAATTTCTCATCACTTCCATCGATAAAAACCCAAAACCAATGGTTTAGCCTATGGTCAAGAAAAACTGAACATAAACTTTGCAAAAAGGAAATAAAACAGTGTAGTAAAAGTTTGAATCCCACACCTGTCTCGTGATCTAAGACGTTCAGGTGCCGTCTCGATGACCAGGAAATGGAGCTCTTCAAGTACTGCAGACAAAGATTGCTTTTACAGAAGAAGAAAAGAGCAAATAGAAAAGCCAGAAGAGGGAGAGGAAGAGGAGAACGTGTAACCAAAAATAATAAAAATAAAAATTAAATTAAATTAATTCTAATCCTAATGATAAAAAGAAATTAATAATTAAAACTTAAAAATCAGTTTACTATTTAACAACTGAAAAATATATCACAAAATACGCACACCCAGAGACTCGAAACCAAACTTTGTTTTACTCTAACACTCACTCAACCACCAGACCAGCAGGCCCATTCTGTCACTTAAACACGAAAATAAACACTAAAGCGTAACCTTCTCACTGACCCTAACCACAAAACCCCAAAACTTCTAGGCCCAAAATTCGGGCGTTACACATTTAATTTGGTGTCGTCATATTGTTAAGCGACACCCTTTTTTAACCAATTTAAAAAGGATAACTACTTCATCAGATCCCTGAATATTTTATATAACCACTCAGTCTGGTGCCACCAATTTGTCAAACGGTACCACTAAAAAATTGTTATTTTTAAATGCAATCATTGGTCGATGATGAGAGATTGGTGTCACTAGCGTGTCAAGCGGCACCAATAAACACTGTAGAAATCGAATGATTTACTTACATTATTTTTAAGTTAGATCATTTTCATAATTAATAAAAAATTTAACTTAACATTTAAAAAAAAAAGCCTGTAAAAAATAGTTTCATTTTAGATTAATCATCCCTAAAGTTTTTTTTTAAGAAGGCCCCTAAAGCTATTAAAGGTAAGAATTGGAGACATAAATTTAAAAAAGTCGTTGATATTCTTTTTTTCTTTTTTTTTGAACAAAACAAGCCATAAAGGCCTAGCTTTCATTAATAGCATCCAGAATTACAAGATCGTGAATCTCTTTTGGATAATTCACATCGAAATTCAAATACAATTATTACTCAACACAAAATTACAAATAAAATCAGCAATCTTATTTCTGGATCTAGGCGCCCACTTGATGACAGCTTCCTCAAAGGACCTCAGCTTCTTATAAATGGCTTTAGCTCGCTGACCCAAAAACGTTATATCCTGATCCCTTCTATTAATTTTATTCACTATGTTTGCACTGTCAGACTCGAATTGAACCCTTTTCAAATTCAAGCTTTTTGCCAGGCTGACTCCTTCCTCAATAGCCATCATTCCCGCCCACTCACGTTAAACGTCAAATCTTTAACGCAGCCATACCCTCCCAAAACAAAACCATCTTCATCCCTGATAATCACACCCAACCCCATTTTCCCCTCTTCAATGGCAGCATCTACATTTATTTTCACTATCCCTCGCGGCGGTTTTATCCATTTACGACCAGTAGGTTGACAAGGGAGCATCGGTTTTTCGCTTAAGTTATGGATCCTGAAATCGTTGCTTAAAGTCAAAGCTCTATTCCATATAGTACTTGCATCCTCCTCTTTACCACGAAATGTAAAGTTATTTTTGTTATTCCATGAGTTCCAAATGAGGGTGATGAAGTTTTCCATAGCTTTTTTATCAAGGATTCTCAAAGCCATCTCCAACAAGTCGATGCATCGATCAAAAACACTGCTGACCAATCTGTCGTCAAGACCTCCACATTTCAGTGTCTCCCTCGCAGTTGGGCAGTCCTTTAAAGCATGAATGAGCGTTTCTTTATCAGCCCCACAACGCTGGCAAGCCGGATTCAATGAAGGTTGAATGGTCGTAATTTTTGAATTTGTAGGCAGAATTTCATGACCCACTCTCCAAGTAAAAATACGAATCTTTGGAATGATTTTGAGCTTCCGGATCATTTTCCAGAATAAATGACTAATGTCGAAACCATTTTTTTGTTTAAAAAATGGGCCGACTTTAAAAAAAAAAATAAAGTCGCCACCAATCTTTTTTGAAGTGTGATTGGGTCACTTTATAAAACATTTTGGTCTACGAATCTTAAGAGAACAGGTCCGGGAGTCGGTTACGCACGAGGAAAGATTAGCACCCTCGCAACGCCCAAAATTGGTACCTTATTGATTGATTAATGTCCTAATATCGAAAATTGGAAGAGATTTTAAAATATGAATCCTTTAGAAAATGTTTGGATAATTCGAATTGGATATCGAAATTCTCTTGTTCCGAAAAGATGAAATACCACATCCAGCACGATAGGACACGATGTTTCAAACCCTCCATACCAAGATCATTTCATGATTTCCAAAATTCATGCATTACAATCTAAAAAGGGTATTCCACTATTTGGCCAAACTAAAAACCGAAACCCAGCACGATTGGGCACGATTCCTCGAATTTCCAAACATGAAATATTGCCTTATTTAAGAAAACACGGTCAAAATCTCAAAAGGATATTTAGTCATTTGGACGAACGGGAAATCGAAACCCAGCACGATTGGGTACGATTCCTCGAACTTCCAAACACGAAGCATTACCTTGTTTAAAAATCCTTTTTATGAATTTGGGTAAAAAAAAAAAGTGGTAAAAAGAAAAGTCGATGTAATCTTTAAAATTAAAAACCAGTTTTAAAAAAAATGGTCATACTTGACAAATGGTGAACTAATAAATAAATAAATATTATATAGCATAATAAGAAAAATAATAAATACAATAATGATAACAATAACACAACCACAATAACAGTAGTAAAAGATATTAATAAACAAATAGTAAAAATAAAAATAAAGATAATATTAGTAGTAATAGAGGTAATAGAAATAATAATAGCAAATATAATCATAATTATAGTAATATAGATAAAAAAATAACAGTAATAATAATAAAAATAATAGTAGTAGATATAATATATATATAAAAATTAAAGTAAACTATAGTATTAATAATAACATAATAATAGTAATAATAATAAATAGTAATAATAATAATGGGAAAAAAATAAAAATAGGAAGAAAAATAATATTAAAAATAATAAAAATAGTAATAATAGTACTAATAAAAATAAAAATAGTATTAATAATAAAATAATAGTAATAATATTAAAATTAACAGTGATAAAAATAATAGTAGCAAAAATAAAAATAATATTGAAAATAACAAAAAATAATAAGAATAATAAAAATAGAAATAATAATATAAATAATAAAAATAAAAATAGTACTAATAATAATAAGAAACATAATACTAATAATAGTACTAATAATAGTAGTAAAAAACAAAAATAATAATACTAATAATATTAAGAGTAATAATAATAATGAAAAAAAATAATCGTGATAATGACAACATAAAAATAATAGTAATATTAAGATAATAATAATATTGATATAAAAAATAATAAAAAATAATAATGTTAAAACCATGTCAAAATAACAAAAATAATAAAAGAAAATAAAGAAATGACCGAATTAAACTTAAAAATGAAATTTCGGAGTAAATTGGAAATAAATGAAAGGGGAGGGATCGGATTGTAACGCACAAACAAAGTGGAGGGACCGAAAAAATAAATATCCCCTCCCTCCAATACACATCACCTTGCGCGGGGCCAGATTGAAACAAAAGAAAAAATATAGGGCCAAATTAGAAATAAAAAAAAACTTAATTAAAAACCATAAAAAAGCGGAAGGGCTAAAAGCGCAATTAGCCCTTCCAAGAACACACGGATCCTGAGGCGGGTCGGGTCGGATCGGGTCAGTCAAGCACGAAACGGCGCCGTTTTGGGGTTTTAAAACCCTAGCCAAAACGACGTCGTTTTAAGTGGCTATATAAGCCAAATTTTTTAGAAAAAAAATCATGTTTCCCCTCTTCTCTTCAGAAAAACCAAACTTTCTCTCCCTCCCCTTCTCTGCCGGGGCGATTTTCGGCCATCCCTCCGACGATCAACCGCCGTGCCAGCCACCATAGGTCACCGTCGCCGGCCACTGCGCACGGTGGCCGGAACTCCAAAAATAGGTAAAAATTTTCCTCTTTTTTTTTAAATGTTTAGGACTCTTGGCATATGAAAAAAAAAAGAAAAAGAAAAGCTAAAAAAAGAACAGAATCGAAATAAAAAATAAAAGAGAAAAAGAAAAACTAAAACCTTTCGTTTTTGCTATTTCTTTTTGGTTTTCTTGTATTAATTCCGTATAAAAATTTGTATATCTCTCCTATCTAAAAAGAAAAAAAGATCCCTAGAATTGTTTCTGTTTTTGCTTTTTATAGCCGGATTTTACAATAAAAGAAAATCTATTCTGTTTGCTATACTGTATTTCCTTCTTTTCCGCAGGTGGAGGAGCGCACGACGCGGAGAGCGGGGCGACGTGGGGCGGACGTGGCTCGGTGGGGCTGCTGGCGGCACCAGATTGTTACCTGTTAGGGTTTCTAAAAAAAAATTAGGTTGTAATTCTTATTGGGCTTTGGGGTTGGGCCTGTTTGTATTGGTTTATTGTTTGGGTTTAGTGGGCTTAGGTTGGGGTCAAAAATTGGGTCATACAGCTGCCCGTCTTTGCTTGTTGTCGTGTAATGAGAACGGAGCAAAGACTTTAAGAGGACCAATTTTGCCCGGTCTTGCTGAGTCTCGGCGCTTCGTTTCCTCTTCTTTAAGTAGCCTCGCTTTAACCCACTGCATCTTCAGGGGTATAGGAACTTTCGTTTCACTCTGCTCCACTACTTCTTAGGGAGATACGATCTGTAATCTTCAGCCCGTTCCACTACTGCTTAGGGGGATAAGATCTGTAATTTTCGGCCTGTTACCCTACTTGAAACACCCCACACCCGGCCCACGAGCTTGAACCGGATCTGGTATGTTCCTTAAATAAATCGGTTTTCAATGTTCTAAATGACTTAGAGAAAATTTGTGTAATTTTAAAAAAAATTGTTTTGGGTTGGGCTTAATTTGAAACCTATTTAATAAATTCTGGAAATCCAACTTAAATAAGGTGACAAAATAATTTTTGGGTTTATTATTTTAAAAGAAATAAATTTACTTATCTTTAATCAAACATAAATTGTATCATATTCAAATAAAAATAAACAGAAATAAAGAAAATCCAACTGGGCCTTATGGCCTTATTACATCATTCAAACCCAAAATAAAGTACTAAAATTTCATAAAGTCCAAATTCCAAATAATTTCTTCAAGCGATGCATGGCCACCTTTAGCTCCTGCCGGCCGGTCCATTATCGCTCATCACATGAAAAATAATTCCCCAACGGGGTGAGTCAACAGACTCAATGTGTACATAGTACTAATTTCCAACAAATCAGGCATACAAGTCATATCAATATCATGTTCATACAAAATAAAGGATGATGCAACCCAAATCCAAACCTATTTGTCCATCCGCTACACACCACCCGTACCAACTCGTATACATCGCGGGGACTACTAAGTCGACCCTCCATCCGCTACACACCATCGAGGCGATCATTGCGATCGGCGTGCTCATCGCCCACTTATGTTGTGTCATTAGACATTTGTATTCACTTGGATGTAACCGAAGTTACCACTTTTCACTTTATGTGACCGTAGTCACCACTTTACGTTGGTGAGACCGTAGTCATCACCTTCACTTTCTTCCTCCACAAATATCCCGAATGCCCCAATTATTTCATAACATATCTCACATACTAAATTTTCATTCATGTTACTAATCACATGTTCAAAATATATCACATTCACAATCCTATCAAAAGTAGGAAACGTGCACAGGTACTCCTTACCACATTTGTGGTGCTTAGCCACATTCACATCTTTGTTACATATTTATATATTTAATGATTGCCATGCAATTTATTGAAAGTTAGTAAGAGTACACACCTTTTTCGCTTAATAGTTTCCGTGAATTCGTGAGAGCGATCTACCGATCTAGATCTTTCACTCCTATATTCGGCCATTAATTAAAACATATAAATAAACCTATTTGGTCTTAAAACCAAATCCTACTAGAAGTAGAATTACTTACCTAGTTGCCGAATTGATTTAATCAAGTCCCAACAGTTGCTAGAATTCCTCTTCCTTGAAATCGGCTAATACTAGGTATGTAACCATGTCGATTTTCGGTTTTTGAAATAATGGAAAACACTTAAACAAATTATGCCTTGGCCGAATATCCCTTACCTTATGATGGGATTCCAAATCAAGAGGATTCCTTTATAAGCTGTTGAAATCCTATAACCGTGTTAGATTAGATCTAACTTTGAAAACGTGAATCATAATCTTTAACCACATATTTATATTTATAATCCTTACCTTAGATCCTTAGATTTCCGAAAGATCCCCTTTTGATGTTGTGGATGATTGCCCTCTTTCCTTGAATCCACAAAGATTCAAAACTTAATGATGAGAACGGAGAAGAAAATAGAAGAAAAGAGAGGATTTTTGCTTAATGAAAATTCGGCGAGAGAGGGGTTTTGCCTAGGAGAATTTTGTGAGAGAGGAAGAGGAGCAAATGTTGATGAGTAGCCCTTCTGTCCTCCTTTTATAGCCAAAGTTATCACCTAGGAGTCCTTTACTTGGCCACCACTCCTCTTTTTGATAATATTATCTCTTTTATTTAAAAGATAAAAGCCTTTAATCCATCAATTATCTCCTCAATTATCTCATTAGAAAATAATCCTTTATTTATCTCTTATTATTCACATATTTATGTGAATAAAACTCCTTTATTTATCTCTTATTATTCACATATTTATGTGAATAAAACTCCTTTATTTCTCTCTTATTATTCACATATTTATGTGAATAAAACTCCTTTATTTATCTCTTATTATTCACATATTTATGTGAATAAAACTCCTTTATTTCTCTCTTATTATTCACATATTTATGTGAATAAAACTCCTTTATTTATCTCTTATTATTCACATATTTATGTGAATAAAACTCCTTTATTTATCTCTTATTATTCACATTCACATATTTATGTGAATAAAACTCCTTTATTTATCTCTTATTATTCACATATTTATGTGAATAAAACTCCTTTATTTCTCTCATATATCCAAGTTTCCCGAAATGTTCAAGTTTCCATTTTGGATCATTTCCAAAAATGTTTAGGTTTCCAAAATGTCCATTTCCATTTCCATTTTCATTTCCATCTCCATTTTCATTTCCATTTTCATTTTCATTTCCATTTCTAGGTTTCCAAAAGTATCAAAAATTTATTCATAATACTTAAGACTTGTCATTTCATACAATTGATCCGAAAAATGCATAGGCCCTTCCTAGGATGTTCTGATTCTACCCTCTTAAATAAAATTTCGTCCTCGAAATTTCCTAACTAAAATGATTGAGGGTATTGCTATCGCATTGTCTCTTCGGCTCCCACGAAGCTTCTTCCGATCCATGATTGCGCCATAACACCTTGACTAAAGGCACCGACTTCTTTCGTAGTGCTTTCACGTCACGTTCCAAGATCGAATCGGCTCCTCCTCGTAGGATAGATCGGCCTTAACTCCACTTCTTCATGGGTACCACATGAGGCGGATCCGATCGATAGCGACGTAGCATGGACACATGAAATACGTCGTGCATTTGATGCAACTCGGTGGTAACTCCAATTGGTATGCCACGGCCCAACTCGCCCGATTTGATAGGGCCCTATAAACCTTGGGCTTAGCTTCCGCTGCGAATAGAACCGCATAACCTTCTTCCAATGTGAGACCTTTAGAAACACTTGGTCTCCTACTTCAAACTCAATTTCTTTCCTCTTAAGGTCTGCGTGACGACTTACGTCATCCATCGAAGCTTCTTTCAACCGTGCCCGAATTAATTCCACCTTCTCCTCGGTTTCGCCACTAACTCTGGACCCAAACGCGGCGCTCTCTAACTCGGTCCAACAAGTTGGTGTTCTACATTTCCTTCCATACAATGCTTCGTATGGTGCCATCCGAATGCTTGCACGATGGCATTTGTTGTTGTAGGCGAACTCGGCTAGAGGCAAGTAATCTTCCCAACTTCCTCGGAAATCCATCACTGACCTCTTAGCATATCTTCCAACACTTGTATAACCCGTTGATCGCGTCGATTGTGGATGAAAAGCCGTAGTGAAGTCTAGCTTAGTGCCTAATGCTTGATGAAGTGCTTTCCAAAATCGAGGCGTAAACCTTGGGTCTCTATCGGAGATGATCGACATCGGTACCCGTGTAGCCTCACGATCTCCGCCACATATAACTTGGCTAACTTTTGAAGGGAATAGTCGATCTCACGGGGATAAAATGTGCGGACTTGGTCAAGCGGTCCACTATCACCCATACCGAGTCCTTCTTAGTGGGCGTAAGGGAAGCCCACTAACTAAGTCCATGGTAATTCTTTCCCACTTCCATTGGGAATCTCAATTGGTTGAAGCAATCTGATGGGACTTGGTGTTGACCTTTACTTTAGCGACATGTCAAACATTTCCCCACAAATTGAGTCACCTCTCGTTTAGTCGACCACCAAAATTGTTCCCTTAGATCTCTATACTGACTTGATGCCTCGGGATGCATAGCATAAGGACTACCATGCGCTTCCCGAAGAATCCTTTGTCTCAACTCCTTATCCTCGGCATACAAACCTTTTCCTTGTAGCACAGTACTCCTTCATCATTGACGCCATAATCCTTTAATCCTCCTTGCCGTACTTGTCGTAACTTAGTACTTAAGTCCTTATCCGCCAACCTGTCCCTCTTTCACCTCCTTCCACCGAGTTGGCTTGACTTGTAACTCGCCAATGAGGCTTCCGTCATCATACAAACTTAAGTGAGCGAACAAAGCCCTTAAATCCGACACAACCTTCCTACTTAGGCGTCGGCTACCACATTCGCCTTGCCGGATGGTATTCTATCGAGCAGTCATAATCTTTTAATAACTCCACCCACCTTCGTTGCCTCAAGTTCAACTCCTTACGAGTCAACAAATACTTAAGGCTTTTGTGGTCCGTGTAAATTACTGACCTTTCTCCATAAAGGTAGTGCCTCTAAACTTTGAGGGCGAAAACCAACGCCACGAGTTCCAAGTCATGAGTTGGGTAGTTCACCTCATGCGGCCTTAAGCTCGCCGAGATGCATAGCGACTACCTTTCCTTCTTGCATTAGCTTTACTGACCCTAACCACGTGTGCGAAGCATCACAATATACTACGAAGTCCTTACGCCTCATTTGAATTAACACAGGAGCTTCACAAGCACCTTTTAAGCTTTTGAAGCTCTCCTGTTGCTTATCCGTCCACACAAGCGGTACTTCCTTCCTTAGTAACTTTGTCAAAGGTGCGGCTATCGACGAGAATCCTTCCACGAACCTTCTATAATAGCTTCGCCAAGCCTAAGAAACTTCGATTTCAGCCACCGACCTAGGTGGTTTCCAATCCAACAACGCTTCGATCTTCCTAGGATCCACTCTTATTCCTTCTGCGGATACCACATGTCCTAGGAACGCCACTTCCTTGAGCCAAAATTCGCACTTGCTTTGAATTTGGCATAAAGCTTCTTTTCCCTTAACACTTCTAACACAACTCGGAGATGCTCATCGTGCTCCTCCTCCGTCTTGGAATACACCAAAATGTCGTCGATGAACACCACGATGAATCTATCCAAGTAGGGTTGGAAAACCCTATTCATCATATCCATGAACGCGGCGGTCGTTCGTCAACCCAAACGGCATCACCACAAATTCAAAATGATCGTACCTTGTCCTAAAAGCGGTCTTATGAATATCGGCCTCCTTCACTTTCGGTTGATGATACCCGACCTTAAGTCGATCTTTGAGAACACTGTTTGCCCCTTTCGGTTGGTCGAACAAGTCATCTATCCTTGGCAAAGGATACTTGTTCTTGATGGTCAGTTTGTTCAAGCGGCGATAATCTATGCACATCCGCATAGTTCCATCCTTCTTCTTCACAAAGAGAACAGGGTGCTCCCCACGGAGACACTTTGGGTTGAATGAACCCACGATCCAACAACTCTTAGATTTGAGCCTTGAGCTCCACTAACTCCTTTGGTGCCATTCGGTGAGGAGCGATTGACACGAGAGCTGTTCTGGTAGCAAATCTATTCCAAATTCCACTTCTCTATCTCGGGGTATTAGCAACGCTCCTCAGGAAATACATCCTCAAAATCCCTTACTGTTCTAACTCCCTTAACACCTTCCTCTTCTCCTCTTAACGCACTCCACGAAGGCTAAGAATGCCTTACATCCTTTCTTAACCATTTTCTCGGCCTTGATTGCGAAACTACGTTAGACAAGTAGTTCCTCCTTTCTCCGATCATCACTACTACCTCATCTTCGGGGTTCTTAGTTCCATATGTTTAGCCGCACAATCCAACACGGCTCGATGCTCTACTAGCCAATCCATTCCAAGTATAAGCTCAAACTCTCAGAAGGGTAATTCCATTAAGTCACCAGAAAGTTCGCTCCTGAATCTCTAAGGGTACATTTCGAAAGATCCTATCTATCCTCACCGTTTGGCCTAGAGGGCTTACTACGATTATCGCCTATCGAGAAAGTTGAGTCTAGGCCTAGTGTTTCAACCACACTACATGCAACATAGGAATGAGTTGAGCCCACATCAATAAGAGCAAAATAGGGTTTGTCACAAATAAAGAACGTCACGGTTATAACATCGGCGCGTCTCCCTCTTCCCCTCCGTGAACGCGTAAACCAAACCGGTTGCCTTTGGCGGCGTTAGGCGCACCTCGACCACTGAGCTCCACGGCCTCTGCCGCCACTACTTACGTTGGCCGACCCACGACCTCTTTGAGGTGCTTTGTCGCCTCTACCAACACGGTTAGCATTAGGCTCTTTGGTTGGCTCTCATCTAATAGCAGGGCAATCCTTAATCATATGGTCCTTGGACCCACACTTGAGACATCGTCCGCCTTTTTCCAACACTCTCCCCATGCTTCCTTCCACAATGTTCACAAGAGGCGAAATTGCCGGCCGTACCGACTGTTGACTTTGTGGCACATCAACTCTAGGCCTCTTGTGGCCTTTTCGGATGGCCCAAAACCTCTTTTGGGCTTATTTACAATCCATAGCACTGCTTGGTGGCGTCCTTAATTCCCTCACCACTTTAGCCTTTTCCACCAAGGCGAGAGAATTCTCGCTCACGATGCGGTGCTATCAAAAGTCTCAAATCGTCCCTAAGTCCGTCCTCAAAGCGAACACGCTGTTCATGCTCGATCGCCACTACTCCTCGGGCATATCGGCTCAACCTCAAGAATTCCGCTTCATATTCGGTGTGAGACTTACTTCCTTGTACCAACCCAGAAAAGCCTTCCTTTGCTCATCTATATACGGTTCCCACATACTTCTTACGAAATGCTTCCTTAGCATATTCCCGAGTCGAGATCTTCCGCCGTGGCACCGTCCCGAACGGTTAACCACCATTGATACGCTTCATCGCGTAACAAAGTGCCGTCATCCCTTTCAACTTCTCCTCGGGGTCAAGTCGAGCTCATCCATGATGCGCTCGATTGCTTCCAAACGATGCTCCAGTATCTTTGGGTGCCACTCCGATACTCCTCTAAACATTTCGGCTCCATTAGCACGGAGCGCTCGAGCCTGAGACTTACGATTTCTGAATTGTTTCTGCACGACCACCAATTCCAAAACTCGCGGCCACGACTGCGACACGGCATCTTCCACATGCGAGCTCTCTGCTGCTCAACATTGACGGTGAGGGTGATGGTGGTGGTGGTATCTCATTGTCGAGAACCTTGTCCCGATCTAACGATCATCCTTCCTCTACCTCTTCCACGGCGACCACGTCCTCTTGAGCTCATTATCGGCGAGATCGATTAAGGAATTTTATGTATTAGTATTCTTGTTTCACTTATTACGCGATGATATCTTATGAAGAAGAGTTTAAGAGTGGTTCTTTCGTATTCATACATGCATACTGATCTTGCATTCATTCATTCATCCATCAACAAATATTAACTTTCGTTCATTCAAAGAAGCGTTGTAATTCTTGTTGTTGTTTTTTCGTTATTTTGCTTTTCCACTACCTGGGGCATTTTCGTAATTTTATCCTCTGAGGTATTTTCGTAAATTTTCAAAAAAAAAAAGTTCCTGGTGATTTTGACAAAAGTATTTTGGTACTTCTAAAGTTCCGGGAAATTTTGGAAGAATTTTGAAATCCAGGGTATTTCGGTAATTTTGATCTCGGGGGTATTTTGATAATTTTTCCAAAAATCGGGGGTAAATTTGTAAAATTTATTAAGTTAGGGATATTTTCCAAGATTGTAAAACATTGAGGGTTCCTTTGAGAGTTACACTTTTCAAAGCAATGATATTGTAAAATTTTGGAAATCGAGTCGTTTTGGTAATTTTGTAAGTTAGGAGCAATTTTGTAATTTTCCAAAATCAAGATAGTTTGATATTTTACAAATTAGGGTTTTTGAACATTTGATAAAGTAATGAAATTTTGTTAAAACTATGGGTGGTTTGGTCATTTTATAAACCAAGGGTATTTTTTTTTTTTTTAGAAGAAAATGTTGTAAAATAGTTCTCATAAGTTTCTAAGAGTTTTAAAACTAAATTTTGGTTATACATTTTTTTATTTTTATAAAAAAAAACGGCTAAGTCCTCTCGGGTTTTATTCTTTGTGTTTAGCCTATGACCGAGCCCTCTTGGTCGGGGTGAACCAAAGCTACGCCTGAGCGAGGATTCGAATGAAGAGGAGGTGAGTCACGCGGATTTGCTTAAATACCAAGCTCTCACCGACCTTTCTAGACATGCGCACTGAGAGGTTGCCACACCACCGAGCCTTACGAGTTAGAGGCGAACAGAAGCTACGCACAGGTAGGATACTGCGAAGAGGAGGTGAGTCACTAGGGCTGCTTAAATACCTGGCTCTTAGGATCCAATCCTAGACATGCGCATGGGGGTTGCCACACCTAGCTTAATAACTTAGTCATAGGTTTGTTAAGTTCATTAAGTCTTATGAGTTTCAAGTGTTTGAGTAGTCTAATCCTAGGGTTCAAGTTCCTATCACACTATTCTACGTTCCATGCCTTTTCTACCCTTTTACAATTCATAATTCACATAATCACCACGGATGGTTAAAGGTACTTACAGTGGTGGATGCGGGTCGGAGACTTAGGTGCCATGCCATAAAACTCGCTTATTCCAAAGAAATTCATTTGGGCTCGAATTGAAAACGTTTTGGGCCCGAGCCCACGGTAGCCGAGAGTTTTAAAGCGGGCTCGATACCAACTGAAACACCCACACCCGGCCCACGAGCTTGAGGCAGGATCTGGTATGTTCCTTAAATAAATCGGTTTTCAATGTTCTAAATGACTTAGAGAAAATTTGTGTAATTTTAAAAAAATTGTTTTAGGTTGGGCTTAATTTGAAACCTATTTAATAAATTAAAATCCAACTTAAATAAGGTGACAAAATAATTTTTGGGTTTATTATTTTAAAAGAAATAAATTTACTTATCTTTAATCAAACATAAATTGTATCATATTCAAATAAAAATAAAGCAGAAATAAAGAAAATCCAAGCTGGGCCTTATGGCCTTATTACATCATTCAAACCCAAAATAAAGTACTAAAATTTCATAAAGTCCAAATTCCAAATAATTTCTTCAAGCGATGCATGGCCACCTTTAGCTCCTGCCGACCAGTCCATTCTTGCTCATCACCTGAAAAATAATTCCCCAGCGGGGTGAGTCAACAGACTCAATGTGTACATAGTACTAATTTCCAACAAATCAGGCATACAAGTCATATCAATATCATGTTCATACAAAATAAAGGATGATGCAACCCAAATCCAAACCTATTTGTCCATCCGCTACACACCACCCGTACCAACTTTGTACACCGCGGGGACTACTAAGTCGACCCTCCATCCGCTACACACCATCGAAAGCGATCGTCGCTGCGATCGGCGTGCTCATCGCCCACTTATGTTGTGTCATTAGACACTTTGTATTCCTTGGATGTAACCGAAGTTACCACTTTTCACTTTATGTGACCGTAGTCACCACTTTACGTTGGTGAGACCGTAGTCATCACCTTCACTTTCTTCCTCCACAAATATCCCGAATGCCCCAATTATTTCATAACATATCTCACATACTAAATTTTCATTCATGTTACTAATCACATGTTCAAAATATATCACATTCACAATCCTATCAAAAGTAGGAAACGCGACAGGTACTCCTTACCACATTTGTGGTGCTTAGCCACATTCACATCTTGTTACATATTTATATATTTAATGATTGCCATGCAATTTATTGAAAGTTAGTAAGAGTACACACCTTTTTCGCTTAATAGTTTCCGTGAATTCCGTAGAGCGAGCGATCTACCGATCTAGATCTTTCACTCCTATATTCGGCCATTAATTAAAACATATAAATAAACCTATTTGGTCTTAAAACCAAATCCTACTAGAAGTAGAATTACTTACCTAGTTGCCGAATTGATTTAATCAAGTCCCAACGAGTTGCTAGAATTCCTCTTCCTTGAAATCGGCTAATACTAGGTATGTAACCATGTCGGTTTTCGGTTTTTGAAATAATGGAAAACACTTAAACAAATTATGCCTTGGCCGAATATCCCTTACCTTATGATGGGATTCCAAATCGAAGAGGATTCCTTTATAAACTGTTGAAATCCTATAACCGTGTTAGATTAGATCTAACTTTGAAAACGTGAATCATAATCTTTAACCACATATTTATATTTATAATCCTTACCTTAGATCCTTAGATTTCCGAAAGATCCCTTTTGATGTTGTGGATGATTGCCCTCTTTCCTTGAATCCACAAAGATTCACTTAAATGAGAGAAACGGAGAAGAAAATAGAAGAAAAAGAGAGGGATTTTTGCTTAATGAAAATTCGAGAGAGGGGTTTTGCCTAGGGAGAATTTGGCAGAGAGAGGAAGAGGGAGCAAATGTTGATGAGTAGCCCTTCTGCCCTCCTTTTATAGCCAAAGTTATCAGCCTAGGAGTCCTTTACTTGGCCACCACTCCTCTTTTTGATAATATTATCTCTTTTATTTAAAAGATAAAAGCCTTTAATCCATCAATTATCTCCTCAATTATCTCATTAGAAAATAATCCTTTATTTATCTCTTATTATTCACATATTTATGTGAATAAAACTCCTTTATTTATCTCTTATTATTCACATATTTATGTGAATAAAACTCCTTTATTTCTCTCTTATTATTCACATATTTATGTGAATAAAACTCCTTTATTTATCTCTTATTATTCACATATTTATGTGAATAAAACTCCTTTATTTCTCTCTTATTATTCACATATTTATGTGAATAAAACTCCTTTATTTATCTCTTATTATTCACATATTTATGTGAATAAAACTCCTTTATTTATCTCTTATTATTCACATTCACATATTTATGTGAATAAAACTCCTTTATTTATCTCTTATTATTCACATATTTATGTGAATAAAACTCCTTTATTTCTCTCATATATCCAAGTTTCCCGAAATGTTCAAGTTTCCATTTTTGGATCATTTCCAAAAATGTTTAGGTTTCCAAAAATGTCCATTTCCATTTCCATTTTCATTTCCATCTCCATTTTCATTTCCATTTTCATTTTCATTTCCATTTCTAGGTTTCCAAAAGTATCAAAAATTTATTCATAATACTTAAGACTTGTCATTTCATACAATTGATCTGAAAAATGCATAGGCCCTTCCTAGGATGTTACACTACTGCTTAGGGGATTAAGGCTCATCGTCTTCGACCCGCTCCACTACTGCTTAGGGAGATAAGATTTGTAATTTTCGGCCTGTTACCCTACTGCTTAGGGGATTAAGGCTCATCGTCTTCGATCCGCTCCACTACTGCTTAAGGAGATAAGATCTGTAATTTTCAGACTGTTACCGTACTGCTTAGGGGATAAGGCTATTGGCTTAGATCCGCTCCACTACTGCTTAGGGAGATAAGCTCTGTAATTTTCAGCTTGTTACCCTACTGGTTAAGGGATAAGGCTATTGGCTTAGATCCGCTCCACTACTGCTAGGGAGATAAGATATGTAATTTTCGGTCTGTTACACTACTGCTTAGGGGATAAGGCTCATCGTCATCGATCTGCTCCACTACTGCTTAGGAAGATAAGATCTGTAATTTCAAGCCTGTTACCCTACTGCTTAGGGGATTAAGGCTTATCATCTTCGATTTGCTCCACTCCTGCTTAGGGAGATAAGATCTGTAATTTCCAACCTGTTACCCTACTGCTTAGGGGATTAAGGCTCATCGTCTTCGATCTGCTCCACTACTGCTTAGGGAGATAAGATCTGTAATTTCCAGCCTATTACCCTACTGCTTGGGGGATTAAGGCTCATCATCTTCGATCTGTTCCATTCCTGCTCAGTGGAGATAAGATCTACTATCCTTAGCCTGCTCTGCTCCTGCTCAGTGGAGATAAGGCTATAATCTTCAGTCTGCCCCATTGCCGATACATGGAGATAAGACTTGCTGTTTTTGATCTGCTCCACTCCTGCTCAGTGGAGATAAGATCTGCTATCTTCAGCCTGTTACCCTACTGCTTAGGGGATTAAGGCTCATCGTCTTCGATCTGCTCCACTCCTGCTCAGTGGAGATAAGATCTACTATCCTTAGCCTGTTACCCTACTGCTTAGAGGATTAAGGCTCATCGTCTTCGATCTGCTCCACTCCTGTTCAGTGGAGATAAGATCTGCTATCTTCAGTCTACTCCATTGCCGATACATGGAGATAAGACTTGCTGTCTTTGATCTGCTCCACTCCTGCTCAGTGGAGATAAGATCTGCTATCTTCAGCCTGTTACCCTACTGCTTAGGGGATTAAGGCTCATCATCTTCAATCTGCTCCACTCCTGCTCAGTGGAGATAAGATCTGCTATCTTCAGCCTGTTACCCTACTGCTTAGGAGATTAAGGCTCATCGTCTTCGATCTGCTCCACTCCTGCTCAGTGGAGATAAGATCTGCTATCTTCAGTCTACTCCCATCAATTTTGCTACATTGTCCTCTGGGAAACCTACCCGTAGAATTGATTTCATGGGGTCTATGCTTATGCCAAATGATTAGGATGTTATGATTAAAAAAATGCTCCTAACCAATGTATTATGAATGAATGCAAAATGTCATTAGAATGATCCATTTCTTTAACATTTGGGCTATCATCGCTCGCCGTTTGTTAAGGTGATACCCCTGACATATGTCTTCTTGTTCAGTTGATACTTCCAACAGAGAATCTGAAGATGTTGTTACCGCCTAGACCCTTATTTCAAGTGTTCCGAGTCCTTTAAGCTTGGTGAGTTCTAAATGATTGTCCTGTTTCTGATTCTTGTATTACTTAGAGACTTGCAGAGTAATATCTAGAACTTCTTTTGTGAAAGCATTATTGGTTCATTGATCATTATTTCAATATACAATGCTTGAAAAAGATCATAGAGATGAATAAAACTGAAATTTATTTGGGACAAAATCTACAAAGAGTGGATTGAGCAAAGGAATCAAATTTTACTAAGGTACAAAAAATGAGTAAGGGTGGAATTGGTGCCCCAGATATCATAGCCTGAGCTTCTCTGTTCAAACTTCTTGAGGACCATTTTAAACTCAATATGTGTTTAGGGGATCCGGAGTACTTTGTCGATGCCCCAAGATGAAACATACTTCTTCATTGTTAATTCAAGCGTAGCAAGACTACTATATGCCCCATCATGATTTAATCACAATTTGAGCCGCCCTTTTCGGGTTTTCGACTCAAAGCCCCTTTGGTCTCAAAGCGCCCTTTGCGGGTTTTCACCTTGGCCTCTCCGTTTTTTTTTTTTTTTGCGGAAAGCCTTAAAGCGCCCTTTGCGGGTTTTCGCATTGGCCTATTTCCTTCTTAAGCGAAGTGTTTCTTGACTGAGTCCGCATTAACTGGGTTCGGTTGACTCTTGTTGTCCATCTCGGCTAGTATCAATGCTCCTCCAGAAAAGGCCTTCTTTTTAACATAAGGTCTTTCCCAATTAGGCATCCATTTTCCTCTGAAGTCTTTTTGCATAGGGAGAATATTTTTCAATACCAAGTCTCCTTCATGGAACACTCTGGGGTGGATTTTTTTGTTGTAAGCCTGTACCATACGCTTCTGGTACATTTGACCATGACGGATGGCTCTTAACCTCGATCAGATTCAATTAATCATACCAAGATTGAAACCATTCCGCTTCATCCAACTCCAGCTCTGACAAAATTCGGAGAGAAGGAATTTCAACTTCGATGGGCAAAACTGCCTCCATCCCATAAACCAATGAGAAAGGTGTTGCCCCGGTGGAGGTTCTGGCCAACATTCGAGAAGCATAGAGGGTAAATGGTAACTAATCTATGCTAATCGTTACAATTTTCAATCACCTTTCAAAATCTTTTGGATGGTTTCTTTCTTTTCTTTCTTTTTCCCTTTTTTTTTTTTTGAATTCGAACTTGAATTTGAAGTTGAAATTGAATTTGATGACGGTTGACTTTGTAACTTTGCCATAGGAACCGACCTTCACCCTCTTAGTGAAACAATTAACAATCACGAAGAGGAATAGGCATCAACTAGATGCTTTTACCGAGATCGTCCCTGCAACATCTATGCCCCACGTATAGGAAAGAAATAGAGGAAGCATATAAGTCATGTCTTCTCAATTTGGCATTTACGGCATAACTGATGTAATCTCTCTTTCATGGTAGACCAGTAATACCCGAACCTTATAATCGACCTGTCTCTTAGCATGTGCCTTTTCGAACACTCCATAGCCTCCTCGTGCCTAGGCATATCTTGATGCGACCATGCCTAGACATCTTTGAATTCTTGGAATAACTCAATGACGTCTCGCTTTGTTTCTGTGGTGGTCAAGGCTTTGATCTTCACTCCTTTCCTAGACTCGCCCTGTCCACTAATCCTTTGTTTGGTAGAGTCTATTTTATTTTTTTCTGCCATCATTAACAAATCAAAAGATAAGTTACAATCTCTATCATCTTCAAAATCCTCAGATCCCTTTAGACCCATATCTCACTCAAAAGGGAGTCAGTAACAGCGTTACTCATGTCGTTGATATCTGGAGACTTATTGTAGGCATGAAAGAATATCCAAAGAATGAATCTAAGAGTGGCTTATTTGTATGGCACGATTATGAATGAAATGAGAGAAATAAAAAAATGTATTTGCTCGATATGAAACATAAAAATGCATTTTTATTGAAAGTAAAGATGTTTGAACATGAGCCTATTTCACAAAAGATTCTTATTGTTTCTAGGCTTAAAACAGCAAGTGTGTTTTGAACATTACTCTGTGTTAGCTCTATAAACTACAGGAATTTCCTCCGCAGTCCATTTATTCAGAACACTTCCAGGCTCATAGGGGCATATGCCCGCTAAATTTCCTTCCTTCGGACCTTCTTCAAACACGGCGTCTATGCTCAAAGTTCTCATCATATCTTCAGCCGCTTCTTCATTCATGTTCTCCGGTCCCGGATAGACAACTCCTTCCGATACGGATGCATTGGATATATAGGGAAAAATTATTGATCCCAATTTGTCCTCAGTGTCCTTCTCTACCGACTCTCCTCCTATGGTGCACACGTTTTCTACTTCAGAAGAGTCAAAGAACTCCAACTCTTTGTTATCCATTAACCCTTGCACTAGGGCCCTGAATTCGCTACATTGCTGGGTCTCATGGTCCTTCTTATTGTGGAACTCACAATAGTTCCTCGCATCTTGGGATTTGCTCCCCAATTCTTGCGAAACTAGCCCTCTTTCCTGCATCTTTTTCCAAACCTCCCTCAATGGGGTTCTTACTTCAACAATATTCGGTTTGATTCTCCTCTCCATGTTCTCGACTATCGTATTTACCCCTTTATCAGTGTGACTGGGTAACGGATTTCCCATACCAGGTGCATCATCAAACTTCACAATGCCCATTTTGATGAGTCTTTTGACTAGCTTTTTGAAAGGGAAGCAATTCTCTATCGGGTGCCCTATTATCCCCGCATGGTATTCACACTGAGTGCTTGCATCATACCATTTAAGATATGGGGGTTGCAACGGTTTTGAGAAGACAAGGGCTACAACGTGTGCGTCGAACAGATTTTTGTACAACTTCCTATACGTCATTGGTATGGGAGTAAACTGGAATTTCTCGGTATTCTGCCACATGTTGGGCTCCTGCCTTGGTGAGGTCTGTTGGCCCGCGGCTACCGCTCTTGGTTGACTGATAGTAATAGGCTTCGAATAACCCGAGCCCACATTATTTACTTCATTTTCCCGTTTCTTCGGAGCTGATCTTCTCGTGATTTCCTCAGCTTCTATTTTTCCGCACCTTATTGCATTCTCTATCGTTTCCCCGGACATCACTATGTCCGCAAAACTCTTAGTTGCACTTCCCAGCATGTGATTAATAAAAGGTGCTTTCAAAGTATTAATGAAAAGCATGGTGGTTTCTTTTTCTAACAATGGCGGTTGGACCTGTGTAGCGACTTCCCTCCACCTATGGGCGTATTTCCTGAAACTTTCGCCCGACTTTTTCTCTATGTTTTGTAATGTGATCCTGTCGGGCGCTATATCAGTCACATGGCCATAATGCTTCATGAAGGCCTGTGCTAAATCCTTCCACGATTTGATTTGAGTATAACTTAACTGATTGTACCATTTAGCCGCGGCTCCAGTCAGACTATCCTGGAAGCAGTAGATCAACAACTGGTCATTACTGACATATCCCGTCATTCTCCGACAAAACATTGTCATATGGGCCTCAGGACAGTTGGTCTCATTGTATTTTTTGAATTCTGGCATCTTGAACTTTGGTGGGAGTACCAGATATGGGACCAAACTCAATTTCTTAGCATCTACCTTGCATTGGTAATCAGCGCTTTCCAATGCTTTGAACTTCTCCTCCAACCATTTGCATCGATCCTCAAACTCCTTTGGGAGCTCCACATTTGCTTTTTCTCCTTCTGCCGCATCATCGAAGTCAGGGACCATTGGTTTTGCCAAATTGTCTCCAAGGTTGGAGCTCGAGCCTGTCGGGAAGTTTACCGGTGCTGAGGTACCGGATTGATACTGGGGTCAGATATTGACAGACACTCTTGGTGGTTGTACTTGGGAATTTACCGGAGCCAAGCCTGGAGGATAAGCAGAATCTTTATTATCGTCCTCAGTATCGACCATAGGGCTCTTTCCTTTATCAGGCCCTCCAGTCAACAACTGTGTTAACTAGCTCATTATGCTTCTCTAGGATTCCAGCATTTGATCCCTCATATCCTGTTGGATCTTGGTCAGTTGCTCTTGCATCTGAGCTTGCAACCGATCCTGCATTTCCTTCTGCATTTGTTCCAGTTTTTCCAACCTTTGATCCATAACTTTAGTTTTCCTTCGTGTGTAGTAGCGATGTTCCAAGGTAACTATAATACAATCTCTAGTTAATAGGGTTCTTTTATGACATTTAAAGCATATGATGTGATGTAATGCAAATGCATGAAATGCAATGCAAATGAATGAATGCAAAAAGAAATAGATGCGTTGATTCCGAACTAAATCCCATTAGAAGAAATTTTCTAGAAAATGAATCTCTTTACATAAAACGGATTACATATGCGGCTTCGTCCTCATAGTCTAGGTGAAGACACCAATCCTTTCCTTCGTATCCAGATGTTATGGTCGTGTCCCTGAACCTTCTCAATAGATGCCTCTTCTAGCTCCTTGTTGCTTGATCAAGGCCGTGACCCTTCACTCACTTATCCTCCGCGACGCTCATAAGCTTCTTTGAGAAAGTCGAGACGTGACGGCTCTTGAATAGTCTTTGTCGGCTTGAATCCTCGGGCAAAGTCTTGTATTCTTCTGCGGACTATCAGCTTTCTCTCGTTGTTTACCTGGACTATATTTGAACGACCGTATTATAACCCACTTTATCAAGTAATCCATTTCCTTATGACAAACTCTTCTATTTAACAACCGAATATGAATCAACACCTACTTTCTATGATGATGAAATGCAATGTAGTCAAAATGAAAGAAAACATGTTAGTGCAAGAGAAATAAACAACACAGAACACCTGTCCGGGTGACCACTCGGGTTTGGCGTGGCTCTATCTAGGGTAGGCTCCTAGGGCTGCTATATGCGGCTTGGTTCTAAAGGAAGGGTACCTGAACCAGCAGATTCCTCAATCCTCACCCATTATAGGCTCATATGGATTGAGTTCGGTTCAGGGGAATACATTTCCCTATGGATATGCGGAGGTGAAAACCTCACGAAGACATAAGTACGGATATATCCCGGAAGCAGTCTGCTAGCCCATGCGGAGATGAAAACCTCATGAAGGCATAGTTTCTCGCTTCCACTTAAAGGGTGTAACCACAACGGTCATGGAATATGATGCAAATGTATCCTAGACACTTAAATCACAACAAACATGTGACGTGACCCAAACTCATGCAATGGAAAAAATCAAAACCAAATTTTAATTTTCGATAAAAGGACATTAATCAGTCAATTCTACGGCTTGACTCTCTTATTGTCCCCAGCGGAGTCGCCAAGCTGTCGGAACCATTTTTTTATTTGAAAAACGGGCCGACTTTAAAAAAGAAAATGGAGTCGCCACCAATCTTTTTTGAAGTGTGATTGGGTCACCTTATAAAACATTTTGGTCTACGAATCTTAAGAGAACAGGTCCGGAAGTCGGTTACGCACGATGAAGGATTAGCACCCTCACAACGCCCAAAATTGGTACCTTATTGATTGATTAATGTCCTAATATCGAAAATTGGAAGAGATTTTAAAATATGAATCCTTTAGAAAATGTTTGGATAATTCGAATTGGATATCAAAATTCTCTTGTTTCGAAAAGATGAAATACCACATCCAGCACGATAGGACACGATGTTTCAAACCCTCGATACCAAGATCATTTCATGATTTCCAAAATTCATGCATTGCAATCTAAAAAGGGTATTCCACTATTTGGCCAAACTAAAAATCGAAACCCAACACGATTGGGCACGATTCCTCGAATTTCTAAACATGAAATATTGCCTTATTTAAGAAAACACGGTCAAAATCTCAAAAGGATATTTAGTCATTTGGACGAACGGGAAATCGAAACCCAGCACGATTGGGTACGATTCCTCGAACTTCCAAACACGAAGCATTGCCTTGTTTGAAAATCTTTTTTATGAATTTGGGTAAAAAAAAGTGATAAAAAGAAAAGTCGATGTAATCTTTAAAATTGAAAACCGATTTTTTTTTTAAAAATGGTCATACTTGACAAATGGTGAACTAATAAATAAATAAATACTATATAGCATAATAAGAAAAATAATAAATACAATAATGATAACAATAACACAAGCACAATAACAGTAGTAAAAGATATTAATAAACAAATAGTAAAAATAAAAATAAAGATAATATTAGTAGTAATAGAGGTAATAGAAATAATAATAGCAAATATAATCATAATTATAGTAATATAGATAAAAAATAACAGTAATAATAATAAAAATAATAGTAGTAGATATAATATATATAATAAAAGATTAAAGTAAACTATAGTATTAATAATAACATAATAATAGTAATAATAATAATGGAAAAAATTAAAAATAGGAAGAAAAATAATATTAAAAATAATAAAAATAGTAATAATAGTACTAGTAAAAATAAAAATAGTATTAATAATAAAATAATAGTAATAATATTAAAATTAATTGAGTGATAAAAATAATAGTAGCAAAAATAAAAATAATATTGAAAATAACAAAAATAATAAGAATAATAAAAATAGCAATAATAATATAAATAATAAAAATAATAATAGTTCTAATAATAATAAGAAACATAATACTAATAATAGTACTAATAATAGTAGTAAAAAACAAAAATGATAATACTAATAATATTAAGAGTAATAATAATAATGAAAAAAAAATCGTGATAATGAAGACATAAAAATAATAGTAATATTAAGATAATAATAATAATAATAATATTGATATAAAAAATAATAAAAATAATAATGTTAAAACCATGTCAAAATAACAAAAATAATAAAAGAAAATAAAGGAAAGGCCGAATTAAACTTAAAAACGAAAGCTAAAAAAAGAACAGAATCGAAATATAAAATAAAAGAGAAAAAGAAAAACTAAAACCTTTCGTTTTTGCTATTTCTTTTTGGTTTTCTTGTATTAATTCCGTATAAAAATTTGTATATCTCTCCTATCTAAAAAGAAAAAAAGATCCCTGGAATTGTTTCTGTTTTTGCTTTTTATAGCCGGATTTTACAATAAAAAAAATCTATTTTGTTTGCTATACTGTATTTCCTTCTTTTCCGCAGGTGGAGGAGCGCACGACGCGGAGAGCGGGGCGACGTGGGGCGGACGTGGCTCGGTGGGGCTGCTGGCGGCACCGGATTGTTAGCTATTAGGGTTTCTAAAAAAAAATTAGGTTGTAATTATTATTGGGCTTTGGGTTTGGGCCTGTTTGTATTGGTTTATTGTTTGGGTTTAGTGGGCTTAGGTTGGGGTCAAAAATTGGGTCATACAACTATGAAACCAAACCAGCACATCATTCAGACAATGAGGTAAAATGGGGATATTATAGATTTGGTCCCCCAAAGTTTCTCCATAAATATCATTCACCCTATTCCTGTCCCAACGTTTACTGTTCGGCATCCACAGTTCATGAACTTTCTTCTCGCTAACTTGCTCCCTACTACATATAAAAGCATCCCCATTAAGGCCTTCAAAGCCCCAATTATCCTTATGAATATCAACACTTTTGCCATTTCCCACCAGCCACCCAAATCATTGTCTTAAACTTCGAACAGCAATGGCAATACTTCTCCAAGTAACAGACGGTTTATCAACATGTTTTGAGCTAAAGAGGTTACCATCCGGGAAGTATTTTGAGCTGAGAACACGGTAGCAAAGCGTATCCTTATTATTGAGAAGTCTCCACGCTTGTCTTCCGAGGAGAGCTAGGTTGAAAAGATGCAAGTCTCTAAAACCGAGACCTCCCATACCTTTAGGAGTACAAATATTGTCCCATGCCATCATAGTCCAGCCTCGGTCCTTGTTTGTACTCGCCCACCACATTCTGCGAATCCTTGAGTTCATATGTTAAATAATACCTTTAGGAGCAAGAAAAACAGACAGAGCATAAGTTGGTAAGGCTTGAAGAATAGATTTAACAAAGACATCTCTGCCTCCGTACGAAAGGAGATGTTTAGGCCAACTGTTAATTCTAGAGGAAAGACGATTAAGAATGTCCTTAAAAGGTAAAGATTTCCTTTTCCCGATATTCAAAGGTAAGTCGAGATAATTATCAATCTTCTCAACCACCTTCATACGTAGCAAATTGCTAAAAAAATTCTCGTTGATTAGTAGGGGTGTTCGGGCTAAAATAAACCATAGATTTTTCTAAATTAATTTTTTGTCAGGACATTTTCTCAAAATCATTTAAAATATTCATGAAAGCTTCAGCTTCCCCTTTTTTGTTTCTAATAAAGAGGAGAGCATCATCAGCGAAAAACAAATGATTGATATTTGGCCCTTTCATACTAGCTTTTAACACCCCTAATAATCCCACGATTCTGAGCACATAGAAGCATCGCGAAAATGCCTCCATACAAAAAAGGAAAAGATAAGGGGAGAGAGAGTCCCCTTGTCAAAGGCCTCTTTCCGGAATAATCGGATCCGAAAGGCACCCATTACACTTAATCACATACTTAACTGAACACACACATTTCATAATTAAACTAATCCACACCATGTCAAAACCCATTTTTCTCATCACGTCTTCAAGGAAGTTCCACTCCACTCGATCTTACGCCTTGCTCGTGTCGAGTTTCACCACAAGGCCTTTGTTCGAATCCTTTTTTGAACTCTGTAAGTAATGCTTTAATTCATGCGCAATAAGGATATTGTAGAAGGCCCAAATTGCCCGGCCCACTTCACATACCAAATAACAGACCTAATTAACCCAATTCAGCCCAAATCAAATAGCCCAAATAAAAAAAATAATAAAATAATAAAACAAAAAAACCCTAAAGCTACCCTAGGCGCCGTCCCATCCGCCCACCACCCTCGACCACTGCTCCACCGCCCATGCGTCGGAGCCACTTGTACTTGCCACCGCCCAAATGCTGCGAAGCGAGTAAAAGGAGAAAAGACAGAAAGCAAAAGCAGTAGCATTTTCGGCTATAAAAAGCGATTTTAAAACAATGTAAAGGGGTTTTTTTATCAATAGAATACGAGAAAAGCACAAAGTTTTACAGAGACTCTCAAGCACACAGATAGGCATAGATTAAACATAAGCAGAACCAGAGAGAAGTAGAGGCAATAGGCGCAGATTCGGCACAAAAAGGGGGTAAACAGAAGTCGAAAAGGTGAATTTTTATCACTTTCAAACCTTTTGTTTTCGCCCTTTCTAGTTTTAACACACACATACATACATTTTTTTTTTTAAAAAGAAAGACACAAAAAAGGTAGAAAGGTGGCCGGAGCGACGGCGCGTCGCCGAACGCGGGCAGGGCAACCCGTAAGCTCCCTTCCTTCGACTGCAAAGAGAAAAGAGAAGAGTTAAAATTCTTTTTTTTTAAAACTGGTGACAAATGATTTTTTTTTGAAGGATTTGGGCCTTTTATAGCACCCTGAGACGACGTCGTTTTGGGGGCTGCCCTTTAAGCCCAAAACGACGTCGTTTCACCTAAATCGACCCGAACCCGACTCGCCTACCCGAGGATCCGCGTGTTTTACCGAAAAAATGGAGTATTTATGTGCGTAGTCCTTCCGCTTCTCTTTTGCTCTACAATCAAGTTTTAATTTCTTTTAAATCGCCCCTAAAGTTTAGCACCGCATTCAATTCGGTCCCTTTAAAACGCTGCGCTTAAACACTCGGGGAAATTTGCGCCCTCGTCCCTGGATTTCCGTGCGCATTACAATATGGCCCTTCCCTCTTTTATTTATTTTAAATTAGCCCGAAATTTTGTTTTTAATCTAATTTAGTCTTCCTTTTATCATTTTCCTATTTTTGTATATATCTACATATTATATTATCACTGCCACTATTATTATTATTATTATATAGTATTATTATCATTCCATGTACGTATACATTATTATTATTACTATCCTTACTATATTTTTATTATATTACTATTATTACTAGGTCATTATTATTACTATTATTTGTCATCCTATGATATTATTATTAATACTACTATTGCTATATTACCATATTTTTATACACATATATTATTATTATTACTATTGTTATCATTACTATACTACCATTATTACTATGACAAGATTATTATTATTTCCATGCACATACATACTATATTATTATTTTATTATTGCTACTATTATTATTTTATTTTCACTATTATTATTATTATTACTTATATGTATATTACTATTACTATATTTCTACTATTACTATTATATTAAACTATATACTTGCTTATTCTTTTGCATGTGTTATACTATTTACTTATTAATCACTATTACTATTATCAATATTATTATCTCATTTTACGTGACGTATGTTACTATACTAATGTTACTATATTATTACATTATTATGATATCATATTATTATTTTACGTACATATATTATTGACTACATCTATGCACATATATATTATATTTATCACTATGTTATTACTATTATTATATTTTGCTTTCATATGTATATATTTTTATTTATTTTATATATTACTATCATTATTATTATTATTATTTTTATCATACATATACACCATTGTCACGATGCTTTTCTCACGCCATTACTCATATTCTCATCGACATTTCAATCGTTTCTTCGACCTCTCGATTTTATAACGACCGATATTTCCGTGTTAGCAATTCGGGAAAATCGAGCCCTAACTTATTGGGTTCCGATTTTTCTCGTTTAAGCTAAACAACGGAAGATCCCTTTTAAAATCACAAATTCCAGTTTTAAATCGACATTCCGTATTAGCAATTCGAGTGAATCGAGCCCTAACTTACTGGGTTCCGGTTTTCTCTCGTTTAAAGCTAAACAACGGGATATCCCTTTTGAAACCGCAATTTAAAATTTTAAACAAAACACTTAATCTCGGATATTCGAAATGTCGCGCCCTAACTCACTGGACTCGACATCTAGATATTTCGGATAAGTTTTTTTATTAAAATAGAGGCAATATTCCTAATTTGGACCTTCGGGAAGACAAGCCCTAACTTACTGGGTTCTGGTTTCTCGTTCGACAAATGACGGAATATCCCCTCCAAATAAAAATCGAGTTTTAAAAAGGCAAGCTTAATTTCGGGAGTCTTAAGTATCGCGGCCTAACTTATTGGACGTGATACTTCGTCTCTTCGAAAATAAGAGAGCCTTAACGTCCCTTCCAATTCCTTCAAGTTTTAGAAATGAAAAGTATCCATTTCCAAATCATTTCGTGTTTTCAACATTAGGACATCGATCAATCGGTTTGGTACCGATTTGGGCGTGTCGAGGGTGCTAATCCTTCCTCGCACGTAATTGACTTCGAACCCATTTTTCTCGAAGCCAGAGACCAAAAGCATCGTTTTAATAAACTGAGGCGTTTTATTAGAACAAAGGTGATCCGATCACACCCAAATAAAGATCGGTGGCGACTCCCTTCCTCTTCATTTTCAAAAAATCGAGTCGACCGCGTCGTTTACCAGTTTCATCAAAAAATGGTTACGACAGCTTGGCGACTCCACTGGGGACTTGTTCGTTGAGAGTCAGGCCATAGATTGATTGATCCTTGTCCTTTTGATTAAAATTAGAAAATGGTTTCAGAATCCATGTTTCTTTAAAAGCACTTTCAAATGTTATATTGGATCTCTTGAATACTTTGGCATTGCATTGCATGACCATTGTGGTCACACCTTAAGTGGGAGCGAGAAGCTATGCCTTCGTGAGGTTTTCACCTCCGCATGGGCTAGTGGACTGCTTTCGGGATACATCCGTACCTATGTCTTCGTGAAGTTTTCACTTCCGCATGGCCATAGGGAAATGTATCCCCCTGAACCGAACTCACCGCATGAGCCTATAATGGGTGAGGATCGAGGAATCTGCTGGTTCGGGTACCTCAAACTCTAGAACTAAAACCACATATAGTGAACCCTAGAGCCCACCTTAGATAGAACTACATCAAACCTTAGTGGTCACCCGGTAGGTGTTTGTTCATTTTCACTTGTTTTACTTTGCGATCTTCGACTCGTTGTATTTTATTTTCGTGCATTCATCTCATTTTCTTTGGAGGTATCGATTCACGGTCAGTTTCTAAGTTAGAAAGCTGGTTATGGAAAACGGATTCCTTGATAAAGTGGAAGACAATGCGATCGTCAGTATAGTTAGAACCTAGGCGATTAGAAGGGTATGGATCCATTTGAGCAAAAGGAAATGTGGCAGTGCTAAAATCTGGTGGTCATCCTTTAGACGACAAGGGTGTTGGAAGGAAAGTGATTGGCAGAGGGTAAGAGACCTGTGACATTGAATTGGCTGAAAAGGACTTTGCTTACGACGGGGAGAAAAGTTTATTTACTATTGGTACTCCTCCAAATAACAAGCATGAATTTATAGTTGTATTTGAGGATGTTACATCTAACTGAAACAACGATAATGCAAGACCTGATGTCCATGATGACTCAAATGGGCAAGACAGAAAGAGAGTTAAACGGCCTTATCGGTCAAATCAGATTTGTTGCATAGACACCCATGCGAGCAACTCAAAATGCTTGGCGCGGACAGGAATCTGAAAACTCTCAAGAAGCATTGAGGGTGATAGATGTCATTTTAAGATAGCATGCTGCGAAACAGGGATGCCTACTGGTTTACCAATCTTTCAAGATAATCAGAACAACCTCACAGACATTGGAAGAGGCGCCCTTGGCAATAGAGGCATCCATTCAAATTTCATGGCCACTCAAAGAGGACTTTCCCTGAATATTGATATTCGTCCTAGCCCAGTTGTGGATCCTTTTCCAATTAGAATGCCATGGATCCTGGACTGGACCATGGCTAAGCGAAGCTTTAAGAACTTGAGGACAAAAGTCAGTCCATCCAATCACGAGTACAGGATCACTGGATTGAGCGACAAGTTGTGCAAAGATCCGTTGTTTTCATTGAAGGAGAAAAGTGTGAAAAAAAGTTAATGGTGAAGCTGAGAATCTAGCAATTACTGTCTATAATCATTTTGTCGACCATCACAACATACAGTCACGCTTCTCTGCAAGACTTGCCATGCTTTAATGTCAGAGAGCCGAAACAACCTACATACATTCCTTTGGAGCTCCATTCCTTGATGTATTTGCAATTGACAAAGTGCTAACTAGAGAGCTTCTTTGGTTAAGACAGAAGTCTCAGGAAAGAATGAAAGCCTTATTCTATGCTTCACAGGGGAGCAACCATAGTGCCGAGCCAATGCTGTGTTCTTGTGGTGTTTCTTTTAGCACTAATTTCACCCAAGTCAAAGGTCGTGCTCTGTCAGGGGCAATGATGAAAATTTCTTTCTGAAGAATGGGTGTTGGAATTGGTGGAACCATCTAGGATGGAAGGATAGGTGTTGTGAACTTCCAGGCTCATCGTGGTGATCCAAACAACATTGCAAGGGATTTGATTCGTGTGAAGAAATGAAAGGAATTTGTATTGACCCGGTTAGATAGATTCAAAAGAGACAAACCAGAATAGACGACTTTCACCGAGGTTAGAATTGGAAAAGCTATCGAACAGATACAATCTAAAATATCCGGAGCTCTGTAGTTTCTTCTTTGTCTAGAAAAACTCTAATCTTTATGAGCCTTGGAAGCGGAAGAATCCTTGGGGTATGGCGCTAGCTAGAGTGAATGATCAATACTTTTTCAAGAATTGATGCTAAGCTTGGACTGACCTCTTTCACTACCATCGAAGCTATAACTCAGAATCGAGTTGAAGTTAAGTCCGAACAAGATTAATGAAATAAAGTGTGGGATCGAAAAGTTAGAACCAGCATTACACAATTGTGAACTGCGGGTAGAGCTTCTTGAAACAAGAGAGGAGTAGAAGACCTTCATCATTCTTATGATCATGAATTTAAAGAGTCGAGATTACCTCGTGAGGGAAGCGATAGTGTAGATTCAAGAGGTAGCTGGTCATCTACAGATTCTGGCATTACAGGTGGATATGTTAAGCATAAAATATAGGCTGCAGCTTGACCACAGTCAAGAGCTAGCTCCACTGCTTGGGAAACCAAAAACCTTTAGGACTTAGGGCGAAAGCATATAGTAGTCCGTTTTATGTAAAAGAACTTGTTTTCTAATAAAGTTTCCTAAAATGAAGTTGATCAGAATCGATACCTCTTTCCATTCATGCATTTGCATTGCATCACATTACATGCATTTAAGTTTAAAAAAAAAGGGGGGGCCTAATTAGCTAAAATTATCAGAGAAAAAAAGAAAGTGAAAAGAGAAAATCTGGAAGCGGAACATCACTACGGAACACGCGCTAAAACCAAGAGAATGGATCAGAGGTTCGAACAATTCCAGAAAGAAATGCAGGAAGAAATGCAACAGCAAATGTTGAAACTCCAGCAGGAAATGAAGGACCAAATGCTGGAGGCCCAGAGAAACATGATAGCACAGATGGCCCAAATGCTGAATGGAGTAACGGACAAAGGGAAAGGTCCAATGCCTCCGGTCGAAGAGGATAGCGAAGGCGCTCCCGGGGTTTTACCCCGCGCACTCAAGAGCCCTGCCTGAGGAATATCTCCAAAGGCCATCAATTACGATCAGGCCCCAGCAAGGGCAAGATGACACTAGACCTCCTATGAACTATCACGTAGGCTCGGGATCCCAACCAGGAGATAACTCGGCCAACCCTGTTGTGCCCGATTTAGATGCAGTAGAGAAAATGGGGTCGAGAATGGAATCATCAAGGCAACTAGAGGACCGTTGCAAATGGCTGGAGGAAAAATTCAAGGCGTTGGAAAATTTTGATCATCATCATAGGATCGACGCGAAAGATTTAAGTCTAGTTCCGGATTTGGTACTACCCCATAAGTTTAAAATGCCTGAATTTGAAAAATACAGTTGGAACAGGTTTCCGGAGGCCCACATTACCATGTTGCAGAGCGGATGGTGGGCTACGTGAGTAAAGATCAACTCTTAATCCATTGTTTCCAAGAAAGTTTAGTAGTGCGGCGGCGGATGGTACAACCAGCTTAGCCAGGGCTAACATTAGTTCTGGAGAGACTTGGCTCAAGCATTTACGAAGCATTACAACCACGTCACGGACATGGCACCGGATAGAATTACTTTGCAAGCCATGGAGAAAAGACAAAATGAAAGTTTCAGATAAAGGTATGCAAAGGTGGAGAGAGGTCGCCATGCGAGTCCAACCACCCCTCTTAGAAAAAGAAACTACCATGCTCTTCATTAACACCCTAAAAGCTCCTTTCATAACCCATATGATAGGGAATACCACTAAGAGCTTTGTCGACATAGTAATGGCGGGAAATGATCGAACATGCCATCGATGCGGCAAAATTGAAGCAGGGAAACCACGTAAGGTATACTCCTAGAAAAAATGATGGCGAGGTGAATAATACAAACATGGGGCACTCAAAGTCAATTCATCGTTGATCGGCCAAAAAGCGGTGACTCATCGAGTATCAAGGTTCATCAAGAAAAGAACCTCGTACAAGGAAAAAGGTTGAAAAACTCCAATTTACGCCGATCCCGATGACGTATAGCGAGTTGTATCAAAGTTTATTTGATGCGCATGTTGTGTCCCCAATATCCAAACCGATGCGACCTCCGTACCCAAAATGGTATGACCCAAACACTCAAGTGTGAGTATCACGCGGGGATCATGTGCCATTCGATAGAAAATTGCCTTACTTTCAAGAAATTGGTGGAAACTCTCATCAACATGGGTGTGGTGAAGTTCGACGACGGAGCGATGGTAATTGAAATTGGGGCGGGAAAATTGTGTCTCCTTGAATGAGTCATCGAAACCTAGAGATCGGGGATCGTAACGCCAATGGTATACCCAAGAGAGAACCGAGGAATAAAAGTTTTTCGAGCTTACGCCCTTATGTACTTGAGAGTGTTTTGAACAACGAGACTCGTGGAAGAAACATGTATTTTTAAAGCTAATCTAGAGTAATGTGCAAAACACACTTGTTGCTTTAAGTCTAGAAGCAATAAGATTCCTTTTGTGAAGTAGGCTTATGTCCGTAATTTTTATTTCAATAAAATGCATCTTTCTAAGTAAATACTTTCATTCTTTACATTTCATACTAAATATTTTTCACTCATGATCAGTATCATACGAATAATCATCCTTAGGATCATTTATTCTTTGGATTTTTCGCTCGCAATGGGTCCTCGAGATATCTATGACATGAGCGACTATTCACATCGACTCCCTTTTAATGAGATATGTGTCTAGAGGATCTAAGGGCTTTGAAGATGACAAAGATTGCAACTTACTTCTCAATGGTAGATTCTACCTTATGAAGTGTCGTGGACGCTATGAACTAACGAAGGAGATGAAGATGGAAGCAACACGGCCTAGCTAATCAAGAGGTTCGAGCTATTAGTTCACCAAAAAAGAAAATTGCTTCTGTTATGCCGTAAATGCCAAGTTGAGGAAGACTGTGCCTCCTCTATTTTCCTTATATGAAGCATGGATGTTAACAAACCAGTTTTATCAAAGCTTCTAGCCCACATCGATTCATTCTCGTGGATGTCGGTTACTTCACAAAATCCCGTGGATGTCGGTTACTTCACAAGATGGCGAAAGTCGCTTCATGTGTCAATCTTACAATGTTGTGATCATCAAATCCCACTCAAAAAAAAAAAAAGATTTGCTCTCGACAAAAAAATGCCAAAAAGGGCAAAGTGTCAAAAATTTGTAGTATGTTCAAAGATCGACACCATATCATAAAGCAACAAAGGCAACAAAAAGAATGGAAGCAAAAAAAAAAAAAAAAAAAAAGAAAAAAGGAACAAAAATAAAACAGGATTGCGGGAAAGATGGCCGAGACTTATAAAGATTGGTACAAGGAAGTTACCTTCTATGATTACCAAACGTTGGGCGGGTTTTTCTTAGGGGCAACCCCTTATCCATTGGTTTGGGGAATGGAAGTTTTTTAACCTAATCAAAGAAGAGGTTAAAAGTCATCCACCTTGGTCAGATGATGCAAGCTTACAATAAAGGGGAATTCCACGAAAGGAGAACATGATCCTTCTTTTACAAAAAGATTTCAGAGTAAAGAAAATGCCGATCTGGAAGGACCTTATGCAACAAAGAAGGCATGTTCATGGGAAACATGGGTTATTGACTTTAGATTCTTGAAAAAAAGAGGGTTTCAAAAAAAAACACAGAAAAGAAAATGAAGAAAAAGAAAAAGGAGAGGCCAAGGCGAAAACCCGCAAAGGGCGCTTTGAGACCAAAGGGGCTTTGAGTTGAAAACCCAAAAGGGCGGCTCAAACTTTGCTTGAAAGTGGGGCATATAATAGTTGCTACGCTTGAGGTAACGATGAAGAAGTATGTTATGTCTTGGGGCATCAACAAAGTACTCCAGATCCCCTGAACACATATTGAGCTTAAAATGGTCCTCAAGAAGTTTGAACAGAGAAGCTCATCTTTGTGATATCCAGGGCACCTAGTTTCTATTTTACCCGTTTGCGATTATTTTCCTTGCAAAATACACTGCCAATAAGTTTCCTTCATTGCATTTGCTAGCTTTGATTAAACTTTTTTGTTTTGAGCTATGCTCCCAATAAATTTTCGTTTCGTCCATCATTATGATCTTTTTCAAGCATTTTGCATTGAAATAACGATTATTAGACTAATAATACTTTCATGAAAAAGTTTCGCATATTACTCTGGAAGTTTTTGAAAAATACAATGACCTAAAACAGGACTATTGTTTAGAACTCACTCAGCTTAAGGTTTGAAAATATTGGAGAAAGATTATTATCTCTTTGGGCCTTTTGGTTGAACAAAAGACAAGACATTTTGTCGGTGATACAATCTCGACGAATAACGAGCAATGTCAGCCCAAGTGTAAAAGGGGAATCATTCTCGAAAAAATGATGTTCTGCATCCATGCAAATATCATGCATACGCATTTGGTTAAGTCACCCGAGGAGTGATCGATTGACCGAACAAATTCTGATCCTACGCCCTTGAGTTGCGAAGAGGATGGGTTGAAGTTGATACTGAGATCCTATAGCCATAAGTCGCAGATAGGATGGTTTCAAGATAATACAAATATTACGTCCCTAAAGTACGGTGGAAAGGAGACTGAAGTTACAGTGGGGCAAACTTGTTGAGCAAGATATAATGGTTCCTTCAAGCTTTATCAAAATACCAGCCGAACAAGATAGAGGTATAATATGTCAGTGATAAATTCTGATGGACGACGAACAGTGACAACTCTAAACATCAAAAGGGATCATTACATCTTGCATTCGTACATCTTCATTCAAGACGCATTTAGTTAGGAGCATTTGATTCATTCGATCATTGCGTCTTAATCATTGAAAAATCATTCTCATAGAATTTGGCATTCATGCAAATATCGTCCATAAGGCATTTAGTTAGGGGCATTAAGGTCCCTTCGATCATTGCATCCTAATTGTTAAACATTTAACAAAGGATCATTCTCATGACATTCTCGCATTCATGCAAATGTCATCCATGGTCATTTAGTTAGGAGCATTTGATTCACTCGATCATTGTTCCTAACCATTGTGAAAAGACCATTCTCACGATATTCTCGCATTCACGCAAGTGTCGTCCATAACACATGTAGCTTAGGAGGCTTTGAGTCATTCTCGATCATAGCATCCTCATCGTTTTGCACAAGCATAAGCACATAAAATTAATTCTACAGACGGGTTCCTCAAAGAACGGTGCAAGCAATATCAAAATTCAGATTTTGTTCCCGAGAGAAGCAGTGAAGATTGAAGTCTTCCTGAAGATAGTGAGGAAGCGAGTTGGAAAGTTCAGATTTTATTTCCTCAAAGTTCCCGTGGAGTAGGTTGAGATTACAAATCCCGTCTCCCTGAGTTAACAATGAGGATTAATTCTTTTTTGAAGTTTCAGTAGAGAAGATAGAGACTACGAATCTCTTCTCCCTGAATTCTCATTTCCTCGACGTTCCAGTGGAGTAGGTTGAGATTACATATCCCGTCTCCTTGAGTTAACAATGAGGATCAATCATTATTTCTTTGAAGTTTCAGCAGAGAAGATGGAGACTACGAATCTCTTCTCCCTGAATTTTCATTTCCTCGACGTTCCAGTGGAGTAGGTTGAGATTACAAATCCCGTCTCCTTGAGTTAACAATGAGGATAAATTCTTATTTCTTTGAAGTTTCAGTAGAGAAGATAGAGACTATGAATCTCTTCTCCCTGAATCCTTATTTCCTCGAAGTTCCCGTGGAGTAGGTTGAGATTACAAATCCCATCTCCCTAGGTTAACAATGAGGATCAATTCCTTTTTTGAAGTTTCAGTAAAGAAGATAGAGACTACGAATCTCTTCTCCCTGAATTCTTATCCTGAAGTCACCATGGAGCAAGTTAAAGATGAACGAATCTCATTCCCTCGAAGTTGCAGCAGGAGAAAATTGAAGCTACAGGTCCTATCTCTCTGAAGTCACAATAGAGCAGATCATTAAATCTCATTTTTCAAGGCTACAGTGAAGTGGATTAAAGCAACAAGATGTGGAGGACAAGAATGAGGCTACTTGAAGAAGAGCACCTGAGAAGTCAAGACTCTGCGGCCGGCAACATGGGCTTTTTAAGTCTTTGCTCTATTCCCGTTATACGACAATGAGCAAAGAGGGGCAGCTGTAGAAGGCCCAAATTGCCCGGCCCACTTCACATACCAAATAACAGACCTAATTAACCCAATTCAGCCCAAATCAAATAGCCCAAATAAAAAAATAAAAAAATAATAAAATAAAAAACCCTAAAGCTACCCTAGGCGCCGTCCCATCTGCCCACCAGCCCTTTGACCACCTGCTCCACCGCCCACTGTCGGAGCCACTTGTGCTGCCACCGCCCAAATGCCTGCAAAACAGAAAAGGAGAAAAGACAGAAAGCAAAACAGTAGCATTTTCGGCTATAAAAGCCGATTTTAAAACAATGTAAAGGGGGTTTTTTTTTATCAATAGAATACGAGAAAAGCACAAAGTTTTACTGAAGAGACTCTCAAGCACGAGATAGGCATAGATTAAACATAAACAGAACCAGAGAGAAGTAGAGGCAATAGGCACAGATTCGGCACAAAAGGGGGTAAATGTAAGTCGAAAAGGTGAATTTTTATCACTTTCAAACCTTTTGTTTTCACTTTCTAGTTTTAACACACACATACATACATTTTTTTAAAAAAGAAAGACACAAAAAGGTAGAAAGGTGGCGGAGCGACGGACACACGCCGAACGCCGGCCCGGCAACAACCTAGAAGCTCCCTTCCTTCGACTGCAAAGAGAAAAGAGAAGAGTTAAAATTCTTTTTTTTTAAAACCGGTGACAAATGATTTTTTTGAAGGATTTGGGCCTTTATAGCACACGAGACGACGCTCGTTTTGGGGTCGCCTTTAAGCCAAAACGACATCGTTTCACCTAAACCGACCCAACCCGACTCTCGCTACCCGAGGATCGCGTGTTTTGCCGGAAAAATGGAGTATTTATGTGCGTAGTCCTTCCGCTTCTCTTTTGCTCTACAATCAAGTTTTAATTTCTTTTAAATCGCTTCTAAAGTTTAGCATCGCATTCAATTCGGTCCCTTTAAAGCAGCTGCGCTTAAACACTGGGAAATTTTGCTCCTCGTCCTCGGATTTTAAGTGCGCATTACAATATGGCCCTTCCTCTTTTATTTATTTTAAATTCGCCGAAATTTTGTTTTTAATCTAATTTAGTCTTCCTTTTTATCATTTTCCCTATTTTTGTATATATCTACATATTATATTATCACGCCACTATTATTATTATTATATAGTATTATTATCATTCCCATGTACGTATACATTATTATTATTACTATCCTTACTATATTTTTATTATATTACTATTATTACTAGGTCATTATTATTACTATTATTTGTCATCCTATGATATTATTATTAATACTACTATTGCTATATTACCATATTTTTATACACATATATTATTATTATTACTATTGTTATCATTACTATACTACCATTATTACTATGACAAGTATTATTATTATTTCCATGCACATACATACTATATTATTATTTTATTATTGCTACTATTATTATTTTATTTTCACTATTATTATTATTATTACTTATATGTATATTACTATTACTATATTTCTACTATTACTATTATATTAAACTATATACTTGCTTATTCTTTTGCATGTGTTATACTATTTACTTATTAATCACTATTACTATTATCAATATTATTATCTCATTTTACGTACGTATGTTACTATACTAATGTTACTATATTATTACATTATTCTTGATATCATATTATTATTTTACGTATATATATTATTGACTACATCTATGCACATATATATTATATTTATCACTATGTTATTACTATTATTATATTTTGCTTTCATATGTATATATTTTTATTTATTTTATATATTACTATCATTATTATTATTATTATTTTTATCATACATATACACCATTGTCACGATGCTTTTTCTGTCGCCATTACTCATATTCTCATCGACATTTCAATCGTTCTTCGACCTCTCGATTTTATAACGACCGATATTTTAGTGTTAGCAATTCGGGAAAATCGAGCCCTAACTTGTTGGGTTCCGATTTTTCTCGTTTAAGCTAAACAACGGAAGATCCCTTTTAGAATCACAAATTCCAGTTTTAAATCGACATTCCGTATTAGCAATTCGAGTGAATCGAGCCCTAACTTACTGGGTTAGGTTTTTCTCGTTTAAAGCTAAACAACGGGATATCCCTTTTGAAACCGCAATTTAAATTTTTAAACAAAACACTTAATCTCGGATATTCGAAATGTCGCGCCCTAACTCACTGGACTCGACATCTAGATATTTCGGATAAGTTTTTTTATTAAAATAGAGGCAATATTCCTAATTTGGACCTTCGGGAAGACAAGCCCTAACTTACTGGGTTCTGGTTTCTCGTTCGACAAATGACGGAATATCCTCTCCAAATAAAAATCGAGTTTTAAAAAGGCAAGCTTAATTTCGGGAGTCTTAAGTATCGCGGCCTAACTTATTGGACGTGATACTTCGTCTCTTCGAAAATAAGAGAGCCTTAACGTCCCTTCCAATTCCTTCAAGTTTTAGAAATAAAAAGTATCCATTTCCAAATCATTTCCAGGTTTTCAACATTAGGACATCGATCAATCAGTTTGGTATCGATTTCGGGCGTGTCGAGGGTGCTAATCCTTCCTCGCACGTAATTGACTTCCGAACCCATTTTTCTCGAGTTTTCGAGACCAAAAGCATCGCTTTAATAAATCGAGGCGTTTTATTAGAACAAAGGTGATCCGATCACACCCAAATAAAGATCGGTGGCGACTCCCTTCCTCTTCATTTTCAAAAAATCGAGTCGACCGCGTCGTTTACCAGTTTCATCAAAAAATGGTTACGACAGATATTATCATGAATCATTCTTCCTGTAACAAAAGCGCTTTGATTTAAGCTAATACATGTAGGTAAAATGCCTTTTAAACAGTTTGCCAAAGTCTTAGCAATGATCTTGTAGAATACCCTACACAAACTAATCGGGCGGAAGTTAGTCATATCCGATGGTTCACTTATTTTAGGAATGAGAACAATTATCGTTTCATTTATATTGGCCATATCAACCACCCCATTTAAGAAGTCATGACAATAAGAGAGAATATCCTTACCCACGACCTCCCAGTTTTCTTTAAAGAAAATTCCAGGGAGGCCATCAATACCGAGAGCCTTTCTCGGGTCCATCTGGTTGAATGCTTTAAGGATTTCCTCATCAGTGAAGCTCTTCGTAAGGTTCTTGTTCATCTCCTCGTTAACACACTTTGGAATGCAGCATATATCCATATTATTGACCGTATTCGTGCTGGTTTGAAACAAATCAATGAAATAGTCCCTGGCCACATGACACTTGTCACGATTATTGTACACCCAACAGCCATTGTTATCTTTCAGTCTATCAATGCCATCCTTTTTCCTCCTACCTGTAGCCCTCACATGAAAAAATTTAGTGTTCCTGTCACCCTCTCTTGGCCATCTAATTCTAGATCTTTGCGCCCAGTAAATCTCATCTTCCTCATAAATCTTCTTCAATTTAAGACGGGTCTCCTTAATTCTGTTTAGGTTGGCTTGTGCATTCGGCGCATCAATGTAATCATCAAGCTTTTTCGACAACTTATTGATTTGATGATTTCTCTTATTAAAATTATTAAACTGCCACGGCCCCAGATAGTCACGGATACAATTCATCTTCTCCACAATGCTATCACTGCTATTGCACCAGCTGTCTTTTATGATTTTCTTAGCTCTCTCATCCCTCGCCCAACATGCTTCGAATCTAAAAAGGAGCCTCGGATTGACCTGCTTTTCCTTCGGCTTTTTACCCAACGTATCAAGCATAATCGCCTCATGGTCTGAACTAGATTGGCAAAAAACTTTGGTATCAATGTACGGATAAGCGTTGCAAGCCGTAGAAGAAAAAACGAATCGGTCCAGTCTTTCTTTGACCATAGCGTCTCCTTCTCTATTATTAATCCAAGTGAACCAGCCCCTTTAAGTTTTTATGTCCACCAAAGCCAGCTCCACAAGAACATTTCTAAAATCCTCCATAAGGGCCCTCAGTTTTCTTCTACCCCCCTCCTTTTTATCATCATCCAATATTGCATTAAAGTCCCCTCCCACGATCCAGTCTTCCTTCACCGTTCTACCAATTCTTCTAAGCATATCCCAGGACAAATTTCTTTGATTCGGATCAGCTTGACCATAGAAACCCGTGAATCAAATATAATTCTTATTTTCCATTTGCACCATCGAGTCAATATGCATATTAGAGTAACTTTGAATGATCACCTCAATCCCATCTCTCCACAGCATGGCCAAGCCTCCACTTCACCCATTTGAATTTACCGCCAGACAACCCGACATCCTACAAAAATCACGAATACATTTTAAACAGTTACTATTTAGTTTAGTTTCACATAGGAAAATCACATCCGGTTTGTTAGCAACAAGAAGTCGCTTAAGTTCACAAACTGTCGAAGGGTTCCCAAGCCCTCGACAGTTCCAGCTAAAGAATCTCATTGCTCCTGGCGATGCTAGTCGCCAGCCGCCGCCTTACAAGGTGATATATTGTCCACCAATCTTCTCCGAGCTATTTTTGATGGACTCTCATCCGTATTATCTCCAGGTATGCCCTTTTGTCTCTTTCTTTTACATTTGAAACGTCCAGGTCCGTCACATGCCGATTTGGTGATTCTTTTTTCCATGGGAGAGTTTGACATCGAGTCTTCAACGTACTCTTTTCCCTTTCCTTTTTGTGCACTTTTTCCGTCTTCTTCCCTCGTATCCGATTTACTTTCCTCAATAGTATCATTTGCAATACTTTGAGTTGATACCATCTCAATACCGTTTCTCCATATTCCTCTATTTTGATTTGGATTTGTAAGGCCCAATTTTAAATTCGGAACCCAAACCAAATAAAATAAAAGTCCCAAAATTTAATCGGTCCAACGGAACCCAAACCAAATAAAATAAAAGTCCCAAAATTTAATCGGTCCAATACAAACTGTCCATGACCCAATTAAAAACCCAAATAGCTAGGTCCAAAAACACAACCCACAAAGCCCAAACAGAACAGAAAAAAAAAAGAAGAAAACCCTAGCAGTTGATCAGCGCCGCAGGCCCCAGTAGCCCTACTCCGCATCGTGTGCGCCCCCAACGCTGAGACACGCCCACGACGTCGTACCTGCGAAAAAAGGGGAGAAGAAAACAGCACAACAAGTCTAACAAACTAGGAGTTTTATTTTTTTATTATTTCTTCTAAAAGGCTATAAAAAAGCCTTCGAAAATAAGTGTACAGGGGATTCTTTTTTCTTGATTACTGACTTTTGGAATATATACCAAACAGAATATTCTTTTCGAGAAATCAACGCGAAATCAAAGCAAATCATCAAGGTTTCGATTTTCTCTTTTCTCTTTTCTTTTTGTTTTGAATCTGTTTTTTTTTTCCTCTTTATTTTCGAAAACAAAACCCTTCCGTTTTCACAGATTGATTTCACTTGTTTTCAAAAACAAACAAAGTTTGTTTAAAGAAAAAGAAGAGGGATCGAGGGGTTCTTACCGTGGTTCCTCCGGCCGCCGCTAATGGTGCGCGCAGGGTGGATTTGCTGCAAGGATGGGCGTGCCCTAACAGAGAAAAGAGGGGAACCCCTCTGTGTTTTTTTTGAGGCTTTTCGGCAGAATGAATTTGCAAAGGGAAACAAAAATAAAAGGGCTAGAGTTTCTTCTAAAAAAATGGCAGAATGCCATTCAACTTTTACTTTTTTTTTGGTTTTTTAAACGTCAAATTAAATGATGTCGGTTGGGAGGATTGGAATCCATGCTTTAAATGGGATATTTACCCTATCCGTCCTTCTCCTTTATACGCGCGTTTATTTTGATCCCAGCTCATGATTTGTTATTTCTTTGCATTTTATAATTTGCACCCCGTGTTTTATTTTGATTATAATTAAATCCCAAGCCTTTTACAACTCTAAATTACTTTTGGTTTTTTGTTTTAATATTTTATTCACTTATTGTAGTATTCTCATCATTGTTATTTTGTTTTTTATTATTATTTTACATCTGTACATGCTTTTCAATATTGTTCTTACTGTTATATGTTATTATTATTGTTACCTTTTTTTTATTTAATATTATTGATGTACATTATTGTTACCTCTTTTTTTTATTATACTTATTATGTTTATTATTATCTTATTTTATTACTTATTTTTTTTATTTTTTTTACTTTTATTATTACTTTCATCTACTATTAATATTTTTTCACTATTTTTTTTATTTTTTTTCCTTACTATTATTCTACATATATATTATTATTACTATACTATACTTATTATTATTATATTTATCGTTAGACTATCTTATTACTAATACTCTTTATTTATTACTTTTATTATCAATATTATATTTTTTTTATTTTAAACTTTTTTTTCATTATTATTATTATTTTTCATAACCGTTATTTATCTTTTTTTTATTAATACTATTTTATTTTTACAAGTACTATTATTATTATTCTAATTATTAATATATTTTTTTAAACCTATTATTATTATTCTTATTATTCTTTTTATTATTTGTTTATTAGTAAATTTCATAGTTATTATTATCATTGCCTTTCCGTTACTATTTTCTTTTATTTCATTTTGTTTGTTTATTTTACTTTTTTTTATCGTATTTTATTTCTACCTTTATTATTGTTATTCATATTCGACCACCGTAATGTTGTTATATAAACTAGCATAGCAACTCATTTTACATTTTATTTTAAATCATATCATATTTTATTCGATACATTACAGTTTTCGTTTCAAAATAAGCACACCCTCCGTGTTCTAAGGTTCGAAAGGAGTCGTACCCTAACTTACTGGGTTTCGATTTCTCTTTTCGAGTCTAACGAACCTATTACTTTCTTTCTAAAAGTTGAATAAAAACTTATTCTCGAGAACTCAAAATCGTCGTGTCCTAACTCACTGGATGGGACGTTTTGTTATCTCGAGATAAGGATTTCAAAAAAACAAAGGCAATATTCCGTGTTTGGTATTTGGGAAATCGAGCCCTAACTTACTGGGTTCCGATTTTTCACTAGACTCTAAATAACCGAGTATCCTTCTTGGATTTAAACACATTAATTTTGAAAGTCAAAAGGACAAACTCAATTTCGGGGATTTGAAATGTCGTACCCTAACTCACTGGGCGTGACATTTTACCTCCTCAGGACAAGAGGGTCTGATTGCTCATATTTTATTCAAGTTTTTTTCCTTTAAAATAAAAGAATCGTATTTTAAAATCTTTCAAATTTTTGATATTAGGATATTAATTAATCAATTAGGTACCAATTATGGGCATTACGAGGGTGCTAATCCTTCCTCGTGCATAACCGACTCCCGAACCTGTTTTCTTAAAATTCGTAGACCAAAATATTTTTTAAGGTGGCCCAATCACACTTCCAAAAAGATTGGTGGCGACTCCATTTTCATATCTTAAATTCGGTCCGTTTTCAAACAAAAAAATGGTTTCGACAGCTTTGGCGACTCCACTGGGGACCAATAAGAGAGTCAAGCCGTAAAATTGATTGATTAATGTCCTTTATTTGAAGATTAAAATTTGATTTTGATTCTTCCATCGCATTTGTTTGGGTCGTGTCATATGGTTGTTACGATTTAAATGTCTAGGATACATTTGCATCATATTGCATAACCGTAGTGGTCACACCTTTAAGTGAGAGTGAGAAGCTACTCCTTCGTGAGGTTTTCACCTCTGTGCAGGATAGTGAATCACTTTCGGGATACATCCGTACCTATGTCTTCGTGAGGTTTTCACCTCCGTGCAGCCATAGGGAAATGTATTCCCCTGAACTGAACTCGGTCAATATGAGCCTATAATGGGTGAGGATCGAGGAATCTGCTGGTTCAGGTACCCTTGCTTTAGAGCCAAACCGCATATAGAGAGCCCTAGGAACTTACCCCAGGTAGAGCTATGCCAAACCCTAGCAGTCACCTGGATAGGTGTTTGATTTTTACCATCTGTATATGATACTAACATGTTTATTTTGTTTATGATTACATTGCATTTCATCATTATAGAAAGGAGGTGTTGATTCATATTCGATTGCTAAACAGAAGAGTTTGTCATAAGAAAATGGGTTACTTGATAAAGTGGATTATAATACGGTCGTTTGAACATAGTCCAGGTAAAAAACGAGAGAGGGCTGATAGTCCACAGAAGAATACAAGAATTTGCTCGAGGATTCAAGCCGATAAGGATTATTCGAGAGTCATCATGAACATCGTGGAGTATAAGTGAGTGAAGAGGTACGGCCTGAACCAAACAACAAGGAGCTAGAAGAGGCATCTACTGAGAAAGTTCACGGGACACGACTATAACATCCGGATATGAAGAAAAGGATTGGTGTATTCACCTGGACTATAGGGACGAAGCCGCATATGTAATCCGTTTTATGTAAAGAAATTTATTTTCTGGAAAAGTTCTTCTAATGGAATTGAATTCAGAATCAACGCCTCTCTTTCTTTTTGCATTCATTCCATGCATTTGCATTGCATTTCATCCATTTGTATTACATCACATCATATGCATTTAATATCACAAAAGAGCCCTATTAACTAGAGATCATATTATAGTTATCCTGGAACACCACTACTACACTCGAAGAAAAACGAAAGTCATGGATCAAAGGTTAGAAAGGTTAGAGCAGATGCAGAAAGAGATGCAGGACCAATTACAGACTCAGATGCAAGAGCAGTTGGCCAAGATCCAACAGGATGTAAGGGACTAAATGCTGGAATCCCAGCGCAGCATGATGAGCCAGTTGACACAATTGTTGACTGGAGGGTATGATAAAGGAAAAGGCCCTATGGTCGATACCGAAGATGATAATGAGGGATCTGCTTATCCTTTAGGCTTGGCCCCAGTAAATTCTCAAGTGCAACCACCAAGAGTGTCCGTCAACATCAAACCCCAGTACCAATACGGTGCCTCAGCACATGGAAACTTCCCGACAGGCTCAAACTCTAACCCCGGGGATAATTTGGCAAAAACCATGGTCCCTGACTTCGATGATGCAGCGGAAGAGAAAGCAAAGACAGAACTCCCAAAGGAGTTTGAGGATCGATGCAAATGGTTGGAGGAGAAATTCAGAGCATTGGAAAGTGCTGATTACCAATGCGAGGTAGATGCTAAGAAGTTGAGTTTGGTCCCTAATTTGGTGCTCCCACCAAAGTTCAAGATGTCAGAATTCGAAAATTATAACGGGACCAGTTGCCCTAAAGCCCACATTACAATGTTCTGTCAGAGAATGACAGGATATGTCAGCAATGACCAGTTGTTGATCCACTTCGTTTCGAGGATGCTTTGTTGACTGGGTGCGATAGAAATGGTACAATCGGTGAGTTGTACTCAAATCAAATCATGGAAAGATTTAGCACAGGCCTTCATGAAACATTATGGCCATGTGACTGATATAGCGCCTGACAGGATCACACTGCAAAACATGGAGAAAAAGTCAGGCGAAAGTTTCAGAAAGTATTCCCAGAGGTGGAGGGAAGTTGCTACACAAGTCCAGCCACCGCTACTAGAAAAAGAAATGACCATGCTATTCATAAATACCCTGAAAGCACCTTTCATCAATCATATGTTGGGGAGCGCGACCAAGAGTTTCGCAGACATAGTGATGTCTGACGAAATGATAGAGAACGCGATAAGGTGTGGGAAAATAGAAGCTGGAGAGAGCACAAGAAGATCAGCTCTAAAGAAAAGGGAGAATGAAGTAGGTAATGTAAGCTCGGGTTATCCCAAACCCATTACTGTTAGTCAACCGAGAGCGGTAGCTATGGGCCAGCAGGCCCCACCAAGACAAGAGCCTAACACGAGGCAGAAGACCGAGAAATTCCAATTTACTCCTATACCTGTGACGTATAGGGAGTTGTATAAAACTCTGTTCGATGCGCACGTCGTATCCCCTTTCTACTTGAAGCCGCTGCAACCTCCATATCCTAAGTGGTATGATACAAACGCTCAGTGTGAATACCATGCGGATGTAGTAGGTCACTCGATAGAAAATTGTACTTTATTCAAAAGGCTAGTCGAGAGGCTTATCAAGGCGGGTGTGGTAAAGTTCAACGACGCACCTGGTGGGGGAAATCCGTTACCCAGTCATACGAATAATGGAGTAAACGCGATAGTCGAGTACATGGGGAGGAGAATCAAACAGATGGTTGCTGAAGTAAGAACCCCGTTAAGAGAGGTTTGGAGAGAAATACAGAAAAGGGGGCTAGTTCCGCAGGAATTAGAAAGTAAATCCTGAGATGCAAAGAACTACTGTGAGTTCCATAACAAGGAAGGCCATGAGATCCAGCAGTGCAACGAATTCAGAACCCTAGTACAAGGGTTAATGGATAATAAAGAACTGGAGTTCTTTGGCTCTTCCGAAGGAGAGGATGTATGCGCCAACGAAGGTGGGTCTGCAGAGAGGGTCCCTAGGGTCAATCACCCAGTAGTGATTATCACACGACCAAGGATCGAAGAAGTAGGAGCCAGAAAGGCACCGAAAGTTGTAATTCAAAAACCCGCGACCTTTCCTTATAAGGTTAACAATAGGGTGCCTTGGGATTACAATTGCACTGTGACAGTTTCAAGGAAGGAGAGTTCGCCAAAGACACCTAACGAAGCGTTCTAACACATTGAAAAGAAATTCTCTGTGATCAGACAAGGAGATAAAAAGATAGAGTCACTGGTTAATGAACCAGTAACAGAGAATGAAGCCAAAGAGTTTCTAAAGTTCCTAAAGCACAGTGAGTACAGTGTTGTGGAACAGTTACACAAGTAGCCGGCACGCATATTAATACTGGCTTTGCTCTTAAATTCAGAGATACATTGCAGCGCGCTAATGAAGGTGTTGAACGAAATTTATGTCGCTGAAGACATTTCGGTAAACAAGCTAGACCGCCTCGTTAGTAACATAAGCGCAGACAACTTCATCTCTTTCAGTGATGATGAAATTCCACCGGGAGGTATGGGATCCACCAAGGCTCTGCACATCACTACTCGATGTAAAGGGTATACGCTGCCGGGGGTATTAATTGACAACGGATCGGCGCTGAATGTCTTGCCCCTATCTACGTTGAACAGGTTGCCCGTAGACAGTTCTCATATGAAATCGTGCCAAAATATAGTGAGAGCATTCGACGGCACCGAGAGGAAAGTAATGGGAAGGATTGAGATACGTCTCCTTATCGGGCCAAACACATATGAGGTAGACTTCATCGTGATGGACATCAAGCCCTCTTATAATTGTTTATTGGAGAGGCCCTGGATCCACTCAGCGGGAGTTGTACCATCATCATTACACCAGAAGTTAAATTTGGTGGCAGAGGGCCAGTTGATAACCATAAATTCGGAGGAGGACATCATCGCGCCCGTTACTAGTGATGCGCCATACATCGAATATGATACCGAGGCTATAGAGTGCTCTTTCAGGTCATTGGAGTTTGTAAATGCGACCTTCATCAGTGAGGGTGGCAAGGTCCCAGTGCCAAAAATATCCAAAGCTACGTGGATGAGCCTACGACTGACAATAGGAAAAGGAGCAGTGCTTGGGAGGGGACTCAGAAAATATCTCCAGGGGCCGGTCAAAGTGCCAGGATTGGTTGATAAGCGTGATCGTTTTGGTCTGGGGCATAGGCTAGATACTCAGCAGAGAAGGGAAGAATTAGAAAGAAAGCGTGAGAGACGAAGGGCACGACTGAATGGTGCCGAGGTCAAATGGGGATCAATGACTTTTCCCCATATTTCTAATACATTCGTTTCAGGGGGAATTATCCATTCAGGGTCAGAAAATATGAATAGAGAAATGGCTGAAGACATGATGAGAGCTTTGAGCATCAATGCTGTGTCTAAAGAGAGTCCGAAGGAAAGAAACCTGGATGGTATTCGCCCCTATGAGCCTGGAAGTGTTCTGAACAACTGGACTGCGGAAGAAATTCCTGTAGTTTTTAGGACTAAAACAGAGTAATGTTCAAAACACACTTGTTGTTTCAAGCCTAGGAACAATAAAAATCTTTTGTGAAATAGGCTCATGTTCAAGCATCTTTACTTTCAATAAAAGTGCATTTTTCTTTCATACCGTGTAATTATTCTGTTACTTCTTTTCTATTCCATTCATAATCATAACGCATAAATAAGTCATTCTTAAATTCATTTCATTGAATATTCTTTCGTACCTACCATAGGTCCCTAGATATCGATGTCATGAGCAACGCTGTTACGGACCCAGAATTCCCCGATGAACAAGACATGTGCCTAGAGGGACCTTAGGACTTTACATATGACGGAGATTGTAGTGTATCCCCAGATTTGTTAAGGATGGTAGAACGGGAAGAGAAGCTAATCATGCCTCACAAAGAGACAATTGAGAATGTGACTCTGGAAGAAGGGAAAGAGGTGAAAATTGGCACTTGCATAAATGAGGAAACAAGGCAGGATCTCATTAAACTTCTGCTAGAGTTCAAAGATGTCTTCGCGTGGTCATATCAAGACATGTCGGGGTTAAGCGATATTGCAAAGACAATCGTATCCCTATAAAAGAAGAATGCAAGCCGGTTCAATGAAACTCGAAGGATGAGACCGGATGTTGCAAAGAAAGATAAGAGAAGAGGTCAGGAAGCAATTTGTGGCTGGTTCTTACAAGTGGTGAACTACTCGGAATGGGTAGCCAATGTCGTTCCTGTTCCTAAGAAAGACGAAAAATACGAATGTGTGTCGATTCATGAGGGGACCTAAACAAAGCCACCCAAAGGACAATTTCCCGCTACCTCACATTGACACTTTGGTAGATAACACGGCAAAGTTATTCATTGTTCTCCTTCATGGATGGTTTCTCTGGAAACAATCAGATCAAGATGCATCCTGAAGACATGGAAAAGACCACGTTCATAACCTTGTGGGGAACTTTTTGTTACAAAGTGATGCCATTCGGGTTAAAGAATGCGGAAGCAACATACCAAAGAGCCATGGTAACCCTGCTTCACGACATAATATACGAAGAGATCGAGGTCTACGTTGACGATATGATCACGAAATCCCGAACGAAAAAGGAGCATGTGTATATTTTGAGGAAACTGTTCTTGAGGTTGAGGAAATTTCAGCTAAAGCTCAATCCAACCAAATGCACTTTTGGGGCTAGGTCAGAGAAACTGCTTGGTTTCGTGGTCAGTGAAAGAGGAATTGAGGTCGACCCAGAGAAAGTCAGGGCTGTACAAGAATTGCCTCTGCTATGCACTCAGAAGGAAGTCTGAGGGTTTCTAGGAAGACTAAATTATATTGCTCGGTTCATTTCGCAATTGACTGAGAAATGTGACCCCATATTTCGTCTTCTGAAGAAACATAACCCAGGTGTCTGGGACGACGAATGCCACTAGGCTTTTGACAAAATTAAATAATACTTGTCCAATACTCCAATATTAATGCCACCCAGTCCTGATAGACCATTGATTTTGTATTTGACAGTATTCGATAATTCAATGAGATGTGCACTCGGCCAACACGATGAGACAGGGAAGAAAGAAAGAACGATATACTACCTCAGTAAAAAATTTACTGAGTGTGAAATGAGATACTCGCTAATTGAGAAATTATGTTGTGCTTTGGTCTGGACAACTCGGAGATTGAGGCAGTACATGTTGTACCATACGACTTGGTTAATCTCGAAACTCGACCCTCTCAAGTACATGATGGAGTCAACTGCTCTGAATGGGAGAATGGCCCGATGATAGATTTTGCTCTCCGAATTTGACATAGTCTATGTGAACCAGAAGGCTATGAAGGGGAGTGCAATAGCTGATTTTCTAGCCAGTAAAGCGCTAGACGACTACGAGCCCTTGAACTTTGATTTTCCTAATGAAGATCTGATGTTTGTAGCGACAACTGAAGAAGATACCCTAGAAGATCATCCTTGGAAGTTAAACTTCGATGGAGCGTCAAATGCTATTGGTAATGGAGTTAGGGCAATACTGATATCCCCAAACGGAGACCATTATCCGTTCACCTGCAAGTTGGATTTTGACTGCACGAACAATATGGCAGAGTACGAAGCATGTATCATGGGGATTCGAGTAGCCATAGACCACAAAATTAAGGTGCTAGAAGTATATGGAGATTCCGCGTTGGTGATATATCAGCTCAAAGGAGAATGGGAAACAATAGATCCCAAATTGATCAGATACCGAAAGTTAGTTTTGGAGCTAATTGAGGAGTTTGATGATATCAAATTCTTTTACCTCCCACGTGATGAAAACCAGATGGCTGACGCCTTGGCCACTCTAGCTTCTATGATCAGAGTAAATGAGCAAGAGGGTATGAAGCCCATCCAAATGAGTATCTGTGAGATCCCGGCCACTTCTTTGCAAAGATTTATCGGCGAAGAAGAGAGAGAGATGATCATCCTTGGTATCATGACATTCTGCGATATGTGAAGAGCCGTGAATATCCTGATCAAGCAACAGAAAATGACAGGAGAACATTGAGAAGACTGGCCAATGACTATATCTTAGACGGAGAGATCCTGTACAAAAAGAGGAAAGATCAGGTGTTGTTAAGATGTGTTGAAGCTGTTGAGGCTAGGAAAATCCTGGAAGAAGTCCATGAGGGTGTCTGTGGGATGCATGCCAATGGGTTTACAATGGCCAGACAAATCATGAGATTCGGGTATTTCTGGTCCACGATGGAAGGAGACTGTATCCGTTATGCCAAGAAGTGCCACAAGTGTCAAATTTATGGAGACAAAATTCATGTGCCTCCTTCACCTCTTCATGTTATGACTTCTCCGTGGCCTTTCTCAATGTGGGGCATGGACGTCATTGGGCCAATCTCACCAAAGGCTTCTAATAGACATCGTTTCATTTTCGTGGTCATTGATTACTTCACCAAATGGGTAGAGGCAGCTTCATATGCCAATGTTACGAAGACGGCAGTTAGCAAGTTTTTGAAGAAAGAGATCATATGTCGCTACGGTATGCCAGAAAGGATCGTCTCGGACAATGCGTTAAACTTGAACAACAGCGCGATAGTAGAGTCTCCAGTCAGTTCAACATCAAGCACCATAACTCATCGCCATATCGCCCGAAAATGAATGGCGCAGTTGAGGCGGCTAATAAAAATATCAAGAAAATTGTAGGGAAAATGACTGAGACTTACAAGGATTGGCATGAAAAGTTACCGCTTGCCCTCTACGCCTATCGAACATCTGTTAGAACTTCCACCGGGGCAACCCCTTTCTCATTAGTTTATGGGATGGAGGCAGTCTTGCCTATCGAAGTTGAAATTCCTTCTCTCCGGGTTTTGTCAGAGCTGAATTTGGATAAAGCAGAATGGGTTCAATCTCGATATGATTAACTGAATCTAATTGAGGAAAAAAGGCTAAGAGCTATCCATGATGGTCAAATGTACCAGAGGCGGATGATGCGGGCTTATAACAAGAAGGTTCACCCTAGAGTATTCCATGAGGGAGATTTGGTATTGAAACAGATCCTCCCTATGCAAAAAGACTTCAGAGGAAAGTGGATGCCTAATTGGGAAGGACCTTATGTTGTAAAGAAGGCCTTCTCTGGAGGAGCATTGATACTCGCTGAGATGGACGGAAAAAGTCTGCCAAATCCAGTTAATGCGGACTCAGTCAAGAAGTATTTTGCTTAAGAAGGAAAATGGGCCAAGGCGAAAACCCGCAAAGGGCACTTTGAGACCAAAAGAGCTTTGAATTGAAAACCCGCAAAGGGCGATTCAAATGTTTGGGGGAAATGGGGCATGCGCTCGCCATCCTATACCTGAAGTAACAAGGAGGAGATATGCTACATCTGCGGGGCATTGACAAGGTACTACAGATCTCCTAGACACATGTTGAACTCGGAATGGTCTTCAAAAGTTCGTACAGAGAAGCTCAGGCTGTGATATCTGGGGCACCAATTCCACCCTTTTTTATTGTTTGTACCTTGGCAAAATTTGTTTCCTTTGTTCAATCCATTCTTTACGGGTTTTATCCCGAATAATTTTTAATTTCATTCAACTCTATAATCTTTTTTTTCAAGCATTTCATATTGAAATAACGATTAATGAACTAGTAATGCTTTCACAAGGGAAGTTTTGCGTATTACTCTGAAAGTCTCTAAATAATGCAAGAATCCGAAACAGGACAATTATTTAGAACTCCCCAGGTTTAAAGGGCTCGGAGCACTTAAGATAGGGGTCTAGGCAGGGACAACATCTTCAGATTCTCTGTTAGAAGTATCAGTTGGATAAAGAAGATATACGTCAGGGATCACCCTAATAAACATCAAGTAATGACAGCCCAAGTGTTAAAAATGGATCATTCTCATGACATTTTGCATCCATTCATAACATTCATAATACATATGGTTAGGGGCATTTTTTATGACATCCTAATCATTTGGCATAAGCATAGACTCCATGAAATCAATTCTACAGGTAGGTTCCCCAGAGGACAATGTAGCAAGATTGATGGGAGCTACAGAAGAGTGCAGATCTTATCTCCACTGAGCAGGAGTGGAGCAGATCGAATACAGTAAAGTTTTATCTCCATGTATCGGTAATGGAGCAGACTGAAAATCATAGCCTTATCTCCACTGAGCAGGAGTGGAGCAGGCTGAAAGAAAATAGATCTTATCTCCACTGAGCAGGAGTGGAGCAGATCGAAAATGGCGAATCTTATCTCCATGTATCGGCAATGGAGCAGATTTAAGCCACTAGCCTTATCTCCACTGAGCAGGAGTGGAGCAGGTCGAAAAGTAGATCTTATCTCCACTAAGCAGGAGTGGAGCAGATCGAATACAGCAAAGTTTTATCTCCATGTATCGGCAATGGAGCAGACTGAAGATCATAGCCTTATCTCCACTGAGCAGGAGTGGAGCAGGCTGAAAGAAAATAGATCTTATCTCCACTGAGCAGGAGTGGAGCAGATCGAAAATGGCGAATCTTATCTCCATGTATCGGCAATGAAGCAGATTTAAGCCACTAGCCTTATCTCCACTGAGCAGGAGTGGAACAGGCTGAAAAGTAGATCTTATCTCCACTGAGCAGGAGTGGAGCAGATCGAATACAACAAAGTCTTATCTCCATGTATCGGCAATGGAGCAGACTGAAGATCATAGCCTTATCTCCACTGAGCAGGAGTGGAGCAGGCTGAAAGAAAATAGATCTTATCTCCGGTGAGCAGGAGTGGAGCAGATCGAAACAGCAAGTTTTATCTCCATGTATCGGCAATGGAGCAGACTGAAGATCATAGCCTTATCTCCATTAAGCAGGAGTGGAGCAGGCTGAAAGAAAGCAGATCTTATCTTTACTGAGCAAGAGTGGAGCAGATCAAAGACAGCAAGCCTTATCTCTATGTTTCGGCAATGGAGCAGGCTAAAGATAGCAGATCTTATCTCCACTGAGCAGGAGTGGAGCAGATCGAGGACGGTGAGCCTTAACCCCCTATGCAGTAGGGTAACAGGCTGAAAATTACAGATCTTATCTCTACTGAGCAGTAGTGGAGCTGATAGAAACAAAACTCTTATGCCCCTGAAGATGCAGTGGGTTAAAGTAAGGCTATTTGAAGAGAAGAAGCGTCAAGAGGTCAATATTCAACAAGATGAGGCAAAATTGGCCCTTCTAAAGTCTTTGCTCTATTCTCGTTACACGATAATGAGCAACTGTAAGGCCCAATTTTAAATTCGGGGCCCAAACCAAATAAAATAAAAGTCCCAAAATTTAATCGGTCCAATACAAACTGCCCATGACCCAATTAAAAACCCAAATAGCTAGGTCCAAAAACACGACCCACAAAGCCCAAATGTAATGTAAAGTAAAAAGAAGAAAACCCTAGCGGTTGATCAGCCGCGCAGCCCCAAAGAGTCCCTACTCCGCATCGTGCGTGCCCCCAACGCCGAGACACGCCCACGACGTCGTACCTGCGAAAAAATGGGAGAAGAAAACAGCACAACAAGTCTAACAAACTAGGAGTTTTATTTTTTTATTATTTCTTCTAAAAGACTATAAAAGCCTTCGAAAATAAGTGTATAGGGGATTTTTTTTTCTTGATTACTTACTTTTGGAATATATACCAAACAGAATATTCTTTTCGAGAAATCAACGCGAAATCAAAGCAAATCATCAAGGTTTCGATTTTCTCTTTTCTTTTTCTTTTTGTTTTGAATCTGTTTTTTTTTTCTCTTCATTTTCAAAAACAAAACCCTTCCGTTTTCACAGATTGATTTCACTTGTTTTCAAAAATAAACAAAGTTTGTTTAAAGAAAAAAGAAGAGGGATCGAGGGGTTCTTACCGTGGTTCCTCCGGCCGCCGCTAATGGTGCGCGCAGGGTGAATTTGCTGCAAGGATGAGAGTGCCCTAGCAGAGAAAAGAGGGGAACCCCTCTGTGTTTTTTTTGAGGCTTTTCGGCAGAATGAATTTGCAAAGGGAAATAAAAATAAAAGGGCTAGAGTTTCTTCTAAAAAAATGGCAGAATGCCATTCAACTTTTACTTTTTTTTTTTTTTTGGTTTTTTAAACGTCAAATTAAATGACGTCGGTTGGGAGGATTGGAATCCATGCTTTAAATGGGATATTTACCCTATCAGTCCTTCTCCTTTATACGCGCGTTCATTTTGATCCCAGCTCATGATTTGTTATTTCTTTGCATTTTATAATTTGCACCCCGTATTTTGTTTTGATTATAATTAAATCCCAAGCCTTTTACAACTCTAAATTATTTTTGGTTTTTTGTTTTAATATTTTATTCACTTATTGTAGTATTCTCATCATTGTTATTTTGTTTTTTTTTTTTGTTTATTATTTTACATCTGTACATGCTTTTCAATATTGTTCTTACCGTTATATGTTATTATTATTGTTACCTTTTTTTATTTAATATTATTGATGTACATTATTGTTACCTCTTTTTTTTTATATACTTATTATGTTTATTATTATCTTATTTTATTACTATTTTTTTTATTTTTTTACTTTTATTATTACTTTCATCTACTATTAATATTTTTTTCAATATTTTTTTTATTTTTTTTCCTTACTATTATTCTACATATATATTATTATTACTATACTATACTTATTATTATTATATTTATCGTTAGACTATCTTATTACTAATACTCTTTATTTATTACTTTTATTATCAATATTATATTTTTTTATTTTAAACTTTTTTTTCATTATTATTATTATTTTTCATAACCGTTATTTATCTTTTTTTATTAATACTATTTTATTTTTACAAGTACTATTATTATTATTCTAATTATTAATATATTTTTTAAACCTATTATTATTATTCTCATTATTCTTTTTATTATTTGTTTATTAGTAAATTTCATAGTTATTATTATCATTGTCTTTCCGTTACTATTTTCTTTTATTTCATTTTGTTTGTTTATTTTACTTTTTATCGTATTTTATTTCTACCTTTATTATTGTTATTCATATTCGACCACCGTAATGTTGTTATATAAACTAGCATAGTAACTCGTTTTACATTTTATTTTAAATCATATCATATTTTATTCAATACATTACAGTTTTCGTTTCAAAATAAGCACACCCTCCGTGTTCTATGGTTCGAAAGGAGTCGTACCCTAACTTACTGGGTTTCGATTTCTCTTTTCGAGTCTAACGAACCTATTACTTTCTTTCTAAAAGTTGAATAAAAACTTATTCTCGAGAACTCAAAATCGTCGTGTCCTAACTCACTGGATGGGACGTTTTGTTATCTCGAGATAAGGATTTCAAAAAAAACAAAGGCAATATTCCGTGTTTGGTATTTTGGGAAATCGAGCCCTAACTTACTGGGTTCCGATTTTTCATTAGACCCCAAATAACTGAGTATCCTTCTTGGATTTAAACACATTAATTTTGAAAGTCAAAAGGACAAGCTCAATTTCGGGGATTTGAAATGTCGTACCCTAACTCACTGGGCGTGACATTTTACCTCCTCGGGACAAGAGGGTCTGATTGCTCATATTTTATTCAAGTTTTTTTCCTTTAAAATAAAAGAATCGTATTTTAAAATCTTTCAAATTTTCGATATTAAGACATTAATTAATCAATTAGGTACCAATTATGGGCGTCACGAGGGTGCTGATCTTTCCTCATGCGTAACCGACTCCCGAACCTGTTTTCTTAAAATTCGTAGACCAAAATATTTTTTAAGGTGGCCCAATCACACTTTCAAAAAGATTGGTGGCGACTCTATTTTCATATCTTAAAATTAGCCCGTTTTCAAATAAAAAAATGGTTTCGACAGGATTCATTGGAAGGGCCATAACCAGTTGCCATATTGGAGACCTAGGTTGTTGGAGTCAGAAACTTCCTTATTTTTCTTACACTTTTGTATAGTGTGTCCAATGATCCCACAATAATAGCAAAACGCTGGTAATCTTTCGTATTTTATAGCACAGATCATTTCAACCCCATTCCTGCCCACTAACCTCACCACTCTTCGTAGTGGATTTAAAATATTTATCTTAACTTTTAATCTCATAAACTCGGTCCACCCTCCATTCCTGTCCTTCCAATCGATGGCCACCAATTCGCCTATAGCTTTGCCAACATCCATAGCAATTTGTCGATCCATATATTCTAATGGAATGTTGTAAATTCGCATCCAAAAAGGAGAGATGTTGAACTCGTAGGTATCTAATTCTTTGTCCTTTACAAAAGGGAGCATAGCAAATAGGCAATTGTCGAACAACCAGGGCATCAGATTAAGGATCTATTTCTATCTTCAGTGCATCCGAACTTGATCAATATTACTTCTTCGTTTAGAGCCACGAAATTTACTTCATATTTTGTAAACCATAGGGAGCTTAACACTCCATACATAGCCTCTCTATTTGGTTTTTCCATCGCCATTATTTTACCAAGTGTCCAAGCTTCAAACCCTTGATAATCGTTTACGATATTAGAACTTATAACCCTGACAGATTCTTCCTCCGAAAACTTCAGGTTTTTTAACAAATCATTAATATCGTCGGCCATAATAGGTCAAACCCCTAAAAGACCCACCACACTTTCACACTCACTCCTTCGCCCAACTGTAAACCAATAAACCAAAAAAGCCAGTAGAAAGACCACAGAAATAACAACAAAAAAAACCACCACCTTCACAGTTCGATCGAAAATTACCAAGGACAGAAAAGAAAAAGCTAAACATACATGGATAAAACCCCTGGAGACTTTAGAGAAAAAAACTGAAGCGATATTAAGGTAAAAAAAATATGAAAGAAAACAAATAAGATCAGTGAAAAAAAACAAAAGTAATAAAATTCCAAAGCAAAAGAAAAACGCAAGAAAATGAAAAATAAAGAAAAACAAACCCTAGAAGCACGTAAGAAACTTAACAAAACTAATTATGGATTTTTATCGTCCCCTCCAATAAGCAGGGGCGAAGCCAGGGAGGGGCTGGCATGGCCCCGCCCCCTTAAAATATAAAATTACTGTTTAGGCCTCTAAATTTTTTTAAAAATTTTAAATTAGTAAAGGTAACATTGTATTTTGGCCCCCCTAAAATTATAAAAATTCAATTTAATCTTTTATAAATTATAAAGATATAAACTATAAAAAATTAAAATTTTATCCGGCTCTTAAAAAATTATTCTAGACTCGCCCCTACCAAAAAGCGGCTTAGACCAACAGTAAAACAAAACAAAAAAAACGAAAGGATAAAAGAAACAAAAAACTTAAAAATAAAGGCTAAAAATCTTGGCGAATTTTGATCAGACATAAAACCTTGCATGCATAATCAAGCGTGGAAAAAGAACTCAAGAAAAAACCCCAAGAAAGCTTTATTCCTTCAGCAAGAATTTGGACAAGTCAGGAAAACAGTTTTTTAAACACTGTGGACCCCACCGCATAAATCCATGCACGTATTTTATGAAACACCACCATACACGTCGATACCAAAACAAAAGAAAATCAGCAACAATTAAAAAGAAAATGCAAAGAAATTTAGAAAAAGTCAAAAATATCACCGAATTCTTGATATCTTAACTTTCTTGAAACATGGGATCCCCAATCTGACATTGACGAGACATTCTTCACATCAATCCGCATCCACCGCTCACCTTTCAGTACAAAAGAAGCACCCCACAGTTAATAAGAAACGATTATTAACATGGGCTCACACCGATACCCCTAACTGCCCAATTATTCAAAGGATAAAGGCAGACACAAGTCGTTGATTTAAACTATAGGGAGAGGGAACTCTTTTTTTTCATCCTTTTCTCTTGTCCATAAAAGTAATATATGTAATTATAAAAAATTATAATTTTTTATATGTATTTGGGTGACAGAGTATAATTATATTGTAATTATTTATGTCATGTTTGGTAGTATAAAATGAGATTACATAGTTATATAATTTATATTTTATAAAAATATTAATTACTATAAAAATTATTAGTATGATAAAAATAATTTTTAAACAAGTAATAAAAATTAAAATCAAATCATCATGTGTATTATGTTAGTCAAAAAAATAGTTGATAATACGGTTACTAATAAAAATAATAAGAGAATACATTTCATATGCGACTTTATCTAATTGTTCTAGTGCATATTTGTTGGGTTATCACCTGATTAATATTTAATATATTCTCCTCGTCATCATCTGCTAGTTCTTAACCAAGTTCATAATCATTTAAACTTAAATATGTATCATAAAGATTATTACATTTACTCTTAGAAGTATGGATCATCTTAATTCCATATATGATTCAAGTTATAAAATATACAAAATGCCAATATGACCCAACATTTTTCTTATGTTATACTAAATATTTTTTATAGAATAGCAAATGTCTTCTCAACCACATTTTGATGTTTTGAATGTCTCAAATTAAAAAGTCCGCGAGCTGTCTATGGTGTTTGTGTCTGACACTATTCTTTCAATGGTATTATACCTCATGATTAGAGGTGTTCATGGGCCGGGCGGCCCGGCCTGGTCCGAAGGCCCGACCGAAATTTGGGAGGGTTTGGGTAAAAATATAAGCCCGAAAAATGGGCTTGGACAAAAAATAAGGCCCGTTTAAAAAATGGGCCGGGCCTCGGGTAAGGTATTTTTGGCCAGGGCCCGGCCCGGCCCAAATTCACTAAATGACAAAAAAAATTTGCTTTTTTTATTTTATTTTTGAATGTTATTTTCTTATTGTTTTCTCCCTATTTTGCTACCATATTACTATTATGTTGCTACTATTTTGTTGTTATTGATTGAATATTGTATAAAACTTATTTTATTGTTAAATTTGTTATTATTTTAAAGGCATTTGTTAATTTTATTATTATTTTAGAGGTATTTGCTTGTTAAGTTACATCTATCTTAGTGTTATTTAAGTCTACATATTTTTTAAAATTTATTTTCAATTTGTTGGGAAATATTTATTTTGATTTTTTAGTATTTTTGATGTATTATATATATTTAAAAGTATATAAAATAATATAAAAATTAATACGTGAAATGTGGGTCGGGCAGGGTTTTAGCATTTTTATATGGGTCGGGCTTGGGAAAAAAATTAGGCCCATTTTTGGGCCCGGCCTGGCTCGGCCTGAGCCCGATGAATGGGCCTAATTTTTTAGTTGAGCCCGGCCCGAACCCGGCCCGGCCCGGCTTATGAACACCTCTACTCATGATATATTGCAAGAAATTTTTTTGTATTTGCATAACTAGCATCGACCTTATAATATTTAGGTTCATAGTCCAAATAGACTAGAACTTTAATTATAAAAACTTATATAAACTTAATTTGGAGAAACACTTATGTTAGGTTATATCCATTTTTATAAGATAAAAGCTAAATAAATAGTAATATAAATTTTATATATTATAAAATTTATATAATAGGTTTTATAAAATTATCTAATAACTTTCATAACACCTTTTATAAATAATATAATTTTTGTCGTAACTTTAGGAAGTTACTTTTTTTATAAATAAGTTATGATTGAAAAACTATAATATTATTTATGAATAAGTATATTATTTTTATGATTTATAACATGAACACATAAATAAGTTATGTTCATACTTCTTGACCATAATTTTTTATAATTAAATATATTACATCACTTTCATAACATGTAAATTATCTTTTTATAATTAACTTTTTTGCCATAAATTTAGCAATTTTTTAGGATTTAAATAATATAATTTTTGTTATAAATTTATAAAGTAGAAAAATTATTTTTATAATACATATTTTTTAGATTTATAATATAGGAAATTTTTTTTGCCATAACCATCCCAAGCACTCATACATGTTCATATTTATAACATAGTTTTTATAACTTGTATAAAAATATTTTTTAAAATGTGGATTTGAGTGTAATTACTCCCATTCTCAACCTCCCCTAAGAATTGGAAAGTGTAATTGAGGTGCTCCAATTACACTCAATTTGATAAAACCCACCAATTACAACAATTATCTAAACATATCACCCTTTTATAATTACAAGCAATTACACCGTATCCAATTACTAGTGGCTTTCCAAATACTACTAAAATAAAATTATTAATAAAAAAGATGATATTAATAAATGATTAATAATATATGAATAAAGTTAATAAATTTAAAGTAACATATATAAAATGATAATATTTTATAATCAATTAATAACATAGAAATAACTAAATAAAATTTTTAATAAAATAGTTGGATACTTAGTAAGTTATTGATATAATATGATTGCAACAAATATAGATATAATATATTAATACTTTTAAAGAAATATAAATATAAATTAATATATAAAATAATAAAATTTTATAAAAAAATTAATAATATAGAGATAACACTTCATAATGTAGCAATAAATGATTGGGTTCCTTAAAAAAATTATGAGTAAATAAATTTTATAAATTAAAATGGTAATAACTTATATTTATTAATTAAGTACAAAATACATTTTTATAAATGTATTTTTATTAAAAATTATAATTTTAAAAGATTTCTTATGATTAATATGATCACTTATATATTGAAATTATTATATCAAGCTATTTAATAAAATTTTAGTATAGCAATCTACAATATTTATATTTTAAATAATTCATGTGTAAATACATATTATATCCACATATATGATTAATATAAAAATCAATTATATGCAAAATTTCATGTGTATAAATAATAATTTTCTAAATAAATATACCTTATACTAATTAACATTAATAACTATGTTATGGAATGGGGTCCAATGAATGTTTGTACACAACCCGAAATTATACCTATTGAACATGTTCCTGTTATGGAAATGGTTTTGCCTAGTGGAGATTGAAATTGGGAATTGTGAAAAATATAACGTCGGTAATGACAAATATATCGCAAAGAAAAGAGAAAAAAATAAAGAACACACAAATTTTACGTGGAAACCCTTTCGGGAAAAAACCACGGGCAGAGTAGAAGAAAATTCACTATGTCGAATTCGAAAATAATTACAAGAGGAATAGACTAGATCTATTTATAGGCTTGTAAAGCCATATTCTAATAAGACTGTAGTAAGATTGAAACACCTTATTCTAATCAATATAAATTAGAAGGAGTTTAATAAGGTTTAAAAAACCTTATTCTAAAATAAAATAAAATAAGTGTAGTTCTATATGGATTTTACTTTTATTTTATTTTACCATTGTATTTTATTTAAATAAGGATTCGGGTCACTTAATTCTAACAATCTCCACCTTGACACGAATTCTCAATGAATAAGTTCTTCATCGCGAACTCTTAACGAACAAGTTCTCCACCTCTTCCATAAAACCCCTTAAGGGTTTAACTTCAACAATGAACACCAACCAAGTCTAAGCAATGCTCAAACTTGGTTATAGGAAGTGACTTAGTCATCATATCTGCAGGATTTTCATGAGTACTAATTTTGCTCACAACAATATCACCACGAGCAATAATATCACGAACAAAATGATACCGAACATCAATGTGTTTTGTTCTCTCATGAAACATTTGATCTTTTGTAAGGAAGATTGCACTCACTGGTGTCACACAAAATATCTCAGATCGATTTGAAGGTCTTCATTGAGTTCACTAAGGAGCCCCCTTCAACCAAATAGCTTCTTTACAAGCCTTAGTAATCGCTATGTACTCAGCTTTAGTGGTAGACAAAGCGACTGTAGTTTGCAAAGTGGCTTTCCAACTGATTGCACAACTTTCGATTGTAAAGACATAACCTATGAGAGATCTTCTTCTATCAAGGTCTCCAGCAAAATCAGCATCAACATACCCAATGACTCCATCTCTAGTTCTTCCAAACTATAAGCAAACATCAGTAGTACCTTGTAAGCAAACAGGGTTGTATGACCGTATCTGATTATGAGCGTGAGTTTGTGAGACTTAGCCGATATGCCCGAGAGTGTGTCGCAACCAAGGATGCTATGTGTAAAAGATTCGAGGAGGGACTGAACGAAGACATAAAATTGCTTGTCGGCATACTTGAAATAAAAGAGTTCGTAGTACTTGTTGAGCGAGCTTGCAAGGCCGAAGAGCTCGAAAAAGAGAAAAGAAAAGCTGAAATCGAAGCTAGAGATTTTTGCAAGAGATCAGCAAGTAAAACTTCTCAGATGGCATCAAAGAAGTTTTGAAATGACAGTAACCGATCTAAGACTAATGCTGGGATTTCTATTCGAGAGCGACCACCAGTGAGTTCACGAGCTACCTCGATTGCTAGTGTTGGCAATACTCGACTGAATAAACCCGAGTGTCAACAGTGTGGTAGGCGACATTTTAGTGAATGTTGGGGCAAGTCCAACAACCGGGCTTGCTACAAGTGTGGTTCGCAGGATCACTTCATTCGGGATTGCCCGAAGTTAGCTGAGAAGGATAATGCTCAGAGTGCAAGACCGAGCGGTACTGTAGCTAGAGGTAGACCACCCCGACATGTGGGAGGTAGGAGCGGCACTCAGAGAGAGACTTCGGATACATTTATTCGATCAGAGGCTCGTGTGCCAGCTAGAGCCTATGCCATTCGTGCTCGAGAGGAGGCTTCATCTCCAGATGTCATCACCGGTATATTTACTCTCTTTAATACTAGTGTAATTGCTCTGATTGACCCCGGTTCAACTCATTCCTATGTGTGTGAAACATTAGTATTCAGTAAGACTTTACCTGTCGAGTCTACTGAATTTGTGATTCGGGTTTCGAACCCCCTGGGCCGGTGTGTGCTAGTTGATAAGATGTGCAAAAATTACCCTTTGATGATTCGAGATTCATGTTTTCCGGCTGATTTGATGTTACTACCATTTGATGAGTTCGATATCATCCTTGGTATGGATTGGTTAACTGTGCACGACGCCGTAGTGAATTACAGACGAAAGACTATTGATCTGCGGTGTCAAAATAATGAGATAATTCAGATTGAATCTGCGGATTTAAATGGGCTACCGGCAGTGATATCTTCGATGTTGGCTCGAAAGTATATGAGAAAGGGTTGCGAAGCTTACTTTGCTTATGTAATTGATAGTAAAGTAACCGAAAAGAAGATTGAATCTGTACCGATTGTATGCGAATATCTATATGTGTTTCCGAAAGAATTACCGAGTTTGCCACCTGTTCGGGAGGTAGAGTTTGGAATCGAGTTAGTGCTAGAGATGACTCCGATCTCGATAGCTCCGTATAGAATGGCACCGACTTAATTAAAAGAGTTGAAAGCTCAGTTGCAAGAATTGACAGATAGAGGTTTCGCTCGACCGAGTTTCTCTCCCTAGGGTGCGTTAGTGTTATTCGTGAAGAAGAAAGATGGAACTTTGAGAATGTGCATCAATTACTGATAGCTCAATAAAGTGACCATAAAGAATAAATACCCGTTGCCGCGCATTGATGATCTATTCGATCAGTTAAAGGGAGATTCAGTATTCTCGAAGATTGATTTAAGATCGGGTTATTATCAGTTACGAGTTAGAGACTCTGATATGCCTAAGACTGCTTTCCGAACGAGATACGGCCATTACGAGTTTTTGGTGATGCCGTTTGGACTTACTAACGCCCCTGTTGTTTTCATGGATTTGATGAATCGAGTATTCAGACAGTATCTGGATCGGTTTTTGGTTGTGTTTATAGATGACATTCTGATCTATTCGCGCGACAAAACTGAGCATGCCGAACACTTGAAACTTGTGTTACAGATTTTGCGTGATAAGCAGTTATACGCTAAGTTCAGTAAATGCGAGTTTTGGTTACGTGAAGTTAGCTTCTTGGGACATGTTATTTCAGCATCAAGTATTCGGGTTAATCCGAGTAAGATTTCGGCTATACTTGATTGGAAACCTTCGCGTAATGTTTCTGAAGTTAGGAGTTTTCTGGGACTTGCCGGTTATTATAGACGTTTCGTGAAAGGTTTCTCCATGATTGCAACTCCGATGACAAAGCTACTTCAAAAAGAAGTTAGATTCGAGTGGACGGAGAGGTGCCAGAAGAGTTTCGATCAGTTGAAAACCTTGTTGACTGAAGCTCCAGTGCTCGTTCAGCCAGAGTCGGGTAAAGAGTTCGTTATCTTCAGTGATGCATCCTTGTATGGTTTGGGCTGTGTTTTGATGCAAGAGGGTAAGGTTGTAGTGTATGCTTCGAGACAGTTAACGTCGTACGAAAAGAACTATCCGATGCATGATCTCGAATTGGCCGCTATAGTCTTTGCTTTGAAGATATGGCGCCACTATCTGTTCGGTGAAAAATGCCATGTCTATTCCGATCATAAAAGCCTAAAGTATTTAATGACTCAGAAGGATATAAATCTGAGACAACGGCGATGGTTGAAATTGTTAAAAGACTACGAGCTTGTGATTGATTATCACCCGGGAAAAGCTAATGTGGTTGCTGATGCTCTAAGCCAAAAATCACTGTTTGCTTTACGTGCAATGAACGCAGATATAGTTATGACTGACGATGGTGCGATTATTACAGAATTGAAAGCGAGATCGTTGTTTGTCCAACATATTTGTGAAGCTCAAAAGATTGATGATAACTTGATAGCAAAAAGGAATCAATGTGGTTGAATCTTGACTCGAGAATTTCATTGATCTTTGAGGATGTTTGCGGTTGAACCGAATATGTGTACCAAAGGATCCCGAGTTGATTCGGATGATTTGTAATGAAGCTCATAATAGTAGATTGTCTGCTCACCGGGTAGCACGAAGATGTATAATGATTTGAAACAAAGATTACTTGGTGGCACGGTATGAAACGAGATATTTCAAATTTTTGTCGAAATGTTTGATATGTCAACAAGTAAAAGCCGAGCATCAGGTGCCATCGGGATTACTTCACCGATTATGATACCCGAGTGGAAATGGGATTGAGTCACGATGGATTTTGTGTATGGGTTACCGTTGACACTGAGCAAAAAAAGATGCAATCGGGTTATTGTTGATAGATTGACTAAGTCGGCTCACTTTATTTGGTCAGTATAGATTACTTCGCTCGATAAGCTAATTTGAATTGTATATTTCTCAAATCGTGCGATTACATGGAGTACCTATTTCTATTGTTTCAGATAGAGATCCGAGGTTTACATCACGGTTTTGGAAGAAACTGCAAGATGCATTAGGTACTAAATTACATTTCAGCACAGCTTTTCACCCAGAGACGGATGGTCAATCCGAGAGAATTATTCAAATACTCGAGGATATGTTGAAATGTTGTGTTCTCGAGTTCGAGGGTATGTGGGAACAATATTTGCCTTTGATTGAATTTGCGTACAATAATAGCTTTCAATCGAGTATCAAAATGGCACCTTACGAGGCTTTGTATGGTCGTAAATGTCATACACCTTTGTATTGGACCGAGCTAAGTGAAAGTAAAATACACGGGGTTGATCTAATCAAAGAGACTGAACAGAAAGTAAAAGTGATCCGCGAAAGTTTGAAAGCAGTGTCAGACCGTTCAGAAATCTTATGCGGATTTGAAACGTAAAGATATAGAGTTTCAGATTGGTGACAGGATATTTTTGAAAGTCTCGCCATGGAAGAAAATACTTAGATTTGGTCGCAAGGGCAAACTGAGTCCGAGATTTATTGGGCCGTACGAGATTATTGAGCGTATCAGGCTGGTTGCGTACAGATTAATGTTGCCACCTGAGTTAGAAAAGATCCACAATGTTTTTCATGTTTTGATGCTTCGACGATATAGATCTGATCCTTCTCATGTGATTAATCCGTCAAAAATTGAGATTCAGTCTGATCTGACCTATAAGGAAGAACCGATTCATATTTTGGCACGCGAAGTGAAAGAGTTGCGTAATAAGAAAATCTCGTTGGTGAAAGTACTGTGGCATAAGCACGGGGTCGAGGAAGCAACTTGGGAGATTGAGGATTCAATGAAAGAACGTTATCCTAACCTATTCATCGGTAAGATTTTTGGGGACGAAAATCCCTAAGGGGGGAGAGTTGTAACAGCCCAATTTTGACCCTAATCGGAATAGTGGTTTCGGGACCACAAATCCGAGTCAATAAAATATTTTAATATTATATTCGGTATCTATGATATATGTTTGAGCATGTGTTAAAATTTCATGAGTTAATTTGTTCGTTTGTGTGTTTAATTTAAGAAAAAGGACTAAATCACATAAGTGGTAAAAGTAGCCTTTTACTTGATTGAGTGATTAAATTGATGTGTCTTTACAAGAGGAGGCCTTATGTTGTAAATTTCCCTTTTTGCAATAGTAGTGGACGGCAACATGCATGCATATTAAATAATTATATGTTTATTTTATATGTTAAGTTTATAATAAGAATAAAAATGATTTTATTAGTAAAATTATTATAAAACATAAAAGAAAAAGAAGAACATGCAAGTGTTCATCTTTTTGACCGAAACCAAAAGAAAAGAGAAAGAAAAAAAACTTAGCTTCATTCGGCATTGGTAAAGCTTGATTAAGGTATGTGTTTAGCTCGGTTTTTGATAATTTTTACGTTTTTGAGATCGTTGCTTCGAATACTATCCGACCCATACTAGAATTTCTAATTTTGATGCATATTTGGAGTTCGGCCGTTGATGAATATATGTGTCTTGTGTTGTTTGATGATAAAATATTAAAGATATGTTTTAGATTAACATGTTTTGTATTGGAGTTTTTGATGATTTTGAGTAATTAGGATTAAATTGCAAAAATAATAAATTGAGTGGTCAAAATACAAAATAAATGAAATGTATGGACTTATATGATTATAAAGAAGATTCGGCCCAGCTATGTTGTTGTGAGATTTTGCATATTTTGTGTTTTGTACAATAGGGACTAAATTGTGAAAATGTGAAATATTAGGGGTAAAAATGTAATTTGTTCATTAATGTGTTTTTGGACTAAATTGAATGAAAATATGTTTGAATGAGCTTAATTTGAAATTATTTAGATTAAGAACAAAAAGGATCGGTATTGGATCGGGGAAAGGAGAAGTTAATCGAATAGTCGGAAAACATAGTCCGTCGATACTCGAGGTAAGTTTATTAAGCAATTGGATTGAATTGAATTTTATCTATATTGATGTATATGTATTGATAGAAGTAAGTAGGTATAATATCATAATGCCGAATGTAAGGTTGATTGAAAGGTGTAATTGACCGAATGTGAGGTATATATATATGTTAATGAGATAGCTATGTGAGACATTGATTTAAGAGATGAATTGGATTGAAAGTGATGAATATTTGTTTATTAATAGTGTTTGGCTGAATGTGAATTTATATAGAAATGAAATAAGTTAATTTGTATATGTATAAATGTATATGTGATTGGGGTTCAAGTTTTTATTACATATATGTGCTTATTTAGACAAGTATCAAGTTCAAGTAATGTTCTAAGTGAGTGAATTCAAATACCGAGCACTGTGTGTGTGAAATCAGTTATGTGGCACTAAGTGTGCGAATTTAACATCCGAGTACTAAGTGTACGAAGTTGGATAATAAGCACTAAGTGTGCGAATTTAATATCCGAGTACTAAGTGTACAAAATCGGATAATAAGCACTAAGTGTGCGAATTTAACTTCCGAGCACTAAGTGTGCGAAATCGGATAAAGAACCTTAAGTGCTTGAATTGAACTTCAGAACACATTTGGTACAAAATTCGGTTGATGAGCATTGAAGGTATAGATATAAATACAATTTTAATGGTTGAAGTTGGTAAGTTTTTGATACTATGAGAGCTTATCATTTGAATGGTAAGTATAAATTTCATAAGTAGTATATGTATATAAATCGATTGTTAAATGTATGTATATTCGAATTTTGGAACTATGAAAGGTGATAGATTAGTATGCATTTGTATTAAGGTGAAGAATGGATTTGAGATCTATGAGAAGTCTATTTTAAATGTTGGGATATTCTATTTAAGGGTTATTAAAGTTGTAAATTTTCTATTATAATGCTTTAAGGCTTTGTTATGTAATTGCTTATAACTTACTAAGCTATGAAAGCTTACTTTAAGTAGTTGTTGTGTTGTTTTATTAGATTTTAGAGTCGAGATTCGAGCTCGGGGATCATCGTCAAGTCTATCACACTATCAACTATTTTGTAAGCTGAATTTCTTTTGAAACTATGGCATGTATAAGCTATATTACTCTTTTGAGATCACTATGAATGAGATGTATATGTAACGCCATGCGAAAATGGCTATATTTCTATGCTTTGGTTTGGTTTGGTTATATTTAATCATGGTGCTAATGTTTGTGTATGTTCGACCATGTTATAAGCTTATCTTGGAAGTACATTTCATGGTATATATATATATTTGATAATTGAGTACATGAATTTTGGCTTTGAGTAAGGTTATGAGTGTTCTACAATCAACCTTGTAAATAACTCATTTTGGATGTAAGATATATAGTACATTTTAGATGATGGATGTTCTTTTGCTTTAATATATATGTATTTATAAGTTAAGTTATGAGATGACTTTGTTATGCCTTATGAATGTGACTATTTGATGTGGTTTATAAATGATTAAATTATGGTATTACAATTTATATAGATTCGGCCATAGTATGAACTTATTTTGGAGTAGAAATCTTAATGTGTTTATGTTGGTATTGGTAATGAGATTTGAACGAGTTAAGTTAAATCATAGTTGAACATATTCGGCTAATAATTTAAAATGACCAAATGAATAGAATTAAGCTAAGCGCATAAATGTTTAAGCATTACTTGAAAGTATATTTTTTTATTAACTAAGTATTCGGTTATGATTATTTATATAGTAATTATTTTTGTTATGGTCTGTGCTAAGCATAGTAATGTCCTGTAACCCTAATCCGGCGACGGATACGGGTTAAGGGTGTTACAAATGGTAAGTTAAATTCTGAATTATACAGGCTTACTAAGCTATAAAGCTTACTCTATTTCTTTTCCATGTTTTATAGAGGTTCAATATCTCGCTCGATTCAAATAAGTCAGATTTAAGCATCACACTATTCAGTTGCTGATTGGTACCTTTGAACTTATGGATATATGTAAATATGGCATGTATAGGCTAGTTATAAAGATGATAGTTATGGTTACTTGAGTTAGTGATTTTGGTACATGTTGTGGTATAATTTTAAGCCATGTGATTTGGCTTAACTTGGTGTAATGTTTTGGTTGTGTATAAGTGTTCAAATATGGTATGTTTTGGCAAGTAGTAGATGGAATGAAAATATGCAAATGTTGTCTTGGTATGTAATAGGCATATGAATGGAAAATCCATGATATTAATTAGGTATTTGAATACTATGTCTAATTTGTATAAATTGTGTATGAAATGTTACGGATTGGTTACTTATTGGGTTATGAAATGTTGCAATTTATCCTTGTGCATGTAACATACTAGAATTAGGGGTTCTACATTTTATGCTATTCTATGTGTTTGGCTTGTTTAGCATGTTATCTTGGTGTGTTTGGGGGTCCCAGGGAGGCTCGGGTTCAAGTCAGAGCCTTGGAAAAATTTTGCTTTTGGGCACTTTAGGGGGGAGAGCTAGTTGAGGCAGGCCTTAAGTATATTTACTTGTGGTTGTTGACACAAAAAAGTGAGTGGTGTGGTGGCAAGGTAACGCCACTTGAGGAGCATGGAAGTGGCGTCACAAGGGAGCAGGAGGGGGAAGGAGTTCGAGTCCCATCTGCAGCATCTAGAGCTTTATTTTTGTGCTCCAGGAGAGGAAGAAGTGGCATGTGGCTGGGACTCTTCAAGGTGGTTGTTGAAAGGGTCAAATGCATTTGAATGGATGGAGAAGAGGTGCTTGAGGAGTTTGAATCGGTCAACCGATTTGAATTAGTGGATGGAGAGTGAATGGGGGAGAAAATCGTGGAAAGTGGGGAGAGAGGGGGAGTTGGCCGAAAGTTGGAAGTGTGTGGGGGGAGTGAATTCGGTTAAGAGAAGTAAATGAGAGAGGGTACTTTTTAAGCATTTTCAGCTTTTGCTAGTAGGAGTGTGTGCCGTTTTCTTTCAAGTTTAGCTAGTGTGCAATTTTGGTCTCAGCATTTTGGGAAGGCATTTTCTTTCTTTTTCTTTATTGAAACCTTTAGTGATCATTCTGATTGTTCTCCTTCTTCTCTCTTGGGCATTCAAGCCGAAACCCCTTTCTGGTTCTGAAGTATTTCTTCTATTCATCTCTTTCACCTTTCTCTTCTAAAAGCCGAAACTTCATACTTCTTTTACTACTTCCTTTTTCTTCTTTTTCTAGCCGAAACCTCTCCTAACCTTTTCTCTTCTTTTGTCAAAATCTCCTTCAAATTCATCTTCTCTCTTCTTTGCTTTTTCATTTTTGTCCCCACAGACCGAACCTCAGTTGCTCATTCCCTTTTTGTTCCATTTATTCTTGTTCTAGGATTAAGCGAAACCTTCTTGACATTGATCGCTTGTGCGAATCTCCCGGGACTTCATTCTACATTTCTCTCGACTAAGGTAAGGAACTTTTCTTTCTCTTCATCTCCTTACTTCACCTAAGGAAGCCGGCCACTCATTCTTTAAGCATAAATCGGTTTTGGGTTCTCTTCCTTAGCGGATTACGTCATCTTTTGTAACCCGTTTCTGTCATCTTTCATTATTAGTAGTCGAATATCAAGAAGCGAGGTGCTAGGACTTCTTTGGTTGCCGAAAGTCCCTTTCCAATCGGTCTTGCTTGTCCGCGTAAGTAACAAAGGTAAGGAGTTTCTCTCTAGTCCTATACGATTAGTCTCTCTTCGTTGTTCGTTGCCATAATCCAACATCTTTGTTAGATAATCGTTGTTTTCATTATAGTACTGTATTGATCAAGATTCTTTCATGGATACGAGTGGCAGTCAAACTAAGGAGGGGAGTGGACTCGTAGTCCCTGCCCCTAAGTTCAAACGACGTGCTGTGTCGGCGGTTCGGGATTTTCCATCGGGTTTTGGTAGAGAGCCGACATCTGCTTGGGATAGGCAGATCGCTGTTATTCCTGCTAGTGAGAGTGTCGACGATATTGAAAGTCTAGTTCTTCGCGTAATCAGGTGTGTAATTCTCACACCTTTTCTTTATTTATTTGCATTAACAGTTGTATTGGCTGGGAGCCGAAATGACGGTATTGACAGTCGAGATACCCTCATGAGTAAGGTGGGAGACATCAAGTAAGTACTCTTATAATTTTGCCTGTCGAATGACATAGCCTAAAATGTATGTATGATTTGATTATTGGTTATACAATGGAATTTGCTTGCATTCATCATAATATGATAATATGTGCATGGGTTTTGGGATATGATATTGATGAAAGGGGCAGTGTATTTTGGTGGCTTTGCCACATGATTCGGTGACATGGTCACATAATTTCGGTGGCTTTGCCACATATTTGATGACGTTGTCACATTATTTTCGTGGCTATGCCACATATTTGATGATGAGCGGTGATCTGCAAAGACGATCGCCATTGATGGTGTGTAGCGGTGAGGGTTGATTGTAGAAATCCCCATTGGTGTGTTTGGCAGGAATGGGCAGTGTGTAGCAGATGGATAACTAGGTTGGGTTGGGTTTGTATCATATTGCATCCATTATCTGCTATATTGTGCTAATAGGGCTAAGGCCCAGTTCGTTTCTTAATGGGCTTCGCCCAATGTGATTTTGTAAGGGCTAAGGCCCAGATGGTATTTGAATGGGCTCGGGCCCAGTTATGGTTCATGTGGGGAAATTGCACACTGAGTCTTCTTGACTCACCCCCTCTGCTTTATTTTTGCAGGTGATTCTTAGTTCAGCGGATACGGGCCGGGGTGGACTTCGTCGTGGCCATGCACTGTTTTAGTAAACTCGATTTTACTTATCTTTAAATTTATTTTAATTTGGGATTCTGTTATGTAATAAGGCCACTGATATTTTAATTTTGTTTTATTTTAAACGCATTAATTATCTTTATGAATTAATCGAAACAGGGTTTTCTTAAAAACAAAAATAACTATTTTCCAAAATGTAACGAAATAATTTACAAACAGTAATGGATAACACGTCGGTTTCACTTAAAGCATCAACAAGTGTTTTCGAAATATCACCTCCCCACAATAGTTCAAGTTCGATTTTCACAGTAAAGGAAATTTCCAAGTTAATTATAAGTTTTCAAAAAAATGAACACTGAGTTTTCAAATGACCAACCTAACTTGGAATTTTTAAGAGAGAGATTCAAACATTTTCAAACGATTGCGAAGTGGCATGAAAAACCTTTTATGTGACGCACCATATCCGGTCGTAACGTCTAGGCCAGGTTTGGGGTGTTACAATTGTGGTATTAGAGCTCAGGTTGCAAAACTCGACTGTGGAATGGGTTCAAAAATGTTTTCAAAAATTGGTTTGAAATATGGTTTAGAAAATATATGTTTTCTGAAAGTATGGCACCCAAGTCTTCGGCACCAAATCCGTATGGTAAGTCTTCTGACTATTGGTTGATTTGTATGAAAAGATTATATTGTTTTGTGAATGCTAGTGTTAGGGATTCAATTCTAGAGATTGAGACTTTTAGAATTTCGATTTGCGAGAACCACTCTTAAATCTGAATTCATAAGATACCCGTTAATAAACAGTGGAATAATTTACAAATTCATAAAATTTGTAATCAGATTAAGTCGATTCTGTAATCATGAGTGCTAGAGGACGTGGACGTGGGTTGCGCGGCCGTGGTAGAGGCCGGGGTATTGAGGCTGGACCCTCGGAATCAAGGTATGGGCCGGAAGGCGAAGTGCCAGCATCGCCAGTGGCGGAAGCGAGGTCCCAGGACCAAACCGGAGGGGACGATGCTTTGTCCCAAGCGATGTTGCATGTTCTGGAGCGGGTTGCTGGGGCAAGCATTGGATCAGTAGCTCAGAAGTCTATTCCTGAGTGACTTCGAGCAAATGGAGGGGAGATATTTAAGGGTATTTCTGGTGTGGCCCCAAACGTAGCTGAATATTAGCTGGAGGCAGTTGAGCGAATTATGGATGATCTGGACTGCACGGCAGAGGAGAAATTGAAAGGAACGGTGTCTCTTCTTCGAGATGAGGCATACCAGTGGTGGCTCACGGTAAGGGAGGGTACTCCAACGGATCGTATTACCTGGGGTTTCTTCAAGATAGCATTTCAAGGGAAATATGTTGGGGCAAGCTATGTGGATGCCCAGAGGAAAGCATTCATGAATCTGGTTCAAGGGGGTAAATCCGTGGCTGAATACGAGGAGGAATTTCTGCGCTTGTGTTGTTACGTCCGAGGGATAGTTGCAATCGACTATGAGCATTGTGTACGGTTCAAAGATGGATTACGAGACGAGCTGCTAGTACTGATAGCTCCACAATGGAAGAGAGATTTTTCCATTCTGGTTGAAAAAGCTAAAATAGCCGAAGAGGTAAAACGGTCTGAGAGGCAAAACAGGGATAAAGATAGGGGTAAAAATAAGAGGAGTTTTGGGTCGTCGGGATTGTCAGGGGGTTTTCAAAAGAGGCCTAGGTTTGATGGGCCAGCTTGAGTTGCGATGCCTGCTGCGGTAGGTCAGTTTCGACCATGTGCTCTGTGTGGGAAAATGCATTCGGAGGAGTGTTGGAGAAGAACTGGGGGATGTTTCAAGTGTGGATCTAAAGATCATATGATAAAAGACTGTCCACAAGAATTAGATAAGGTGCGGCCAATAGGTCAGGGTTTTGCCCAGTTCAGGAGGGGTGGTCAACAGCCGCCGAGAGGTCGTGGTTCGGCCGGAGGAGGAAATGGTTTTGGTCGAGGTCGTGGAGCACCGGGCAGGGGCGGCCGTAATACAGATGCAAGACAGCCGGGTTTAGTCTATGCAGCTCGACGGTGAGAGGATGGCGATGCACCAGACGTCATAACCGGTACATTTCATATAGTTGATAAATCGTTTACTACTTTGATTGATATTGGATCGACCCATTCATATGTTGCTTGTACCGTATCTAAGACTTTGAGCATTAAATATGAAATTGCTGCTAGAGAAATGTCTGTGGTTAGCCCTTTGGGACAATCCGTAGTAGTGAACAAGTTGTTTAGGGATGTGCCTTTAGAAATTCAAGGAGTAGTATTTCCGACAGACTTGATGGAATTGCCATTCGGTGAGTTTGACCTTATCTTAGGCATGGACTGGCTGGTTAAGCATTGTGCAAATTTTGATTGCGCTGCTAAGCGTATGGTGTTAAGAACTTCAGAGGATAAAGGAGTAATTGTGATAGGGGAAAGAAGGAATTATTTGTCCAATCTGGTTTCTACACTAAAAGTTGAAAGGATGGTGCGGAAAGGGTGCAAGGCGTTTCTAGCTTTTATCAGTGCTTTAGATGCAAAAGAGTTGTCTGTAAAGGAGGTTAGAACGGTGAAGGAATTCGTGGATGTCTTTCCTGAAGAGCTTCCGGGGTTACCTCTGGATCGCGAAGTGGAATTTGGAATTGAGCTACTTCAGGGGACGGCTCCAGTGTCCATCGCCCCATATAGGATGGCGCCAAAAGAGCTGGTAGAACTTAAAGCTCAGATCCAGGAGTTGTTGGACCATGGTTTTATCCGACCAAGTGTATCTCCATGGGGAGCACCGGTGTTGTTCATGAAGAAGAAGGACAGGTCGATGCGTATGTGCATTGACTATCGTCAGCTGAACAAGTTGACGATTAAGAACAAATACCCGTTACCAAGGATTGACGATTTTTTGATCACCTAAGAGTAGCCCGGTGTTCTCGAAGATAGATTTAAGATCCAGGTATCATCGGCTAAAGGTCAAGGAGGCGGATATTCATAAGATGCGCCGAACTCGTTATGGGCACTACGAGTTCTTAGTAATGCCGTTCGGGTTAACGAATGCACCAGCTGCATTTATGGATATGATGAACCGGGTATTCCAACCCTATCTGGATCGGTTTGTCGTAGTGTTCATAGACGATATCTTGGTATATTCAAGGACGGAAGAGGAGCATGATTCGCACCTTCGGGTTGTTCTACAGATACTAAGAGAGAAGCAACTGTATGCCAAATTTAGCAGGTGTGAATTTTGGCTGAATGAAGTCACCTTCTTAAGGCATGTTGTTTCTGCTGAGGGGATTAGGGTTGATCCCCGAAAAATTGAAGTCGATTCGGATCGAAGCCGCCAAGTCTCAGAGCGTAAATTTGAAGTTTCTTAGGTTTGGCTGGGTACTACAGAAGGTTCGTTGAGGGATTCTCCTTGATTGCGGCACCATTAACCAAGTTGCTACGGAAAGGAGTACCGTTTGTTTGGGCTGATAGGTAGCAGGAAAGCTTCGAGAAGTTGAAGAGGATTTTGATAGAGGCACCAGTGTTGATTCAGCCTGAGGCTGGGAAGGAATTCGTCGTTTATTGTGATGCATCACACACCGGGTTAGGATGTGTGCTAATGTAAGAAGGGAAGGTAGTAGCGTATGTGTCTCGACAGTTAAGACCACATGAGATGAATTATCCCACTCATGACTTGGAGCTAGCTGCGGTAGTGTTCGCCCTGAAGATTTGGAGACATTACCTGTACGGAGAAAAGTCGATTATCTACACGGACCATAAGAGCACAAGTATTTCCTTACCGAGAAGGAGTTGAATTTAAAGCGTGGAGGTGGATTGAGTTGTTGAAGGATTATGACCTTTCGATTGAGTATCACCCGTAAAGCTAATGTAGTGGCGTATGCGTTGAGTCGTAAGGTAATAACGGATTTGAGGGCAATGTTTGCTCATCTCATCAGTATGAAGATGGTAGCTCGTTAGCCGAACTTCAAGTAAAGCCGACATGGGTAAGTCGATTAAAGAGAAGCGCTTATTGGACGATGTGTTAAGTTCTCGACTCCGGCAAGTGCGGAATGGTGAGGTAGGGATTTTAGTCCCAAGCAGTGAAGGGGCGTTATGTTTTCATGGAAAGGTTTGTATGCCGAAGGACTTTGAATTAAGACAGATAATTCTGAGGGAAGCGCATAGTAGCCCATACGCTATGCATCCTGGTGGAAGTAAGATGTATCGAGATTTGCGTGAATAGTATTGGTGGCCGTGTCCAGGCGGGAGTTTCACGAGTTTGTGGGTAAGTGTTTGACTTGTCAGCAGGTGAAGGTGGAACATCAGTTACCGTCGGGGTTGCTAAAGCCGGTGAAGATTCCACTGGAAGTGGGAGAGAATAACGATGGATTTCGTTAGTGGGTTACCCCGACGCCTACTAAGAAAGATTCGGTGTGGGTGATTGTCGATCGGTTGCGAAGTCCACCCACTTCATACCCGTCCCGTCGACTATCCGCTGCGAAGTTGGCCAAGATATATGTAGCGAAATTGTGAGGTTGCATGGGATACCGGTGTCTATCATATCGGACGGGGACCCTAAATTTACATCTCGGCCTGGAAAGCATTACATGAAGCTTTGGGTACAAGGCTAGATTTCAAAGACAAAGATTTCATCCATGGTGATCGATGGTCAGTCGGAGAGGGTAATCCAGATTCGGAGGACATGTTAAGGGGTGTGTGATTGACTTCAGAGGTAGTTGGGAAGATTATCCGCGTTAGCGAATTTGCATACAACAACAACTACCAATCCAAAGATCCGGATGGCACCCTACGAGGTGCTGTACGGTCGTAGGTGTCGTACCCCTACCTGTTGGATAGAGTTAAATGAGCGGTAGTTGTTGGGTCCAGAATTGATCTCAGAAACTGAGGAAAAGGTTAAGCTAATTCGAGCTCGGTTGAAAGAAGCTTCTGACAGGCAGAAATCGTACGCAGACTTGAAGCATAAGGACATAGAATTCTCAGTGGGTGATCAGGTTTTTCTAAAAGTATCACCTTGGAAGAAGGTTTTAAGGTTTGGACGAAAGGGCAAGTTGAGCCCCAAGTTTATTGGACCTTATCGGGTATTGAGACGTGTGGGGCCAGTCGCGTATCAGCTTGAGTTGCCTCCGGAGGTAAATCAAATACATGATGTTTCCATGTTTCGATGCTGAGGCACTACCGTTCGGATCCATCTCACATAGTGCCGGTGGAGAAAATTGAGGTTAGACCTGATCTGTCATTTGAGGAAGAACCAGTACAGATCTTAGATCGAGATGTTAAGGTGTTGAGGAGAAAGTCAGTTCCGTTGGTCAAAGTATTATGGGGTAATCATGGTTCAGAAGAAGCCACGTGGGAGCCAAAAAAGGCAATGCGACAGCAGTACCCTCATCTCTTTTGATCAGGTAAATTTTGAGGCCGAAATTTCTTTAAGGGGGGTAGAACTGTAACATCCTAGAATTAGGGGTTCTGCATTTTATGCTATTCTATGTGTTTGGCTTGTTTTGCATGTTATCTTGGTGTGTTTGGGGGTCCCGAGGAGGCTCGGGTTCAAGTCAGAGCCTTGGAAAAATTTTGCTTTTGGGCACTTTAGGGGGGAGAGCTAGTTGAGGCAGGCCTTAAGTATATTTACTTGTGGTTGTTGACACAAAAAGGTGAGTGGTGTGGTGGCAAGGTAACACCACTTGAGGAGCATGGAAGTGGCGTCACAAGGGAGCAGGAGGGGGGAAGGAGTTCGAGTCCCATCTGCAGCATCTAGAGCTTTATTTTTGTGCTCCGGGAGAGGAAGAAGTGGCATGCGGCTGGGACTCTTCAAGGTGGTTGTTGAAAGGGTCAAATGCATTTGAATGGATGGAGGAGAGGTGCTTGAAGAGTTTGAATCGGTCAACCGATTTGAATTAGTGGATGGAGAGTGAATGGGGGAGAAAATCGTGGAAGGTGGGGAGAGAGGGGGAGTTGGCCGAAAGTTGGAAGTGTGTGGGGGGAGTGAATTCGGTTAAGAGAAGTAAATGAGAGAGGGTCCTTTTTGAGCATTTTCAGCTTTTGCTAGTAGGAGTGTGTGCCGTTTTCTTTCAAGTTTAGCTAGTGTGCAATTTCGGTCTCAGCATTTTGGGAAGGAATTTTTGTTCTTTTTCTTTACCGAAACCTTTAGTGTTCACTCTGATTGTTCTCCTTTTTCTCTCTTATGCATTTAAGCCGAAACCCCTTTCTGTTTCTGAAGTATTTCTTCTATTCATCTCTTTCACCCTTCTCTTCTAAAAGCCGAAACTTCCTACTTCTTTTACTACTTTATTTTTCTTCTTTTTCTAGCCGAAACCTCTCCTAACCTTTTCTCTTCTTTTGTCGAAATCTCCTTCAAATTCATCTTCTCTCTTCTTTGCTTTTTCATTTTTGTCCCCACAGACCTAACCTCAGTTGCTCATTCCCTTTTTGTTCCATTTCTTCTTGTTCTAGGGATTAAGCCGAAACCTTCTTAACATTGACTGCTTGTGCCAAATCTCCTGGGACTTCATTCGGTTTCTCTCTGTCTAAGGTAAGGAACTTTTCTTTCTCTTCATCTCCTTACTTCACCTAAGGAAGCCGGCCACTCATTCTTTAAGCATAAATCGGTTTTGGGTTCTCTTCCTTAGCGGATTACTTCATCTTTTGTAGCTCGTTTCTGTCATCTTTCATTATTAGCCGAATATCAAGAAGCGAGGTGCTAGGACTTCTTTGGTTGCCGAAAGTCCCTTTCCAATTGGTCTTGCTTGTCCGCGTAAGTAACAAAGGTAAGGAGTTTCTCTCTAGTCCTATACGATTAGTCTCTCTTTGTTGTTCGTATCCATAATCCAACATCTTTGTTAGATAATCGTTGTTTTCATTATAGTACTGTACTGATCAAGATTCTTTCATGGATGCGAGTGCCAGTCAAACTAAGGAGGGGAGTGGACTCGTAGTCCCTGCCCCTAAGTTCAAACGGCGTGCTGTGTCGGCGGTTCAGGATTTTCCGCCAGGTTGTGGTAGAGAGCCGACATCGGCTTGGGATAGGCAGATCACTGTTATTTTTGCTACTGAGAGTGTCGACGATATTGAGAGTCTAGTTCTTCGCGTAATCAGGTGTGTAATTCTCACACCTTTTCTTTATTAATTTGCATTAACAACCATATTGGCTGGGAGCCGAAATGACGGTATTAACAGTCGAGATACCCTCATGAGTAAGGTGGGAGACATCAAGTAAGTACTCTTGTAATTTTTCCTGTCGAATGACATAGCCTAAAATGTATGTATGATTTGATTATTGGTTATACAATGGAATTTGCTTGCATTCATCATAATATGATAATATGTGCATGGGTTTTGGGATATGATATTGATGAAAGGGGAAGTGTATTTTGGTGGCTTTGCCACATGATTCTGTGACATGGTCACATAATTTTGGTGGCTTTGCCACATATTTCAGTGACGTTGTCACATTATTTCGGTGGCTATGCCACATATTTCGGCGATGAGCAGCTGACTGCAGCACGACTGCCATCGATGGTGTGTAGCGGTGAGGGTTGATTGTAGAAATCCCCACTGGTGTGTTTGGCAGGAATGGGCGGTGTGTAGCGGATGGATAACTAGGTTGGGTTGGGTTTGCATCATATTGCATCCGTTATCTGCTATATTGTGCTAATAGGGCTAAGGCCCAGTTCGTGTCTGAATGGGCTTCGCCCAATGTGATTTTGTAAGGGCTAAGGCCTAGATGGTATTTGAATGGGCTCGGGCCTAGTTATGGTTCATGTGGGGAAATTGCACACTGAGTCTTCTTGACTCACCCCTCTGTTTAATTTTTACAGGTGATTCTTAGTTCAGCGGATATGGGCCGGGGTGGACTTTGTGGTGGCCATGCACTATTTTAGTAAACTCGATTTTACTTATCTTTAAATTTATTTTAATTTGGGATTCTGTTATGTAATAAGGCCACTGATATTTTAATTTGGTTTTATTTTAAACGCATTAATTATCTTTATGAATTAATTGGAACGGGGTTTTCTTAAAAATGTAAATAACTATTTTCCGAAATGTAACAAAACAATTTACAAACAGTAATGGATAACACGTCGGTTTCACTTAAAGCATCAACAAGTGTTTTCGAAATATCACCTACCCACAATAGTTCAAGTTCAATTTTCACAGTAAATGAAATTTCCAAGTTAATTACAAGTTTTCAAAAAAAATGAACACTGAGTTTTCAAACGACCAACCTAACTTGGAATTTACAAGAGAGAGATTCAAACATTTTCAAACGATTGCGAAGTGGCATGAAAAACCTTTTATGTGACGCTCCAGATCCGGTCGTAACGTCTAGGCCGGGTTTGGGGTGTTACAATGCATGCATGTAAAAATAGGGTGGCAAAATGGCTTTGCAAATAGCCTATTTTTTTCACACGGGCGTGTGTCTCGGCCGTGTGCGACACACGGTCATGTTGCACGGCCATGTGTACCCTGGTGTTGATATTAAAATCATGTCAGTATGCTCCACACGGTCTCACACATGGGCGTGTGACTGGCCGTGTGGTATAAGTCAGTATACCCCCTAATTGGCACATGGCCTAGCACATGGGCGTGTGACTTGGCCATGTTGCATAAGTTAGTATACCCTACAGGATTGGCATGGCCTAGCACACGGCCTGACACACGGGTGTGTGTGGCCACTTATAAGGGCACACAGGCTAGACACACGGGCGTGTAGTTGGCCGTGTGACCCAAGTCAGTATGTACCCCCTATTTTCACACGGCCGGTGACATGGGCGTGTTTAGTGGCCGTGTGAGACACACGGGTGTGTGTCCCTTGTTTTGAAAATTTTTTCAAAGTTTCTTGAAAGTTTTATAAGTTATCGGTTTAGTCTCGAACCGCTCCTAAAGCATGTTTAAGGCCTTGTAGGCTATTATAAGAGACAAATTGATTGAGATGGAATGATGATTGTATGAATTGATCGAATGTATGAGAAAGGTACGGATATATGTGTTATAAGTTCGGTAATGCTCCGTGACCCTATTCTGGCGTTGAATACGGGTGAGGGGTGTTACATTTATTGGTATCAGAGCTACGATTTAGTCAATTCTAGGACTAATGTAGCATATGTGAGTCTAGCTATACATGCCATGTAACAGCCCGATTTAGGGTCGGAACAGTGGTTGCGAGACCACAAATCCGAAGTAGAAATATGAGTTTTATGATTTTTATAAGGCTTATGAGGTGTTTGCATGATTGTGTGAAAATTTCTTGAAGAAATTTTATTAATTAGTGAATAAATTGTCCATTAGGACTAAATTGTAAAGATTAGAAAAATATGAGATTCTAGAAGATTTAAGTATGAAATAGAATTATAAAAATTACTAGAGGTCCTTATTTAGCAATTAGACCATTAAATGTTTAGATGGACAAAAATGGACATGGGAAGGAAAAATCTCAAGGAAGAATCATTAAGGGCATTTTTATCATTTGGTAAATAAAAGAATTAAAAGGAAAAATAAAGCCAAAATCATGTCCATCTTCCCTAAACTTGGCCCAAGCTTGATAATCAAGAAACACGAAGCCCGGATCGAAACCGAGGCAAGAAAAATGTGTTGGACTAAATTGAACATCTACACACATTTTGGATACCAAGGTAAGTTTGTATGAACTTAAAGTTATACAATATTATTATACTTGTAATTATTTTATTTTATGAGAAATGTATTTAAATTCCATGAAGTAAATTATGATTCTTTGATAAGGTTAAAAATGTGAATGTATTAAGTCGAAGTCCCGGTTGAAGATTCGTAATAACGAGGATACCTATGTCACCACATGAGATAAGGAAGGTCCAGTATTAGACCATGTCTGGGACATGGCATCGGCACCAAATGTAGGTCCCGTATAAGGCCATTTCTGGGACATGGCATCGGCACCAAATGTAGATCCCGTATAAGACCATGTCTGGGACATGGCATTGGCATCGAATAAGGAAGGTCCCGTGTAAGACCATGTCTGGGACATGGCTTCGGCACCAAAGGAGGATCTCGTGTAAGACCATGTCTGGGATATGGCATCGACATCCATGTACGATCTCGTATAAGACCATGTCTGGGACATGGCATCGACATCGAGGTAAGATCTCGTGTAAGACCATATATGGGATATGGCATCGGCATCAAGAGGAGATCCCATATAAGACCATGCCTGGGACATGGCATTGGCATCGAGATACATGTATGGTGAGATTGAGTATCCCCCGATATTCCGAGTAGTTTAACGGGTAAAAGAGCTGAGTATGTAAAGTTGATAAAGAGCTAAGTTATGCAAGAATGACAAAGAATTCCATTTGAGCTAAGGATGATAATAATTTAAGTTTAAGTTCAAGATTTACATAAGTGCTAAATTATGTGCTGAAGTGATACAGGTACCATGAGTAAAATTTCAAGTTTTGAAACTATAATGTGATATGTGAGGGGTAAGAGTAAGTACGAGTAAGTGTGCCTAAGCACTTGAGAACTTAGGTTGTTAATGTTCTAGGAGATGAATGAATTTTACTATGAATACTTATGTTGCTATAATAATTCATGCAAACTTACTAAGCTAAATGCTTACCCTTCTCTTTTCCCCTTTCCTTGTATTATCGCCAAGCTAGCTCGGGGATCGTAAGACGTCAGAGCTCAGATCACACTATCAACCATTCTTTTGGTATAGTAAAGTAGATTTATTTTGAGTATGGCATGTATAGGAACTTGGTCATTTCGAGTTATGTCATATTTGAAAGCCAAGGTGTTGGCTATTAATGTTATACACTCATTTTGTAAATGACCATTGGAAATTGGCCAATATTTGTCAAGTTTCATAATTTAATGATGAGAAGTTTTATGAAGTGAAAGTTCATGCAAATGATAGAGTAAAATGTGAAGCATATAAGTGATGATTAGAGATTCTTCATAGTGTAATATTGTCATGTTATTTTTTGCTTGTGGTAGTATATGTGTGTTTATGTTTTAGGGTGGCAAATGGCTTGGAAAATAGCCTCCAGTTGTCCACATAGGTAGGCACACGGGCATGTGTCTAGGCCGTGTGTGACACACGGTCAACCCCTATGGTTGTGTTTGTAACACCCCATACCCGAGTCCAAGACTAAGACTGGATACGAGACATTACCATGCTTGAACTCACTTAATCATGTACTTACGGACTATAAAATTTCGTTCTGAATTAAAAACTTCTCTTTCTTAGTCAAATCAGGCATTTCATGGGCCTACGAGGCCTCATACTTACGTCTCGAAACTTTCAGAACTCATCTAGAAACTTTCTCTCCAAACAGGGGTCAAACGTCCATGTGACTTGGGACACGCCCGTGCACCCCTAAAACATGCCCGTGTCTTTCACCCGTGGTGGATACTGGCAATTTACACACGGCCTGGACACGCCCGTGGCCCCAAACCGTGCCTAAAACCCCAAAGATCCCCGCCAATGCCCCACGGCCAAGGCACACGCCCGTGCTTACCACCCGTGGTGCACACTGACTACCTTAACACGGCCTAGAGTCTAAACACACGCCCGTGTGACTGGTCCGTGGTCTATTCTGACTTAAGATACAAAGGTACAAGGTGCACACGGCCTAGACACATGCCCGTGTGTCCATCTGTGTGGGCACTTAGAGGCTATTTACCAAGCCAATTGCCACCCTGAAATCAAGACCAAACTCATGCTCAATTCAGCAACTCAAGTATTACATCTATCATGAACAAGGATGCATACTTCATTGATAGATTAAAACATACATACTTAATCATTCATGACTCATCTCTTTAGCCATATATAAAAAGAATACTAGGCTTGATAGCCAACACTTTGGCTAGTTTTAAAACCTATCTCAAAATGAAATGTTTCCTATACATGCCATACTTAATATAAACAACTTGGCTATACCAAAATAGCGAGTGATAGTGTGCTCCAAGCTCCGGTGATGATGATCCATGAGATTAGCTTGGCGGGACTACATGGAAAGAAAGAATAAAGGACGTAAGCATTTAGCTTAGTAAGTTTGCATATAATGCACGTAGCAACATACTTGCTCAATATAAACCATTTAACATAAACAATGGTATCATAAATTTCAGCTATTTAAGCTTACTTACTCATCATCGATTCTTACATATCTCATGATACTTACTAGTCTCATACTCGTGAGGTAAACAAGGTACTGTGATCACTTGATCACATAGATCAGCATGCTCTACAATAATAATTATAATCTCTAGTTCATCATTCATAATATGAGTAATACTCATTTCTAACTTGATAATAGCTTTTCTTACTTGTCTTTCTTATTATCATTTTAACTTTACTCATTTGCCCGATGAGTTTCTGCGAATAACCGAGGATACTGAATCTCATCCCACATAGTTCGATGCCAAAGCCATATCCTCAATATGGTCTTACATGGGATCTCTCATCATGGTATTGATGCCATGTCTTGACATGGACTTACTCAAAGTCTTCCTTGTGTGTTCCCTTGGGAACTTACCATTGCCATGTCTTGACATGGTCTTACTTGGTATCTTTACTCATGAACTGGTCAATGCCGAGCCTTGGCTTGGACTTACATGAAATCTTTCTTGTTACTCACCAATGCCATGCCTTGGCTTGGACTTACATGGAATCTCTACCTCATGATAGCTTTTCAATGCCAAGACTTGTCTTGGACTTACATGACATCTTTGCTTGGAGACTCACCAATGCCATGCCTTGGCTTGGGCTTACACGGGTCTTCATCTCATAGTAACTCTTCAATGCCAAGACTTGTCTTGGACTTACATGATAACTTGCTTGATTGCCGATTCCATGCCTTGGCTTGGTCTTATACGGACTTTCTTATCTCGTGTGGTAGATCGAGTATCCTAAGTAATTCAACTTCAATCGGGACTTTCTCATGCTTAATCTCATTAATTTCTTTATTTAACATATCAATAAGCATTTCTATGGTGATAATGTACATTATACTAAGCAATTCAATGATAATAATCATAAAGCTTAGAAATCATACAAACTTACCTCAATATACAAAATGTATGTAGATATGCAATTTAGTCCTCGACTTTGTTCTTGCCTCGATTTTGATCCGGGCTTTGTTTTTCTTGATCTATAATAATAATTAGATCATTTAATACTCACATTGACTAAATTGACTCTTAACTCATACTTTGGCAAAATTACTATTTTGCCCCTAAACTTTCTCTTATTTGCACTTTTGCCCCTAGGCTCGTAAAATGATTCTCACTTAACTTTCTTAAACATCATGCTTATCTAATTCATTTTCTCTACTATAACAATCATCAATTCTCACTATTTCTAATAGGTATGACCAATTTCATAACTATTACAAATTAGTCCATACTATCATTTTTCATGAAATTCACTAAGGAAAAGATGTTTATCTAACATCAAACTCTCATAAACTTCCATAAAATATAATTTTACATGCATGATACACATGGGTAGATTTTTGAATATGCTTCTTAGCTCATCTTATAGCTAAAAATAGCTAATTCATAATACGAGGACTCTAAAAATACGAAGAATATTAAAAACGGGGCTAGGATGACTTACTTGCAAGTTTCAAAAATTTGAAGAACCCTAGCTATGGAGTCTCCCAATTTTTGGCACAAGGAAGAAGATGAATGAAATTTTTATCATCTTTTTCCCATTTTAATCATTTAATTGGTAAATGACTAAAATGACATTCTCTTTAAAAATTTACAATTTATTAACTCATGTCCATTTTTGTCCAAAACTTATAATTTGGGCAAATTGCTGTTTAAGGACTTTTAATTTATATTCTAAAGCTATTTCATACAAAAAGCTTCTAGAAACTCATATTTTGCAACTTTTGCAATTTAGTCCTATTTGATCATTCCATGTCAATTTCACAAAATTTCTACATGGAGCTTTAATACTATCACGCAAACATGTCATAAACCTTAAGAACTCAATTTACTAACTCAGATTTGTGGTCTCACACCACTATTCTGACTAGGCTCTGAATCGGGATGTTACAGTGTTCATAGGCCGTGTGTCCCCTACATCAAATTTGCGAGAATTTGATTTGTCACACGGGCCAGCACACGGGCATGTGCCGAGGCTGTGTGCTCCTTAAGGGGTTGCTAACGTCATAAATAGAATACCCCTAGTTTTCACACACGGGCGAGGACACGGGCGTGTCAAGGCCGTGTGAAGGACACGGGCCAAAGACACGGACGTGTGTCCGGCCGTGCAAAAACCCCTGTAGGTTCGAAATGAAAATAAATTCTACACGGGCTAGGGAAATGGGCGTGTGTGAACACACGGCCTGCCCACACGGGCGTGTGGCCAAAATTTTTTTTCTAAGAGTGCAAAGATTTCTGGTTTTGTTCCGAAACCTCCCGAATGTATGTTTAAGGCCTCGTGGGCCCATAAAAAGGATGTTAAGAATATAAGTGAGAAGTTTTAAGTTGAAATGAAATTTTATATTTCAAGGTTGTGTGTTTAAGCAAGTTAAGTAAGGTAACGCCTCGTACCCGGTTTTGGCGTTGAACACGGGTAAGGGGTGTTACATTTAGTGGTATCAGAGCTACGATTTAGTCAATTCTCGGAGTAACGTAGCGTATGCATGAGTTTAGTTATACATGCAATACATATGAGTATTTATATAATGATAGTGTGACGACTCCTGACGATTTAAATTGTGTTTTCGTATAGTAAATGGATCCCGATAGAGCTGTGGCGGATGATGTAGAAAGTAACACACCAGCTTCTGCTGAAGGGACAGTGTCGAATGAAAATGAGAATAGACCTACGACTGTGAGTCTGAGAGGAGGAGAAGAGGCTAGGGAAGCCTTTCTCCACATGATGAATGCATGGTATACAGAGTTCGTTTGTGCGAACCCGAATGCACAACCTCCTCCACGCCCGCCTGTTGCTCAACCTACCCCAGTAGCTCCTCAAGTGGTAGAAGTGGTAAGAAGAGAAAAGCCTTCGGTAGATAGAATCCGAAAGCAATGAGTCGAGGAATTCCGAGCCAGTAAAGATGATGATCCAGAGAGAGCAAAATTTTGGCTTGAAAATACCATCAGGGTATTTGATGAATTATCTTGCACACCTGAAGAGTGCATGAAATGTGTAGTGTCTCTTTTGAGAGATTCTGCTTATCAATGGTGGAACACCCTTGTGTCGGTTGTACCAAGGGAAAGGATTACATGGGAATTTTTCCAAGAAGAATTTCGAAAGAAGTACATTAGCTAAAGGTTTATCGACCAGAAAAGAAAGGAATTCCTTGAACTGAAACAAGGCAAGATGATAGTAACTGAATACGAGCGTGAGTTTGTAAGGCTCAGTAAATACGCTCGAGAGTGTGTCTCCACTGAGGCCATCATGTGCAAGCGGTTTGAGGACGAATTAAATGAAGATATCAGATTATTTGTTGGTGTCCTTGAGCTGAAAGAATTTGTTGTGCTAGTGGATAGGGCTTGTAAAGCCGAGGAACTGGTGAAAGAGAAAAGAAAAGCTGATATGGAGTCTCGTGACTCAAGAAAGAGATAATTGAATAAGTCATTTCAGTCCTCGTCCAAAAAGTCGAGAGATTTCCCTACCCAATCGGCTACTTCCGCCGGGTTTTCAAGTAGAAGCAAGAGTAAACAGTACTCGGGGATTAAAGCTCAGACTACCTCAGTTGCTAGCATTGGGAACACTCGACCTAATAGATCGGAATGTCCACAATGTGGCAGATGTCATCCCAGCGAGTGCCAAGCTCATGAGAGGGCCTGTTTTAAGTGTGGTTCCCAGGATCATTTTATCAGAGAATGCCCTGAGATGGTGGAGAAAGAGAAAATTCAGAGTGCGATATTGGGAAGCACTACTAGAGGAAGACAACAGAGAAACCCGGGAAGTGGAACAAGTAGTAAGAATACACCTAGAGAGCAGGCTGCGAGATCTGAGGGTAGAGCGCCTTCCAGGACTTATGCCATTCGCGCTCGCGAACAGGCATCATCCCCTGATGTAATTACGGGTACATTTTCTCTCCATGATACTAATGTTGTTGCTTTAATTGATCCGGGGTCTACCCATTCATACATTTGCATGAAATTAGTATCTAGCATGAACATGCCTGTAGAGTCTACAAAGTTTGTGATAAAAGTGTCCAATCCTTTAGGCAAAAGTGTATTGGTTGATAAGGTATGCAGAGGTTGCCCATTAATGATTAGAGGTCATTATTTTAAGGCAAATCTCATGTTATTTCCATTTGATGAATTCGATATAATTATTGTTATGGATTGGTTAACTACTCATGATGTGACAGTAAATTATGGAAAGAAATACATTGAATTGAGATGTGAAAACGGGAACACTCTTCGTGTTGAGTCAGATGAACAGGACAGTTCGCCTGTAATGATTTCTCATATGGCTGCTCAGAAATATGTAAGAAAGGGGTACGAAGCATATCTTGCCTTTGTCATGAATGCAAAGGAAACTGAGTTAAAGATTGAATCAGTGCCGATAGTGTGTGAGTATCCAGATGTATTTCCAGAAGAATTGCCAGGGTTGCCTTCGGTTAGAGAGGTTGAATTTGGTATTGAGTTAGCTCCTGGTACTGCACCCATATCGATTGCTCCTTATAGAATGGCTCCAACTGAGTTGAAGGAATTGAAGGCACAGTTGCAAGAGTTGACGGACAAAGGTTTTGCAAGACCAAGTTATTCTCCATGGGGTGCTCCAGTGTTATTTGTGAAAAAGAAAGATGGTTCCATGAGATTATGTATAGATTACCGACAGCTTAATAAGGTAACTGTGAAGAACAAGTACCCATTGCCAAGGATTGAAGATTTATTTGATCAATTAAAGGGAGCCATTGTATTCTCCAAGATAGACTTGAGGTTCGGTTATTACCAGTTGAGAGTAAAAGACTCAGATGTGCCGAAGACTGCATTTCGGACAAGGTATGGGCACTATGAATTTTTAGTCATGCCTTTTGGATTAACAAATGCCCCTGCTGTGTTTATAGATTAATGAACCGCATATTTCGGCCATACTTGGATAAGTTTGTTGTGGTTTTTATTGATGACATACTGATATATTCTCGTGATGAGAATGAACATGTCGAGCATTTAAGGACAGTTTTACAGATTTTACGAGATAATTAGTTGTATGCCAAGTTTAGCAAAAGTGAGTTTTGGCTCAAAGAGGTTGGATTTTTGGGGCACATTGTCTCGGAAGATGGAGTCTGAGTCGACCCAAGTAAAATTTCAGCTATTGTGGATTGGAAACTGCCGAAAAATGTGTCTGAGGTTAGAAGTTTTTTGGGCTTAGCTGGCTATTACCGACGGTTCGTCAAGGGATTTTCCATGATAGCTACACCGGTGACGAGGTTATTACAGAAAGATGTAAAGTTTGAGTGGATCGAAAAGTGCCAACAGAGTTTCGAGAAACTAAAAGCATTGTTGACAGAGGCTCCAATTCTAGTGCAACCTGAATCGAAAAAAGAATTTGTGATCTACAGCGATGCATCCTTGAATGGATTGGGCTGTGTACTTATGCAAGAGGGCAAGGTGGTAGCATATGCCTCTAGACAGTTAAAGCCACACGAGAAGAATTACCTGACGCATGATTTTGAGTTGGCTGCCATAGTCTTTGCATTGAATATTTGGAGAAACCATTTGTATGGTGAAAGATGTCGGATATTCACCGATCATAAAAGCCTAAAGTACTTGATGACTCAGAAGGAATTGAACTTAAGGCAGCGAAGATAGTTGGAGTTGATAAAGGATTATGAGCTGGTTACTGATTACCACCCGGGAAAGGCGAATGTAGTCGCTGATGCTTTGAGTAGAAAATCCCTATTTGCTTTGAGGGCTATGAATACACGAGTGACCTTATCAGACGATGGTTCCATTCTAGCTGAGTTGAGGGCTAGACCGATGTTCCTTCAAGAAATTTATGAGGCTTAGAAAGATGATAGTGTTTTGCAAGTCAAAAGAGTTTAGTTCGAGTCAGGTGTTGAGTCCGACTTTCGGATTAATTCTGATGGATATTTGATGTTCAGAGACAGAGTCTGTGTACCGAGGAATGAGGAGCTAATTCGAAAGGTTTTGCATGAGGCACATAGTGGATGCTTATCTATACATCCGGGTAGCAACAAAATGTATAATGATTTGAAGAAATGGTATTGGTGGCCGAGTATGAAGAAAGATATTTCTGAGTTTGTATCAAAATGCTTGATTTGTCAGCAAGTGAAAGCTGAGCACCAAGTACCTTCGGGTCTGCTTCAACCTATTATGGTTCCCGAATGGAAATGGGACCGTGTTACCATGGATTTTGTAACGGGTCTACCGTTGACACCGAGTAAGAAAGATGCCGTATGGGTAGTGGTAGATAGACTTACGAAGTCGGCCCACTTCATACCTGTATGCGTAGATTATTCACTTGATAAGTTGGCAGACTTGTATGTTTCCGAGATTGTGAGGCTACATGGAGTGCCTCTATCGATTATATCAGATAGAGATCCGAGATTTACATCCTGATTTTGGAAAAAGTTGCAAGATGCCTTAGGCACAAAGTTGAGTTTTAGTACGGCTTCTCACCCCAAAACCGACAGACAGTCGGAGAGACTAATACAGATACTTGAGGATATGCTCCGGTGTTGTGTTCTTGAGTTTCAGGGCAGCTGGGAGAAGTACTTACCGTTGATAGAGTTTGCTTATAGTAACAGTTTTCAGTCAAGTTTGAAAATGGCGCCTTATGAGGCTTTGTATGGGCGTAAGTGTCGAACGCCTTTATATTGGACTGAACTCAAGGAAAATCAGATTCACGGGGTCGATCTGGTTAGAGAAACCAAAGAGAAAGTAAGAGTGATTCGAGATTGTTTAAAAGCTGCTTCTCATAGACAAAAATCCTATTCGTATTTAAAACGAAAAGAGATCGAGTTTCAAGTCAGTGATAAAGTATTCTTAAAAGTATCACCATGGAAGAAAGTTTTCAGATTTGGTTGGAAAGGCAAATTGAGTCCGCGTTTTATCGGACCATATGAGATCATCGAGAGGATAGGACTGGTAGCCTATCGATTGGCTTTGCCCTCCGAGTTGGAAAAGATACATGATGTATTCCATGTGTCTATGCTACGACGCTATCTATCAGATCCTTCACATGTGATTACACCGACAGAGGTGGAAATTCAATCTGACATGACATATGGCGAAGAACCGATGAAGATTCTAGCACAGGAAGTTAAACAGCTAAGGAATAAAAGTATAACTCTTGTGAAAGTATTATGGCAAAGGCATGGGGTAGAAGATGCTACATGGGAGCCCAAGGAGGCTATGAGAAACCAGTATCCAAACCTTTTTGCTGGTAAGATTTTCGGGGACGAAAATCCCTAAGAGGGGAGAATTGTAACAGCTCGATTTAGGCCCTAGTCGGAACAGTGGTTGCGAGACCACAAATTCAAAGTAGAAATATGAGTTTTATGATTTTTATAAGGCTTATGAGGTGTTTTCATGATTGTGTGAAAATTTCATGAAATTTTTTTTATTAATTAGTGAATAAATTGTCCATTAGGAATAAATTGTAAAGTTTAGAAAAATATGAGATTCTAGAATATTTAAGTATGAAATAGAATTATAAAAATTACTAGAGGTCCTTATTTAGCAATTAGACCATTAAATGTTTAGATGGACAAAAATGGACATGGGAAGGAAAAATCTCAAGGAAGAATCATTAAGGGCATTTTTATCATTTGGTAAATAAAAGAATTAAAAGGGAAAATAAAGCCAAAATCATGTCCATCTTCCCTAACTTTGGTCGAAAATCACAAGGAAGACATATCTAGGGTTTCTTCAACTTCCAAGCTTGATAATCAAGAAACACGAAGCCCGGATCGAAACCGAGGCAAGAACAAGGTGTTGGACTAAATTGAACATCTATACACATTTTGGATACCGTGGTAAGTTTGTATGAACTTAAAGTTATACAATTGTAACATCCTAAATCGGAGCCTTTGCATTTTACCTGATTGCATGTAGATAGTATGGTTATCATGCTAGTTTAGGGTATTTTCGGGACCAGGCATGAGCGAGGGGTAGGCTAGAGTCTTAGCGAAAATTTTCTTTTGGGCACTTTGAAGGGGGAGATGAATGGGACATGAGTTAAGGGTAATTGGTGGTATGTTTTGACACAAGGAATGCCTTGGTAAAATGGCAAGGAGGTGCCACTTAGAGCACAAGGGAGTGACGCCTCAGGGAAGCTGAAGGGGACTTGGTTCGAGCTGCGGGAATCTCCTTTTGAGCATTTCTTTTTGATGCCAAGACCAGGAAGTGTTGTACTCAGTTGGGACTCTGGTGGATGAGTATTGAAGGAGTTAACAGATTTGGATAAGAGGAGAAGAGAAATCTTAGGAGTTTGAAACATTCAAATTGGTTTGAATGAGTGAATAGGAGGAAATTTAGGAGGAAAAGAAGGGATTGATGAGAGTGGAGGTTTAGCCGAATTTTGAAGGTAGTAGGTGGTGTTGGGCATTCGATTCTTGTGTGTTTAGGGGTGTGCCGAAATTTGGGTGTGGGTTTCTTCCATTTTTGGTTTTTGTAAGTGCTAGTTGGGGGGTGGCCGAATGTTGGTAAAGGCCTTGAGGAAGTGTTGCATATTCGGCTAGATAGGGAGCCTTAGGATATTTTTTTCCTCTCATTCTTTTGTGTCGAAACCACACTTCTTATTTGTCATTCTTCTTTTCTCTCAAATACCAAAAGTGAGTGGCCTTCCAAGTTTCTTTTTCTTCTTCTCTTGGTGCATAACCGAATCCTCCTAGCACTTTACCAACTCTTCTTTCTTTCTTTTGGGTGCAGCAAGAGCCGAAACTTCATTTTTCATCTCTTCTCTTCACCTCTTTTCTTTGTTAGCCGAAACCTTCTGAAGCATTAACCTTTGTCGAAAACTTTGATACTCTCCTCTCTTCTCATTCACCACTTTAGCCGAATATCTCTTGTTAAAGGGTACCTTTCTATTTCATCTCTTTTCTTTTCATAGCTGAACGATTTCGGCATTTGGGGTAGGTTCTTAGTATTTTGGCTGAATCTCCCTAACTCTCTCTCATTCTCTTTTCTCTTTTCCCTATCATTTTCTTTGGAAGGAAAATTCGAAATCCCGGGGCACTCAAACCTTCTCTTTTGACTCTTGGTTGCAGTGGATCGCCGTCTTTGATCTGTCGTCATTCCCAATCGGTTTTGCTAGTGTTGTGGTAAGTGTTCTGTCGATTCAATCATCTCTTATAGCGTTAAATGCCGAAGGCATAGATCCAATTCTATTTGATGCTTGGCCGAATGTAGGTGGAAGTTGTGACGCATACTTTGGATCTTTCGGGATTAGTTGGTTTGTGAATAAAGTCTGAGCTTCAGGATTTGCCGATTTAGGTAAGGGTTTAACTTTGGGTCTTAGTTCCTTACGATTCGTTTCACTACTTTAATCCGTTTAGTGATCAAGGTGTGCTCATGGACTCTAATGCCAACCAAGCGGTAGGAAGGGTTGGATCTGTAAACCCAACCCCTAAGTTTAAGAAACGGGCAGTGTCAGCGGTTCGCGATTGGCCACCGGGTTGTGGGCCGGCATCTGAGCAAATAGCAGTAGTGTCGATTAACGAGAGTGTCGACGTAGAAAGTATCGTGTTACGAGTAATCAGGTGTGTAACTCTTACACACTTCATATATTTAATGTGCTGTTATTTGTGATTTGTCAAAAGCCGAAATAACTGTAGAAATCGATAAGTTACCCTTGTGGGTAAAAGCGAGGACTCCAGGTAAGTCCATCTTGGTGGCTAACGTTAATTGCCTCTGTTAAATCTGCATATGCCATATTAGATTACTCCTAAATGTTAAGCATGATTATATTGTATTGACAAGCATGTTTATGAAAATGGGTATGATGAGAGGAGGGGGAAGGTATGATTATAAGACTGTCACCAGTGGTTAGGTACCACACGTGGGTTGGCCCCACATATTAATATTTTGTGACTAAGTCTCGGTGGTTTGGAACCACCGGTGGTTAGGTACCACATATGCTTATTCTGTGACTCGTCCCAGTGGTTTGGCACCACAGTGGGTTGGCCCCACATATTGATATACGGGATCGTCACCAGTGGTTAGGTACCACAAGTGGGTTGGCCCCACACATGATTATTTGTGACTTTGGTCCCCAGTGGTTTGGAACCACCAGTGGTTAGGTACCACCAGTGGCTAGGTGCCACAAGGGGTAGAATTGGGAGTTCGAATGGATAGGTTGGATGGATTGCATGACATACATATTTGCATATGAAACTGTGTAAGAGCTTAACATCTTTCGGATGGGGATTTATACACTGAGTCTCGGTGACTCACCCCTTCCATTACTTTTTGCAGGTAATTCCTAGTTTGCGGATATGGAGTCGGGATTGGACTCGAGGTGGCCATGCACAGTAATTTTGGTTTTTAGTTTAAAAGGTTAATTCGGGTTTATTTTACTTAAAGTTTGGATTTCCGCTATGTAATAAGGCCATTCAGATTTTATTTTGGGATTATTCATTTTGTTTCTTTTAACCGACGTTTAAACACTAAAGGCATGCCTAATAAACTCGTAAAATGGACGTTTTTAAAACTTTAACGAATTTTCGGAATTTCCAAAATTTTTACCGTCGGGTATTTATCAAACACGCCATAATAACAAGGCAACTCTGTCTTCTTTAAAACTAAGTTTCGAAAGAATTTTAACAAATGGCTTAACACAATTCGGGTTTTATAAAATCAAAGGTTTTCTTTTCAACATTGAGACGACAACTTGTTTTCCAAAAACGTTTTCTTCCCTGTGACACGCCAGATCCGGTCGTAGCGTTTTGACCAGGTTTGGGGTGTTACAATTGTGGTATCAGAGCCCAGTTTAAAACTCAGATTTGGGGATTTTGGGCTCAAAACGTTTCCTAAAGATGGGTTTTGGAAACATGCATGTTTATAAATAACACAGGAGGGTTTTCTCGGCATGGCCCCTGCGTCTCCGGCCCAAGTCCGCCAGGTAAGTATTCAGAACTCACTGTGTGTTATATATATATGTGTGGGCTTGATGGGCTTTAAGGGACGTAGATTATTTTATTTAGAGCTTGATGGACCTTAGGCCTAGTTAAACAACTCTCAATTGCATAAGACTTAATCTAGCCGAACAAACACTGTAGACAAGTCGCAAGACTAGGTGTGGCAACAGGCATGCGCATGTCTAGGATTGGATCAGGAAGAGCACAGTACTTAGCGATCCTAGTGACTCACCTCCTCTTCATTTGGAATCCTGCAGTGCGTAGTATTTGTTCACCCTAGCCACGAGGATTTGTTGACGGGCCAAAATCTATAACTAAAACCGGAGGGACCAACCACACGATTTTCACAAAATTTGCTGAGATGTCCCTAGTAAAAAAATTTGAAACACCCCGGTTGGCAAAATTACCAAAATACCCCCAGTTTTCAAATTACCAAAATACCCCAAAATGCAAAATTACCTTATTTGAGAAAGGAACCTATTTTGGAAAATTACGAAAATACCCTATAGGATAAATTACGAAAATACCCACAGGTAGTGAAACGATGAAACACCCTACATGATGAATGTAAGTTCGTGGATGCTACTTGTATGTGGATGGTTGATGATTGAGCGTATGTGCTTCTTAGGACTAGAAGATGTGAACTTGAGATGAAACTTGTGGATGTGATTAGAATTCGAAAGAACTACTCTTAAACTCATTGTTCATAAGACTATTGCGTAGTTGTCGGTGGAAGAAAACTATTAATTCATAAAAATTTCTAATCGGATAAGCGTCAATCGGAAGAATAAGTACAAGGGGTCGGAGGGCGTCGCCGGCGTGGTCGTGGTAGGGGTAGAATGACCGCGTTAGAGCCAGTAGGGTCTGGCCACGGGTTAGGAAACGAGATGCCGGATCTGCCGACTGTAGAGGGAGAATTTTGGGATCAGGCACCCGGAGATGATGCAGTATCTCGAGGCGATGTTGCGGGTCCTCGAAAGAGTTACTGGGGCAAGCACGGGTTCAGGAGCTCGGAAATCTGTGTCAGAACGACTCCGAGCCAACGGAGCGGAGATGTTTAGGGGTGCTTCTAGTGTAGCCCCTAACATAGTTGAGTATTGGTTAGAAGCGAGTGAGCGCATAATGGATGACCTCGACTTCACGGTGGAGGAGAAGTTGAAGGGGGTCATGTCTCTTCTTCAAGACAATGCTTATCGGTGGTGGCTCACGGTAAAGGAGGAGTGCGCGCCACGGACCAGTTGGTGGGATTTCTTTAAGGAGTCATTTCGGGAAAAAATGCGTTGGGGCGGCTATGTGGATGCACAGAGGAAGGCATTCTGAACACAGTGCGAGTGAAGTAAGTGCAGTATCTGAATACGAGGCGGAGTTTCTGCGGTTGAGTCGTTACGCTCGAGGGATTGTAGCGACTGACTATGAGCACTGTGTACGGTTCGAAGATGGACTAAGGGATGAGTTGAGGGTGTTGGTAGCACCGCAGCGAGATATGGACTTTGCGGTCCTGGTCGAGAAAGCTAAAATATCTGAGGAGGTGAAGCAAACTGAGAAGCAAAATAAGGATGAGGACCGGAATACGAATGAGAGAAATTTTGGGTCATCGGGATTATCTGGGAGTTTTCAGAAAAGGCCTAGGTTTGATGGGCCAGCTCGTGCTCTGACATCTGCTACTGGGAGTCAGAATTGATCATGTAACTTGTGCGAGAAAGTACATTACGGGGAGTGCAGAAGGAGAATTGGTGGATGCTTCAGGTGTGGGTCTATGGATCATATGGTGAGAGACTGTCCATAGGTGGAATAGGTACAACCAACTGGACAAGGTTCTGATCAGGTTAGGAAGGGTGGACAGCAACCACCAAGGGGCCGTGGTCAAGCCAATGGTGGCAATGGCACAGGACATGGTTGCAGAGCACCAGGTGGAGGTCCAGGTTATGCTGAGGCGAGGCAGCCAGCTTTGGTCTATGCAGCACGTCGCCAAGGGGACGAGGATGCTCCAGATGCGAATACCGGTGCGTACTCTATCATATTATCCTAAGTGTTTCTTTTGGCTTTAGAATTAGAGTTCGCAGCGGAAGCATAGTAGTGAGACTTGGGTAGTATGATTGATAGTTAGTTGGAAATTTCGAGGAGGAAATTTCTTTAAGGGGGGTAGAACAAAATTTTTCAAATGCAAGGCTTGAACTTGGGACCTCTCACACACACCCAAAACACTTAACCACCGGAGCAAATACACATTTGTAACACCCCAAACCCGGCCCAAACACCACGACCGGATCTGGCATGTCACTAAGAAGACTTTATAAAACATGTCGCGTTTTGTTTTATTTTAAAAAAACATAGTTTTGGCGTTTATACGGGTAAACTTCATAGGTTGATAAATTGTAAAAGAAATAAGTTTTATTTAATGCCTTAATGAATATAAAATTGGAATTTTCCTTTGATTTTTATCATTTCAGTACATGCCTTAGTTTAACCTTTTACGTAGGATTTTAGATGTCCAAAAACCCGAAAACCCAAAAGAAAACATAAAAGAATTATAATAACCGGTGGCCTATTTACAATAAAATATAAACCAACTAATTAAAATATTAAAAATAATTAAACTAGTAAAGTCTTTTCTTTGAATCAAAATAATCCTCGCATGGCCACCTTGCGCTCCCCTCAACCGGTCCGATGCACTAGGTGCTACACGAAAGATGTTAAATAATAGGGTGAGTCACGAGACTCGGTGTGCAACCCTCGTGCACCATCAGTTGGGCCTTAGCCCCACGTGAGCAGAATAACAGAGTATAATATATCGAAAATATGCAAAGCCCAACCCAATCCTAGGTTTCCATCCGCTACACACCATCCTTACCTGCCAATCACACCATTGGGGATTTCTATAATCAACCCATACCGCTACACACCATCGATGGCAGTCATGCTGCAGATAGCTGCTCATCGTTAGATCATGGCAAAAGCCACTACAACAGATCATGGAAAAAGCCACTACAACAGAACACTTCCCCTTTCATCAATCACCCACCCCATGCATACATAGAAATTGGCATACATATAAAGCATATCTTCTCGTGAAACATCCACTTTAGAATGTGAGAGATCACTAACACGGTGATTCGCCTTTACCGTTCTCGGGTTTTCAACGACCATGCGGTATTTGGCATTTAACAGAATATCTGAGAATATAACGAGTTTGTATGCATACTAATCAAGCAATCTAAATGGTGTGAGAGTGTTACACACGATTGATGTGTAAGACTACCCTCTATGTCGATACCCTCGCTAATCGGATCGCCCTCTGTCTACAACTTTGCTCAAAAGCGGGAAGAAGCGAAGATAAGGCCTCTCCTATATTCGGCCAAGGGTTAGTGTTTTCCGCATTTATACTTTTAAATTATGAGATCTCCTTACCTTGAAATCCCGAGTAATGTCTGATTCGAGTGCTCTTGAACTCGGCTTAAAAATCTAAGCGATTGAATCCCCTTCAAATCCCGGAATGCCACAAATGAGAGAAAAAACATAAGATCAGTTTCCACATAGCCATTCGGCTAGGGTCTCTAAAACCGGAAAAGATTGAATTACGCGAATCGACACTTACCTTCATTTTTCCTCAAGATTCGACACAAGTAGACACCACAGAGGAAATTCGGCAGTCACAGGAGATGAGATATAGGGATTTCGGCTTTTAAGAAAATCCTGGAAAGATGAACAAGAGAAATACTGATGCATTTTTGGCTCTTAAAAGAAGAAAGGATTAAAAAGATGGGCAAGGAATAGACAGAGAGATTCAGCTAGAAGAAGAAAGAAAAGAAAATAAAGTGAAGAGGAAAGGGCGATTTCTTTTGAGGGAGAGAAGATAGGAAAAGAAAGAAAAACAAATGGGTATGATGCCTTCAAATTTTGGCACACCCACCTAAAGCCAAAACTGAATGCCCCTTTCCTTTCCAACTCTTCAAAATTTCGGCTAACACTAATCTTCTAAAGATAGCTCCCATCTTTTCCTTATTTTTATCAAAACACCTACCCAAAAGTGTCCTACATCACACAACTTCCTCCCTCCTTTTATCAGCTTATTATCCACAAATTAAAAACATTAAAAATCCCTATTTAATAGCCTTGTGCCGTCCCCCCCAACTCCTCTTTAAGTCTTTGAATACGCATCAGTATTTCTCTTGTTTTTAATGTTTTTAATTTGTGGATAATAAGCTGATAAAAGGAGGGAGAAGTGGTGTGATGTAGGACACTTTGAAGTAGGTGTTTTGATAAAAATAAGGAAAAGATGGGAGCTATCTTTAGAAGATTAGTGTTAGCCAAAATTTTGAAGAGTTGAAAAGAAAGGGCATTCGGTTTTGGCTTTTAGGTAGTGTCTTAAATTTGAAGGCATCATACCCATTTGTTTTTCTTTCTTCTCCTATCTTCTCTCCTCAAAAGAAATAAGCCCTTCCTCTTCACTTTCTTTTCTTTTCTTTCTTCTTCTGGCCAATCTCTCTGTGCATTCCTTGCCCATCTTTTTAATCCTTTGTTCTTTAAGAGCCAAAACGCATTAGTATTTCTCTTGTTCATCTTTGAGATTTTCTTAAAAGCGAAATCCCTAGATCTCATCTCTGTGATTGCCAAATTTCTACGTGGTGTCTACTTGTGTGTCGAATCTTGAGGAAAATTGAAGGTAAATGTCGATTCGCGTAATTCAATCTTTTCGATTTTAGAGACCCTAGCCGAATGGCTATGTGGAAAGCGATCTTATGTTTTTCTCTCATTTGCGACATTCGAGATTTGAAGGGGATTCAATCGCTTAGATTTCTAAGCCGAGTTGATAGCACTCGAATCGTATTACTAGAGGATTTCAAGGTAAGGAGATCTGTTAATTTAAAAGTATAAATGCGGAAAACACAAACCCTGGCCGAATATAGAGAGGCCTTATCTTCGGCGTTCTTCGGCTTTTGAGCAAAGTTGTAGGCAGAGGGCGATAGATCCGATTAGCAAGGGTATCGACATGAAGGTAGTCTTACATCAATCGTGTGTGTAACACTCTCACACCATTTAGATTGCGATTGTATGCATACAAACTGTTATATTACAGATATTGTTAAATGCCAAAATCTACCGACATGGGTGTTGAAAACCGAGAAGGGTAAAGGCGAATCACCGAGTTAGTGATCTCTGTCATTCTAAAGTGGATGTCTCTCTTTGAGAAGATATGCTTTATATGTATGCCAATTTCTATGTATGCATGGGGTTGAGTGATTGATGAAAGGGAAGTGTTTCTGTTGTAGTGGCTTTGCCATGATCTCATTGTAGTGGCTATTGCCATGATCGACGCGATGAGCTGACTATGCTGCAGCATGACCGCCATCGATGGTGTGTGTAGCGGTGTGGGTTGATTGTAGAAATCCCCAATGGTGTGATTGGTAGGTAAGGATGGTGTGTAGCGGATGGAAACCTAGGATTGGGTTGGGCTTTGCATATTTTTGATATATTATACTCTATTATGCATTTTGTGGGCTAAGGCCCAACTCGATAGTGCACGAGGGTTGCACTGCTGAGTCTCGTGACTCACCCTATTATTTAACATCTTTCGGTAGCACCTAGTGCATCGGGCCGGTTTGGAGAGCGCAAGGTGGCCATGCGAGGTATTATTTTGATTCAGCAAAAGATTGTACTAGTTTAATTATTTTTAATATTTTTAATTAGTTGGTTTATATTTTATTATAATAAGGCCACCGGTTATTATAATTCTTTTATGTTTTCTTTTGGGTTTTGGGTTTTTGGACATCTAAAGTCCTACGTAAAAAGGTTAAACTAAGGCATGTCTTTGAAATGATAAAAATCAAAGGAAAATTCGATTTTATATTCATTAAGGCATTAAATAAAATTTATTTCTTTTACAATTTATCAACCTATTAAGTTTTTTCAGTATAAGCGCCAAAACTATGTTTTTAAAACAAAACAAAACGCGACATGTTTTATAAAGTCTTCTTAGTGACATGCCATATCCGATCGTGGTGTTTGGGCCGGGTTTGGGGTGTTACAAATAAACTGTAACATCTTAAATCGGGGCCTTTGCATTTTATCTGATTGCATGTAGATAGTATGGTTGTCATGCTAGTTTAGGGTATTTTGGGGACCGAGGCATGAGCTAGGGGTAGGCTAGAGTCTTAGCAAAAATTTTCTTTCGGCACTTTAAAGGGGCTGAATGGGACAGGAGTTAAGGGTAATTGGTGGTATGTTTTGACACAAGGAATGCCTTGGTAAAATGGCAAGGAGGCGCCACTTAGGGCACAAGGGAGTGATGCCTCAGGGAAGCTGAAGGGGACTTGGTTCGAGTTACGGGAATCTCCTTTTGAGCATTTCTTTTTGATGCCAAGACCAGGAAATGTTGTACTCAGTTGGGACTCTGGTGGACAAGTATTGAAGGAGTCAACAGATTTGAATAAGTGGAGAAGAGAAATCTTAGGAGTTTGAAACATTCAAATTGGTTTGAATGAGTGAATAGGAGGAAATTTAGCAGGAAAAGAAGGGATTGAGGAGAGTGGAGGTTTAGCCGAATTTTGAAGGTAGTAGGTGGTGTTGGGCATTCGGTTCTTGTGTGTTTAGGGGTGTGCCAAAATTTGGGTGTGGGTTTCTTCCATTTTCAGTTTTTGTAAGTGCTAGTTGGGGGGTGGCCGAATGTTGGTAAAGGCCTTGGGGAAGTGTTGCATTTTCGGCTAGATAGGGAGCCTTAGGATATTTTTTTTCCTCTCATTCTTTTGTGCCGAAACCACACTTCTTATTTGGCATTCTTCTTTTCTCTCAAATACCAAAAGTGAGTCGCTTTCCAAGTTTCTTTTTCTTCTTCTCTTGGTGCATAGCCGAATCCTCCTAGCACCTTACCATCTCTTCTTTCTTTCTTTTCGGTGCAGCAAGAGCCGAAACTTCATTTTTCATCTCTTCTCTTCACCTCTTTTCTTTGTTAGCTGAAACCTTCTGAAGCATTAACCTTTGTCGAAAACTTTGATACTCTCCTCTCTTCTCATTCACCACTTTAGCCGAATATCTCTTGTTAAAGGGTACCTTTCTGTTTCATCTCTTTTCTTTTCATAGTAGAACGATTTCGGCATTTGGGGTAGGTTCTTAGTATTTTGGCCGAATCTCCCTAACTCTCTCTCATTCTTTTTTCTCTTTTCCCTATCATTTTCTTTGGAAGGAAAAGCTGAAATCCCGAGGCACTCAAACCTTCTCTTTTGACTCTTGGTTACAGTGGATCGCCGTCTTTGATCTGTCGTCATTCCCAATCGGTTTTGCTAGTGTTGTGGTAAGTGTTCTGTCGATTCAGTCATCTCTTATAGCATTAAATGCCGAAGGCAGAGATCCAATTCTATTTGATGCTTGGCCGAATGTAGGTGGAAGTTGTGACGCATACTTTGGATCTTTCGGGATTCGTTGGTTTGTGAATCAAGTCTGAGCTTCGGGATTTTCCGATTTAGGTAAGGGTTTAACTTTGGGTCTTAGTTCCTTACGATTCGTTTCACTGCTTTAATCTGTTTAGTGATCAAGGTGTGTTCATGGACTCTAATGCCGACCAAGCGGTAGGAGGGGTTGGATCGTAAACCCGGCCCTAAGTTTAAGAAAGCAGGCGGTGTCAGCGGTTGGGATTGGCCACCCGAGTTGTGGGCGGCATGCGAGCAAATAGCGGTAGTGTCGATTAACGAGAGTGTCGGCGTAGAAAGTATCATGTTACGAGTAATCGGTGTGTAACTCTTACACACTTCATATGTTTGATGTCTTTGTTATTTGTGATTTGTCAAAAGCGAAATAAGCTGTAGAAATCGATAAGTTACCCTTGTGGGTAAGCGAGGACTCGGGTAAGTCCATCTTGGTGGCTAACATTAATTGCCTCTGTTAAATCTGCATATGCCATATTAGATTACTCCTAAATGTTAAGCATGATTATATTGTATTGAAAAACATGTTTATGAAAATGGGTATGATGAGAGGAGGGGGAAGGTATGATTATCAGACTGTCACCAGTGGTTAGGTACCACATGTGGGTTGGCCCCACATATTAATATTTTGTGACTAAGTCTCAGTGGTTTGGAACCACCAGTGGTTAGGTACCACATATGCTTATTCTGTGACTCGTCCAAGTGGTTTGGCACCGCAGTGGGTTGGCCCCACATATTGATATATAGGATCGTCACCAGTGGTTAGGTACCACAAGTAGGTTGGCCCCACACATGATTATTTGTGACTTGGTCACGGTGGTTTGGAACCACCGGTGGTTAGAGTACCACCGATGGCTAGGTGCCACAAGGGGTAGAAGTGGGAGTTGGATGGATAGGTTGGATGGATTGCATGACATACATATTTTCATATGAAAGCGTGTAAGAGCTTAACATCTTTCGGATGGGGATTTATACACTGAGTCTCGGTGACTCACCCCTTCCATTACTTTTCTGAGTAATTCCTAGTTCGCGGATATGGGCGGGATTGGACTCGAGGTGGCCATGCACGGTAATTTGAGTTTTTAGTTTAAAAGGTTAATTCGGGTTTATTTTACTTTAAGTTAGGATTTCGCTATGTAATAAGGCCATTGATTTTATTTTGGGATTATTCATTTTGTTTCTTTTACCGAGCGTTTAAACACTAAAGGCATGCCTAATAAACTCGTAAAATAGAGCGTTTTTAAAACTTTACTTGAATTTTGAATTTCCAAAACTTTTACCGTCGGGTATTTATCAAACACGCAATAATAACAAGGCAACTTGTCTTCTTTAAAACTAAGTTTGAAAGAATTTTAACAAATGGCTTAACACAATTGGGTTTTATAAAATCAAAGGTTTTCTTTTCAACATTGAGGCGACAACTTGTTTTCCAAAAATGTTTTCTTCCTGTGACATGCAGTTCGGTCGTAGCGTTTTGACCGGGTTTGGGGTGTTACAACAATATTATTATACTTGTAATTATTTTATTTTATGAGAAATGTATTTAAATTCCATGAAGTAAATTATGATTCTTTGATAAGGTTAAAAATGAGAATGTATTAAGTCGAAGTCCCGGTTGAAGATTTGGAATAACGAGGATTCCTATGTCACCACATAAGATAAGGAAGGTCCTGTATAAGACCATGTCTGGGACATGGCATCGGCACCGAATGTGGGTCCCGTATATGACCATGTCTGCAACATGGCATCGACACCGAATGTAGATCCTGTATAAGACCATGTCTGGGACATGGCATTGGCATCGAATAAGGAAGGTCCCGTGTAAGACCATGTCTAGGACATGGCTTCGGCACTAAAGGTGTAACGCCCTGAATTTAGGCCTAGTAGATTTGGGCCTATTGGGTTGTAACGCCCCAAAAATCCTGAAACTTTAAATTTCAGTGCATTGAGGTTGGTATGTATGAGTAACACTTAGAATATTAATTTTAAGGTATTATCGGGATTATTTGAAGTCTTAGAGATAGGGAAGACCATAGGGAAATTTTATTTTTTTTACTTTAGTTGACCCTAGTCTCAGGCATTAGGCCTCTTAAGCAGATTAAGGGGAAAATAGGACACAGATGGGCTTGTGGTCCAGTGGCAAGGTGGCGTCACTAGGGGAGCTACAAGGTGGCGTGAAGAGGTCCAAGGTTCGAGTAGTGGTAAAGTGTTTTTGGAGTGTTTAATTTTGCATAGTGGACGGCCAGAGTTGTGTGGAATTTGGACTCTTTCGTTGAAGTGTTTGAATTGGTCTTGTGACCTGATAAAGGAGGGAATTTCGGATGAGATAAGGGAGATATCATGGAGAAAAATTAGGAGATGAGAAGAGGGAAGAGTTGGTGCCAAATTGGACTGTGGGGGAAGGTAGGATTCGGCTATTGGCTATAAAAGGAGGTGCTGAATTCCTTTGAGAGGTTCCTTTGGTTCCATTGCTTTTCTTTTTCTCCCCCTTAGCCGAATTCTTCCATTTGCCAAAAAAAACCCATCATTCCTTTGCCGAATTTTGGTTTCTCTCTAGCCGAACTCCCCATACCTTCTCTTCTTAAATTCCTTTTCTTGTTCACCTTTAGTTTTAGCCGATCACTTCTCCTCTTCTTCTCCCTATTGGTGCCGAGTTGTCTCTGTCACCATACTAATCTCAAAAGCCGAATTTAGGCCGCAGGATAGAAAGTGGATTTGGTAAGTATTCGGTTAACCTATCTTGTACGTTTTGCTAAAAGCCGAAGGGCTATTTAACTGTCCTATCATTAACTCTGTGATAATAAGGATAAGGTTCAAAGATCGCAAGCGTGGTAGGATCGTTAGCAAGGGTAAGTGTTCTTTACTTCGGTTTAAGGGTTGGCCGAATGGTCATATATGTTGTGAGGGTGACTTGTGTTGGATGCAAGTCATCTATTACTTAGGCTCTAATGTTTAAGTTGGTACAGATCTAAGGTCTAATAGCAGATGGTGTTAAAGCAAGGAGCTATTAAGGCTTGTTGCACAAGGTAAGGCTACGGTGAGGTTTCGATTTTTGATAAAGTTTATATTTAGCCTATGATTAATGATTAAGGAATATCAAAAGTAGGTTCGTGAAAAAGAGGAATTCGCAGCACGCGCTATTACCAGGTGTGTACAAACACTACACACACGCGATATCGGCAATACCGAAAAGCCGAAAAGCTAAAAGTGGCTAAATGGGCCTGCCGAACTTGTGGGCCCAAAACAGCAATGGTTGATATGTGAGCATGAATAATGAATTGGCATGAATAGTTGTATGATTTGATCGTATTCGAGTCCAATGGGCTATATGACCATGAAATTGGTTTAACGGGCTATATTAGCATGAATTTGGGCTTAATGGGTTTTTAGAAATATATGTTAGGGTTTAGTGAACTCTAGGCCCAGTTTGACAAACTCTAGGCCAAGTTTGACAAACTCTTGAATAACATAAAACTCTTGTAATAATCAAATATGACTGTGGACAAGTCGATAGGTTAGGGTGTGGTAATGGACATATGCATGTCTAGGATTGGATCTAGGGAGAGCTTGGTATTTAAGCGGTCCTAGTGGCCCACCTCCTCTTCTCTGGAATCCTACTTGGTGCATAGTGTCTGTTCACTTTAGCCGCGAGGACTTGTTTATGGGCCAAAGTTCATAACTAAAACCCGAGAGGGACCAAATACCCCTGATTTGAGATTTACCAAAATATCCTTAGATTTGTAAAATTACTAAAATACCCCTGATTTAAAAATTACCAAAATACCCTTAGTTTGAAAATTACCAAAATATCCTTAGATTTGCAAAAGTACTAAAATACCTCTGTTTTGCAAAATCACCTAAATACCCCTGTAGGGTAGAATTACAGAAATACCCCTGTAGGGTAGAATTACGGAAATACCCCTGTAGGGCAGAATTACGGAAATACCCCTGTAGGGCAAAATTACGAAAATACCCCTGTAGGGCAGAATTACGGAAATACCCATGTAGGGTAGAATTTCGAAAATACCCCTGTAGGGTAGAATTACAAGAATACCCTTGATTGTGAAATGACTAAAATACCCCTATGTGATGAGTATGAGTTTTATGAATGTTACTCATGTGTATGCCGCATTCATATGATATTCTGTTTAGGATGCATATGGGTGGGAATTATGGTACGGAGGAAGAATTTGAGGATCGCATAGTCGCTTGACGACCGTGGATCCACCAGTGGCTTTAAGCCCATTATATGATTAGCGACTTTCCGCAACGTTGAAAGTAGTGCTGCATTGTGAGTGCTACCATTGGTGTGTAGCGGAGGGTGGGTCGAGCTAGAATTCCCCACAGGTGTATAAGGTTGGAAGGGAAATGGTGTGTAGCGGATGGATTTTTGGGGAGGGTTTTGCATTACCTTGTTTTGCATATGATATGATATGATATGATATGATCTTATATGAGGTCATTGTGGGCTAAGGGCCAAGACCACCGATTTTGATAGGGCTTAGGCCCAACGTGATAATTGCATGTTGATTTGATTGCCAAGGGTCGTACACACTGAGTTTCGAAACTCACACCCTTTTATTTAATGTTTTAGGTGACGCTTGGTAGACGGCTCGACATGGAAGAGGGACTCGGAGATGGCCACATTGCAAGTTAATTAGAAGTTTTTTTTTGTTTATTTGTTTCCAATGACTTTAGTTTAAATCATTTATTTTCATTGGTTGTAATAAGGCCTTGTATCTCCAATTTGACGTTACTTATAGGTTTTATTATTATTTCCGCTGCTTAATTTTTATTTTAACTTAAATAAATTTCTAAAGTTTAACAAGGTTTTCAAAATAACTATAACCTATGGGCTTTTATTTTAAAACATGGGCTTTCTTCTTAACTTAACAAGATTCAAGGATTTTGGGCTTTTAGGCCTTAGATTTTAACTTAGCAAAATTGTTTGAGATTGTGCCTTTGATGTGACATTCCCGGATTCAGCCATAACGTCTGTGCCAGGTTTGGGGTGTTACATTGAGTGGTATCAGTGCCAGGTTGCAAAACTCAGGCTGTGAAATGGGTCTTAGATTTTGGGTTTTTAAAACAAGTGGATTAAAGAGTTTTTGCAGGATCTTGCAGTGTGGTTCCCCGAGCCCTTAACATCGAGCCAAGTAAGTTTTTCTGTTATTTTACTTGTTTAAATAACTTAACTATAATTAGATATTGGGCTACTTTAAACAATAGGTTCTTAGAGACTAAAGCCCGTAGGGAGCTTAAGCCTGTAGTGGATTTACGACCGCGAAATAACTTTTAAATTGTCACTCGCATAAGAAATGTGTTTTAAACAGTGGAACTATGCACTAATTTCATAAAATTCTAACCCAGAAATACGCACGCAATGATGAGCGCTAGAAGAAGTGCAAGGGAGTCGCGACAGAGGCCGTGGAAGTGTTAGGGCTGATGTGCTGATTCAGCTAGTTTGGGAGGTACTGGAGGAGGTTAAAGAAATTGGTGAAACACTTTGGGTTAGGTGCGTGGACTGTAAGAAAAAAAGAGATCGCAGTCTTCTAGGGCCACAGTCTCATTCTGCGAAGCATGTTAAGGTACGTCCAAACTTTCCGGCTTGCGAATATTGTAGAAGGCGTCATTCGGGTAAATGTTGGAGGAAGTTAGGAGCGTGTTTAAGATGTGGGTCTGAGGAGCATAAGGGTCGGGATTGTTCAATCACCATTAAGTCGAGTATGTTTTGTGTGGATGCGATATTTTTGGGTATAGAAACTGTATGCGTGCAATGTTTATGTGTTATTAAATCAGAGTGCGCAGCGAAAGCATAGTGATGAGTCTTGGGTAGTACGATTAATAGTTAGTTGGAAATTTTGAGGACGAAATTTCTTTAAGGAGGGTAGAATTGTAACGCCCCAAATTTGGGCCTAGTAGATTTGGGACTATTGGGTTGTAACGCCCCAAAAATCCCGAAACTTTAAATTTCTGTGCATTGAGGTTGGTATGTATGAGTAGCACTGAGAATATTAATTTTAAGGTATTATCGGGATTATTTGAAGTCTTAGAGATAGGGAAGACCATAGGGAAATTTTATTTTTCTTGCTTTAGTGGACCCTAGTCTCAGGCATTAGGCCTCTTAAGCAGATTAAGGGGAAAATAGGACACAAAAGGGCTTGTGGTCCAGTGGCAAGGTGGCGTCACTAGGGGAGCTACAATGTGGCGTGAAGAGGTCCAAGGTTCGAGTAGTGGTAAAGTGTTTTTGGAGTGTTTAATTTTGCATAGTGGACGGCTAGAGTTGTGTGGAATTTGGACTCTTTCGTTGAAGTGTTTGAATTGGTCTTGTGAGCTGATAAAGGAGGGAATTTCGGATGAGATAAGGGAGATATCATGGAGAAATATTAGGAGATGAGAAGTGGGAAGAGTTGGTGTCGAATTGGATTGTGGGGTAAGGTAGGATTCGGCTATTGGCTATAAAAGGAGGTGCCGAATTCCTTTGAGAGGTTCCTTGGGTTCCATTGCTTTTCTTTTTCTCCCCCTTAGCCGAATTCTTCCATTTGCCGAAAAAAAAACCCATCATTCCTTTGGCTAATTTTAGTTTCTCTCTAGCCAAACTCCCCATACCTTCTCTTCTTAAATTCCTTTTCTTGTTCACCTTTAGTTCTATCCGATCACGTCTCCTCTTCTTCTACCTATTGGTGCCGAATTGTCTCTGTCACCATACTAATCTCAAAAGCCAAATTTAGGCCGCAGGATCGAAAGTGGATTTGGAAAGTATTCGGTTAACCTCTCTTGTACGTTTTGCTAAAAGCCGAAGGGCTATCTGAATGTCCTATCGTTAACTCTGTGATAACAAGGATAAGGTTCAAAGATCGCAAGCGTGGTAGGATTGTTAGCAAGGGTAAGTGTTCTTTACTTCGGTTTAAGGGTTGGCTGAATGGTCATATATGTTGTGAGGGTGACTTGTGTTGGATGCAAGTCATATATTACTTAGGCTCTAATGTTTAAGTATTCGAGTCCAATGGGCCATATGAGCATGAAATTGGTTTAACGGGCTATATTAGCATGAAATTGGGCTTAATGGGCCTTATGGGTTTTTAGAAATATATGTTAGGGTTTAATGAACTCTAGGCCTAGTTTGATAAACTCTTGAATAACATAAAACTCTTGTAATAATCAAACATGACTGTGGACAAGTCGATAGGTTAGGGTGTGGTAATGGACATATGCATGTCTAGGATTGGATCTAGGGAGAGCTTGGCATTTAAGCGGTCCTAGTGGCCCACCTCCTCTTCTCTGGAATCCTAATTGGTGCATAGTGTCTGTTCACTTTAGCCGCGAGGACTTGTTTATGGGCCAAAGTTCATAACTAAAACCCGAGAGAGACCAAATACCCCTGATTTGAGATTTACCAAAATATCCTTAGATTTGTAAAAATACTAAAATACCCCTGATTTAAAAATTACCAAAATACCCTTAGTTTGAAAATTACCAAAATATCCTTAGATTTGCAAAAGTACTAAAATACCTCTGTTTTGCAAAATCACCTAAATACCCCTGTAGGGAAGAATTAAGGAAATACCCCTATAGGGCAGAATTACAGAAATACCCCTGTAGGGCAGAATTATGGAAATACCCCTGTAGGGCAAAATTACGAAAATACCCCTGTAGGGTAGAATTACAGAAATACCCCTATAGGGTAGAATTACGAAAATACCCCTGTAGGGTAGAATTACGAGAATACCCTTGATTGTGAAATGACTAAAATACCCCTATGTGATGAGTATGAGTTTTATGGATGTTACTCATGTGCATGCCGCATTCATATGATATTCTGTTTAGGATGCATATGGGTGGGAATTATAGTACGGAGGAAGAATTTGAGGATCGCATAGTCGCTTGACGACCGTGGATCCACCGGTGGCTTTAAGCCCATTATATGATTAGCAACTTTGCTGCAACGTTATGTAGTGCCGTTGTGAGTGCTACCATTGGTGTGTAGCGGAGGGGTGGGTCGAGCTAGAATTCCCCACAGGTGTATAAGGTTGGAAGGGAAATAGTGTGTAGCGGATAGATTTTTGGGGAGGGTTTTGCATTACCTTGTTTTGCATATGATATGATATGATATGATATGAGGTCATTGTAGGCTAAGGGCCAAGACCACCGATTTTGATAGGGCTTAGGCCCAACGTGATAATTGCATGTTGATTTGATTGCCAAGGGTCGTATTACCGCGAGTTTGAAACTCACACCCTTTTATTTAATGTTTCAGGTGACGCTTGGTAGACGGCTCGACATGGAAGAGGGACTCGGAGATGGCCACATTGCAAGTTAATTAGAAGTTTTTTTTTGTTTATTTGTTTCGAATGACTTTAGTTTAAATCATTTATTTTCATTGGTTGTAATAAGGCCTTGTATCTCCAATTTGACGTTACTTATAGGTTTTATTATTATTTCCGCTACTTAATTTTTATTTTAATTTAAATAAATTTCTAAAGTTTAACAAGGTTTTCAAAATAACTATAACCTATGGGCTTTTATTTTAAAACATGGGGTTTCTTCTTAACTTAACAAGATTCAAGGATTTTGGGCTTTTGGGCCTTAGATTTTAACTTAGCAAAATTGTTTGAGATTGTGCCTTTAATGTGACATTCTCGGATTCAGCCATAACGTCTGGGCCGGGCTTGGAGGTGTTAGAAAAGGAGGATCTCGTGTAAGACCATGTCTGGAATATGGCATCGACATCCATGTACGATCTTATATAAGACCATGTCTGGGACATGGCATCGACATCGAGCTAAGAGATCCCGTGTATGACCATATATGGGATATGGCATCGGCATCAAGAGGAGATCCCATATAAGACCATGTCTGTGTAACGCCTCAAATTTGGGCCTAGTAGATTTGGGCCTAAAGGGTTGTAACGCCCCAAAAATCCCGAAACTTTAAATTTCTGTACATTGAGGTTGGTATGTATGAGTAGCACTTAGAATATTAATTTTAAGGTATTATAGGGATTATTTGAAGTCTTAGAGATAGGGAAAAAATTATTTTTCTTATTTTAGTGGACCCTAGTCTCAGGCATTATGCCTCTTAAGCAGATTAAGGGGAAAATAGGACACAAATGGGCTTGTGGTCCAGTGGCAAGGTGGCGTCACTAGGGGAGCTACAAGGTGGCGTGCAGAGTTCCAAGGTTCGAGTAGTGGTAATGTGTTTTTGGAGTGTTTAATTTTGCATAGAGGACGGCCAGAGTTGTGTGGAATTTGGACTCTTTCGTTGAAGTGTTTGAATTGGTCATGTGAGTTGATAAAGTAGGGAATTTCGGATGAGATAAGGGAGATATCATGGAGAAAAATTAGGAGATGAGAAGTGGGAAAAGTTGGTGCCGAATTGGACTATGGCGGAAGGTAGGATTCAGCTATTGGCTATAAAAGGAGGTGCCGAATTCCTTTGAGAGGTTCCTTGGGTTCCATTACTTTTCTTTTTCTTCCCCTTAGCCGAATTCTTCTATTTGCCGAAAAAAAACCCATCATTCCTTTGCCGAATTTTGGTTTCTCTCTAGCCGAATTCTCCATACCTTCTCTTCTTAAATTCCTTTTCTTGTTCACATTTAGTTCTAGCCGATCACTTCTCCTCTTCTTCTCCCTATTGGTGCCGAATTGTCTCTGTCACCATACTAATCTCAAAAGCTGAATTTAGGCCGCAGGATCAAAAGTGGATTTGGTAAGTATTCGGTTAACCTCTCTTGTATGTTTTGCTAAAAGTCGAAGGGCTATCTAACTGTCCTATCGTTAACTCTGTGATAACAAGGATAAGGTTCAAAGATCGCAAGCGTGGTAGGATCGTTAGCAAGGGTAAGTGTTCTTTACTTCGGTTTAAGGGTTGGCCGAATGGTCATATATGTTGTGAGGGTGACTTGTGTTGGATGCAAGTCATATATTACTTAGGCTCTAATGTTTAAGTTGGTACAGATCCAGGGTCTAATCGCAGTTGGTGTTAAAGCAAGGAGCTATTAAGGCTTGTCGCACATGGTAAGGCTACGGTGAGGTTTCGGTTTTTGATAAAGTTTGTATTTAGCCTATGATTAATGATTAAGGAATATCGAATGTAGGTTCGTGACTAAGAGGAATTCGCAGCACACGCTATTACCAGGTGTGTACAAACACTACATACACACGATATCGGCAATGCCGAAAAGTCCAAAAGCTGAAAGTGGCTAAATGGGCCTGTCGAACTTGTGGGCCCAAAACGGCAATGGTTGATATGTGAGCATGAATAATGAATTGGCATGAACGGTTGTATGATTTGATCGTATTCGAGTCCAATAGGCTATATGAGCATGAAATTGATTTAACGGGCTATATTAGCATGAAATTGGGCTTAATGGGCCTTATGGGTTTTTAGAAATATATGTTAGGGTTTAATGAACTCTAGGCCTAGTTTGACAAACTCTTGAATAACATAAACTCTTGTAATAATCAAACATGACTGTGGACAAGTCGATAGGTTAGGGTGTGGTAAAGGACATATGCATGTCTAGGATTGGATCTAGGGAGAGGTTGGTATTTAAGCGGTCCTAGTGGCCCACCCCCTCTTCTCTAGAATCCTACCTGGTGCATAGTATCTGTTCACTTTAGCTGCGAGGACTTGTTTATGGGCCAAAGTTCATAACTAAAACCCGAGAGAGACCAAATACCCCTGATTTGAGATTTACCAAAATATCCTTAGATTTGTAAAATTACTAAAATACCTCTAATTTAAAAATTACCAAAATACCCTTAGTTTGAAAATTACAAAAATATCCTTAGATTTGCAAAATTACTAAAATACATCTATTTTGCAAAATCACCTAAATACCCATGTAGGGCAGAATTACAAAAATACCCCTGTAGGGCAGAATTACGGAAATACCCCTGTAGGGCAAAATTACGAAAATACCCCTGTAGGGTAGAATTACGGAAACACCCCTGTAAGGTAGAATTACGAAAATACCCCTATAGGGTAGAATTACGAGAATACCCTTGATTGTGAAATGACTAAAATACCCATATGTGATGGGTATGAGTTTTATGGATGTTACTCATGTGCATGCCGCATTCATATGATATTCTGTTTAGGATGCATATGGGTGAGAATTATGGTACGGAGGAAGAATTTGAGGATCGCATAGTCGCTTGACGATCGTGGATCCACCGGTGGCTTTAAGCCCATTATATGATTAGCAGCTTTGCTGCAACGTTGAGTAGTGCAGCTGTGAGTGCTACCATTTGTGTGTAGCGGAGGGGTGGGTCGAGCTAGAATTCCCCACAGGTGTATAAAGTTGGAAGGGAAATGGTGTGTAGCGGATGGATTTTTGGGGAGGGTTTTGCATTACCTTGTTTTGCATATGATATGATATGATATGAGGTCATTGTGGGCTAAGGGCCAAGACCACCGATTTTGATAGGGCTTAGGCCTAATGTGATAATTGCATGTTGATTTGATTGCCAAGGGTCGTACACACTGAGTTTCGAAACTCACACCCTTTTATTTAATGTTTCAAGTGACGCTTGGTAGACGGCTCAACGTGGAAGAGGGACTCAGAGATGGCCACATTGCAAGTTAATTAGAAGTTTTTTTTTTATTTATTTCGAATGACTTTAGTTTAAATCATTTATTTTCATTGGTTGTAATAAGGCCTTGTATCTCCAATTTGACGTTACTTATGGGTTTTATTATTATTTCTGCTGCTTAATTTTTATTTTAACTTAAATAAATTTCTAAAGTTTAACAAGGTTTTCAAAATAACTATAACCTATGGGCTTTTATTTTAAAACATAGGCTTTCTTATTAACTTAACAAGATTCAAGGATTTTGGGCTTTTAGGCCTTAGATTTTAACTTAGCAAAATTATTTGAGATTGTGCCTTTGATGTGACATTCCCAGATTCGGCCATAACATCTGGGCCGGGTTTAGGGGTGTTACAAAAGGAGGATCTCGTGTAAGACCATGTCTGGGATATGGCATCGACATCCATGTACGATCTCGTATAAGACCATGTCTGGGACATGGCATCGACATCGAGCTAAGAGATCCCGTGTAAGACCATATCTGGGATATGGCATCAGCATCAAGAGGAGATCCCATATAAGACCATGTCCGTGTAACGCCCCGAATTTGGGCCTAGTAGATTTGGGCCTATTGTGTTGTAACGCCCTAAAAATCCTGAAACTTTAAATTTTTGTACACTGAGGTTGGTATGTATGAGTAGCACTTAGAATATTAATTTTAAGGTATTATCGGGATTATTTGAAGTCTTAGAGATAGGGAAAAACATTATTTTTCTTGCTTTAGTGGACCCTAGTCTCAGGCATTAGGCCTCTTAAGCAGATTAAGGGGAAAATAGGACACAAATGGGCTTGTGGTCCAGTGGCAAGGTGGCGTCACTAAGGGAGCTACAAGGTGGCGTGAAGAGGTCCAAGGTTTGAGTAGTGGTAAAGTGTTTTTAGAGTGTTTAATTTTGCATAGTGGGCGGCCAGAGTTGTGTGGAATTTGGACTCTTTCGTTGAAGTGTTTGAATTGGACTTGTGAGCTGATAAAGGAGGGAATTTGGGATGAGATAAGGGAGATATCATGGAGAAAAATTAGGAGATGAGAAGTGGGAAGAGTTGGTGCCAAATTGGACTGTGGGGGAAGGTAGGATTCGACTATTGGCTATAAAAGGAGGTGCCGAATTCCTTTGAGAGGTTCCTTGGGTTCCATTGCCTTTCTTTTTCTCCCCTTAGCCGAATTCTTCCATTTTCCAAAAAAAAAAAACCCATCATTCCTTTGCCAAATTTTGGTTTTCTCTCTAGCCGAATTCCCCATACCTTCTCTTCTTAAATTCCTTTTCTTGCTCACCTTTAGTTCTAGCCGATCACTTCTCATCTTCTTCTCCCTATTGGTGTCGAATTGTCTCTGTCACCATACTAATCTCAAAAGCCGAATTTAGGCCGCGGGATCGAAAATGGATTTGGTAAGTATTCGGTTAACCTCTCTTGTACGCTTTGCTAAAAGCCGAAAGGATATCTATCTGACCTATCGTTAACTCTGTGGTAACAAGGATAAGGTTCAAAGATCGCAAGCGTGGTAGGATTGTTAGTAAGGGTAAGTGTTCTTTACTTCGGTTTAAGGGTTGGCCGAATGGTCATATATGTTGTGAGGGTGACTTGTGTTGGATGCAAGTCATCTATTACTTAGGCTCTAATGTTTAAGTTGGTACAGATCTAGGGTCTAATCGTAGTTGGTGTTAAAGAAAGGAGCTATTAAGGCTTGTCGCACACGGTAAGGCTACGGTGAAGTTTCAGTTTTTGATAAAGTTTGTATTTAGCCTATGATTAATGATAAAGGGATATTGAATGTAGGTTCGTGACTAAGAGGAATTCGCAGCACGCGCTATTACCAGGTGTGTACAAACACTACACACATACGATATCGGCAATGCCGAAAAGTTGAAAAGTCGAAAGTGGCTAAATAGGCCTACCGAACTTGTGGGCCCAAAACGAAAATGGTTGATATGTGAGCATGAATGCTAAATTGGCATGAACGGTTGTATGATTTGATCGTATTCGAGTCCAATGGGCTATATGAGCATGAAATTGGTTTAACGGGCTATATGAGCATGAAATTGGCTTAATGGGCTATATGAGCATGAAATTGGCTTAATGGGCTATATGAGCATGAAATTGGCTTGATGGGCTATATGACATGAAATGGGCTTAATGGGCCTTATGAGTTTTTAGAAATATATGTTAGGGTTTAATGAACTCTAGGCCTAGTTTGACAAACTCTTGAATAACATAATACTCTTGTAATAGTCAAACATGTCTGTGGACAAGTCGATTAGTTAGAGTGTGGTAACCGACATATGCATGTCTAGGATTGGATCGAGGGAGAGCTTGGTACTTAAGCGGTCCTAGTGACCCACCTCCTCTTCTCTGAGATTCTACTTGGTGCATAGTGTTTGTTCACTTTAACCGCGAGGACTTGTTGATGGGCCAAAGTTCATAACTAAAACTCAAGATGAAAGAATTACGAAAATACCCCTATAGGGAAGAATTACGAAAATACCCCTGTAGGGTAGAATTACGAGAATACCCTTGATTATGAAATGACTAAAATACCCCTATGTGATGAGTATGAGTTTTATGGATGTTACTCATGTGCATGTCGCATTCATATGATATTCTGTTTAGGATATATATGGGTGGGAATTATGGTACGGAGGAAGAATTTGAGGATCGCATAGTCGCTTGACGACCGTGGATCCACCGGTGGCATTAAGCCCATTATATGATTAGCAGCTTTGTTGCAACGTTGAGTAGTGCCACTGTGAGTGCTACCTTTGGTGTGTAGAGGAGGGGTGGGTCGAGCTAGAATTCCCCACAGGTGTATAAGGTTGGAAGGGAAATAGTGTGTAGCGGATGGATTTTTGGGGAGGGTTTTGCATTACCTTGTTTTGCATATGATATGATATGATATGATATGATATGATATGAGGTCATTGTAGGCTAAGGCCCAAGACCACCGATTTGGATAGGGCTTAGGCCCAATGTGATAATTGTATATTAAATTGATTGCCAAGGGTCGTACACACTGAGTTTCGAAACTCAAACCCTTTTATTTAATATTTCAGGTGACGCTCAGTAGATGGCTCGACGTGGAAGAGGGACTCGGAGATGGCCACATTGCATGTTAATTAGAAGTTTTTTTGTTTATTTATTTCGAATAACTTTAGTTTAAATCCTTTATTTTCATTGGTTGTAATAAGGCCTTGTATCTCCAATTTGACGTTACTTATGGGTTTTTATTATTATTTCCACTGCTTAATTTTTATTTCAACTTAAATAAATTTCTAGAGTTTAACAAGGTTTTCCAAATAACTATAACCTATGGGCTTTTATTTTAAAACATGGGCTTTCTTCTTAACTTAACAAGATTTAAGGATTTTGGGCTTTTAGGCCTTAGATTTTAACTTAGCAAAATTGTATGAGATTGTGCCTTTGATGTGACATTCCCGGATTCGGCTATAGCATCTGGGCCGGGTTTGGGGGTGTTACAGTCTGGGACATGGCATTGGCATCGAGATACATGTATGATGAGATTGAGTATCCTCCGATATTCTGAGTAGTTCAACGGGCAAAAGAGCTAAGTATGTAAAGTTGATAAAGAGCTAAGTTATGCAAGAATGACAAAGAATTCCATTTGAGCTAAGGATGATAATAATTTAAGTTTAAGTTCAAGATTTACATAAGTGCTAAATTATGTTTGAAGTGATCTGAGTACCATGAGTAAAATTTCAAGTTTTGAAACTTTAATGTGATATGTGAGGGGTAAGAGTAAATGTGCCTAAGCACTTGAGAACTTAGGTTGTTAATGTTCTAGGAGATGAATGAATTTTACTATGAATACTTATGTTGCTATAATAATTCATGCAAACTTACTAAGCTAAATGCTTACCCTTACCTTTTCCCTTTTCCTTGTAGTATCGCCAAGCTAGCTCGGGGATCGTAAGACGTCGGAGCTCGGATCACACTATCAACCATTCTTTTGGTATAGTAAAGTTGATTTATTTTGAGTATGGCATGTATAGGAACTTGGTTATTTTGAGTTATGTCATATTTGAAAGCCAAGGTGTTGGCTATTAATGTTATACACTCATTTTGTAAATGGCCATTGGAAATTGGCCAATATTTGTCAAGTTTCATACTTTAATGATGATAAGTTTTATGAAGTGAAAGTTCATGCAAATGATAGAGTAAAATGTGAAGCATATAGGTGATGATTAGAGATTCTTCATAGTGTAATATTGTCATGTTATTTGTTGCTTGTGGTAGTATATGTGTGTTTATGTTTCAGGGTGGCAAATGGCTTGGAAAATAGCCTCTAGTTGTCCATACGGGTAGGCACACGGGCGTGTGTCTAGGCCGTGTGTGACACACGGTCAACCCCTATGGGTGTGTTGATAGGCCGTGTGTCCTCTGCATCAAATTTATGAGAATTTGATTCGTCACACGGGCCAGCACACGGGCGTGTGCCGAGGCCGTGTGCTCCTTAAGGGATTGCTTATGTCATAAATAGAATACCCCTAGTTTTCACACACGGGCGAGGACACGGGCGTGTCAAGGTCGTGTGAAGGACACGGGCCAAAGACACGGGCGTGTGTCCGGCCGTGTGAAAACCCCTGTAGGTTCGAAATGAAAATAAATTCTACACGGGCTAGGGACATGGGCGTGTGTGAACACACGGCCTGCCCACACGGGCGTGTCCCGTTTCACACGGACGTGTGGCCCCTGTTTAGGTAAAAATTTTCTAAAAGTGTAAAGATTTCCGATTTAGTTTCGAAACCTCCCGAATGTATGTTTAAGCCTCGTGGGCCCATAATAAGGATGTTAAGAATATAAGTGAGAAGTTTTAAGAAGTTTTAAGTTGAAATGAAATTTTATATTTCAAGGTTGTGTGTTTAAACAAGTTAAGTAAGGTAACGCCTCGTACCCGGTTCCGGCATTGAACACGGGTAAGGGCTGTTACATGCCATATAGAACCTGTGATAGTGTGATATCTCCTGACTCTGATGAAAATTGTTTTAATTAGACAGATTTGCTTTCCGACCAAGCTAATTCCGATAGTGTAGAAAGTGGTACTCAAATATTTGAGCGAAAATGTGTTTATGATGAGTTGAAATTCATAAAAGTATGAATAAAAGTTCATAATATTATGTTATTGATAAATGTTATGTTATGTGCATGTATATGTGAGAGTTAAATTTGAGGCTTTACGACCCTCACCCCCTTATCAGTATAGTGTTACAATGAAATCCGTAAGATTTAGATTGAATAAGCTCACAAGTGTGGAATTACAGAGTTCCGTGATTGAAGGATTAATATTGTGGTCAGATAAGAGAATAAGTCAACAGTAAAGACAGCATTAAAAGAGATATCGGATCGTTTTGAAGGCTATTTGGATTATGCAAAGTCACTATTAAAGAAGAAGTTGATTTCAGTGAAACAAAATATTCAGGTATGATATCTAAAGAATGTATTAACTGGAAGTTCTATTTAATTGATTTCTGTTGATGATGGGATAAAGAGGAATCAATAATGACAGAATTAGACAGTAGAATAATGTATGAATTGTAACGATATCTGAGTACAGTAGTAAAGTTGAATAGATTATAATGATCTCTTCTAGGTATTCTACGTGATCCATTATTCTCAGAGGTATATGTGGCTATTTATTTTCAAATGAAACTTTTATCGTATGAGAACGCTAGCTAAACATACTGATAGACGAAAGCATTGTTGGTCTGTTTGGGTTATGATCGGCATTACTCTATCTTTCCCTTGTAATCTATTCCATTGTGCTGATAGAAAAGTCGACAACAAAATCCGTATAATGCTAGTATTCTGTTTCTACTGGTTATTGTTTTGTTGAATATACAGGAAGATTATATTGATTCTGTCACAGTTGATTTCAATGCATATGAGTTATTTTTTTTCTGGAATTTCTCTGGGATATCATTGAGATCTTTATCATTCTATATGGGTTGTAATTTTCTGAAATTCTGTATAGTTCCATACTTTGAGATTTCGCTACCTCGGTTCTATTATGATTCTATGTGATTATCTGCAAGAGATATTATTTTGACGGAGATGAATATATCTATTATGATTATAATTTCTGGTTTGATCATGGGAGTACAGTGGTATTGTCATCAGATTTATAGAGGTTATGTTTCTGGATTTATTTCTGTTGAAACCATATTTGATTTTCTTTTATGTTCAAAATGCATTATTAACAGCTGAGATATTATCTATTTATACGGTTGAGATGTCGGTCTTATTATGGCATTATGATTTTTATCTGATGGAGGTGGCTTCAGTATAGTACAACGTTTCGATGATTAATAGTTGAGATAGCTTTATTATATAACCCTTTTTAGTTTTTGAAAGGGAATTGACATCGGCAAAAACATAGACGATAGAAGATCAAGTTCAAATCGGTATAATAGTTATCACTTCCAGGTAAATCTTTATATATGTCAATGAGTAAAGACGGAATGTTATGTCATATTCGAGTTATGCAGTTTTTAAGAAGATCTTTAACTAGTATCCTAAAGAAATTGCGATAGATTGTATGTCTGAATTATTTTGACAACAAGAAGAAAGATTTTCTTTGAAAAGTAATTGTTTGATAGCCAAGATCGGTTTAGTTGTTTAATTTGATTGGGTTATTTGTTTGAAAGGTTAATTGAGTTATATGTGTTTGAGTTTATCCTTAGGTCCGAAAATAAATTTTTTGAGTTCACGGGTAAATAGATGGATAGTCTGAATGAAGATTTCATATTTTAAAATACAGGATACAGAATTATATCTACCGGAACGGTTCTATTTGAGAAAAATTATTGTAAAATAAAGTTGTTTCGATTGTTGAAGTTTTCATTTGTACGAAGTTTGATTTAGTTTAGTATATGTTAATAAAGTTATAAACAATTGAAAACATTGTTAACTGAAGCATCAGTTTTGTAACACCCTAAACCCGGCCTAGAAGTTTAGACCAAATCTCGGATGCTACACTGATCACCGAAGTGATCGTAGGTAAATTTATACAAAACAATTTTCATGTCGTATCGTGATACTTAATCATTTAAAACCAGTTATTAAAATTTTAGTTAAGATAGTATATGAATATGCAAGCGGAATAAAAACAATTATAACTCAACTCAAAATTTCTATCACAGCTTTATAAAACCTTACAGTTCAAAATCTGAATGACAAAGTAGAAGCTGAAAATATAACGTTTACTAAATTTTCTCCAAGACTGTTCGAAACCTCCACACACCGAGTCCAGCGTCAAAATTCAAAAGAGTACCTGAAAGGAAACACTAAGAGGGGGTGAGCTACTCGAGCTCAGTGTGAGTCTGAATCAAGACTAAAGGCAGAAAGTCATAATTAATTCAGCAGTATAACCGACTTACAGTCATGAGCAGAAATAGATACCAAACGCAATCGAGCAGAGTACACCAAATACACAGAACACTTACACACGGTTGTTCAGAAAACAGAACACAGACATACATTCGTGCACTTAGAACACACAATAAAATATGCATATGAAATGCAATCAGAAAGTATAACCCACCCATCCAGCCAACACACCTTTCCGTCCCCCGATCACACCTCATAAGAGCTGTTAAAGCTCATCCAACCAATCACACCAATTAGGACCTCGGAAGTCCCATCCAACCCTACACACCACATAAGTGGACTAAGCCACTCAGATAATAATACACAGCAGAGCTGGCATATATGTTGTACTGTGTAATGCGGTTGACCGCTGTACAGGCAGGTCGCAGTTAAACTGCCAGATCAGATAGTAGAGCGCAGCAAAGCTGACGCATCTGCGGTACAATGCGATAAATTGCTGTACGTATAAGTTGTAGTAGAACTGCCAGATCAGATCAGAATCAGTCTCCCTTCTCTTCACAACCCAACCCAAAACAATTTATGCAAATGCATGTATGCATTCAATCTCACAGAACAATGACACAATATCAGACATTGCATGAGCAGATATGCACACACCCAGCAAGAGCAGATATCGATTTCAAACATCTCACACAACAGTCACAGATACACTCTGGCTAAAGCCCAGATCATAATTCTTAGCTACCCTAACTAAAGATCAGCCAAGGCAAATCACACAGACAAATGCTCAGATAAAAAACACGCAGAATCAAAATAGGTGTCTTAGAGCCACAAGCCCGTGTGCTCTGGCCGTGTGGACATACCTAGGTCGTGTGGGAGGTCACAATCTCGTCTAAAAAGGGGCACACGGCCGTGTGACTGTGGCACACGCCCGTGTGAAGAGAGGCACACGGCCGTGTGACTGAAGCACATGCCCGTGTGGACTAGGGACATGGCCGTGGGAGAAAGCCATGTAACTCTCTATCCATTTGCACTAAATTTGAGTACAGGGATGACATGGCCGTGTGAGGGCCTCACACGCCCGTGTACCCACCAGACACGGCTGTGTGTCCCGAAACACACGTCCATGTGGAATCCATAATTCCCAAATTAGTCACATGGCCGTGTGGCCAGGCTGTGTGACACCAAATCACTCAAACCCTAATCCCTAAACTCACACACCCATTTGCCCGAGGGACTCGGTCGTGTGAGAAATGATAAAATTCCCAAGTCGGCCACACAGCTGTGTGGCACCAAAATTGACCCAGAAACCCTAATTCCCAAAAGCACACGGCCATGTGAACTGGCACACGCCCGTGTGGAAACCCCAATGGCCATGAAACTACCCTAAAATAACCCCGAAAACGTGCTTTCAGCCACGAAACACTCTTCAACCCTTGATAATTCAAAAACACGTTAAATCATGCTAATTCTACGCATTACACAGTGATATAACAACGAAATTAACAAGTTACGAACACTCACACACATGTTGTCGACTTTCCATAAAGTTGAGATAAATTTTGCAAATAAAACGGAAGAAGATACGAAACTCACACATGATTTGACGACGGAAGAGCGAAACCTTTCGATATCTATGCAGCAGAACCCACTTTCCCCCAAGCGACAGAAAGAAAAAGGAAAAAGAACAGAGATAACCAAGCCAAAAATAAAAAGAAAATAGAATGACCAGCTAAAAAAAAAAAAACGTTCCAGAGACAAATTAAAAATAAATAATTAAATAATTAAATAATTAAAAAATAATTATTATCACTAACTAAAAATAAAACAATATAAAAGAGGCTCCTAGAATGGGTACACAGCGACTCGAACCCAAAACCCTTAGGTATACTAACACTCTCTCAACCACCAGACCAGCAGGCCCATTCTGACACCTAAACACACAGCTAAACACATTAGTGTAACCTTCTCAATGACCCTAACCACAAAATTTTAAAACTTTTGGCCCTAAAATTCGGGGCGTTACAACTCACCCCTCCTTAAAGAAATTTCGTCCCTGAAATTTCCAATTAACAGATCAGTGGTATAACACAAGCTACACCACCATGCTCCCGCAGCGCACTCTAACCCAAGCAGAACCAAATCAACCTAAGACCTCTCACACACACCCAGAACACTTAACCACTGAAGCAGATACACAGTTGTCCTTTCACACACACAAAATTATCCAATGAGAAACAATCAATGTCATTCAAATAAATCACACATAGATTCAGAATAATCTACAACCATACTTGTCTTAATGTCATCGCGGACACTCCCTAATTCAATGCTCTGTGGACCTGCATATAAGACACGCTCCCGACTTCTTTCAACAGTCGCTTGGATGTTGCTTCTTACAGTGCTCACAAGATGGAACACTCGCACCACCACTAACACCCTCTGTGGAAACTCTATCGCCACTCGAATGGGTTCTAGCACGCTTCGCAATCTGAGGCTCTAACCTCGAAGGACTGCGGTCCCTATTCTTTCTACAATCCACACACCTCCTTTGTACTAACTCTTCATACTTGTCCAACCTAGCCTTGAGCACCTGCTCAAGCACTTCCCTCACTACTCGAGTCAGCGTCTCAACACTAACCTCTGGGTGATCGCTACCCGGAACCGGCGGAACCACATTAACTTCTGAATCCTGAACAGACTTACGTCCCGGAGAAGTAGACAACCCCTCGCGATCTTGCTTATCTTCAGAATCCATATTAATTTTGTCCCTAACTTTGTATATATACACTTTCAGAGAACAAACACAAAATAAATGCAAAATTCTACCTTTCTAATCTTACAGTTTTGAATTTCTACCTGAACCAGCATCGGAGTCTCAGACAGTTCACTTTCCGTAAAATATTTCGTAGAACACAATCATTTCAACTTACAGTGGTAAAGTTTCTCAAAAAATTCTTTTTTAAAACCACTACGTACGCACACGGATACGTAAAAACACAGGCCGAGTTTTTGCAAACCTGGCTCTGATACCACTAAATGTAACACCCTAAACTCAGCCTAGAAGTTTAGACCGAATCTCGGATGCTACATTGATCACTAAAGTGATAGTAGGTAAATTTATACAAAACAATTTTCATGTCGTATCGTGATACTTAATCATTTAAAACCAGTTATTAAAATTTCAGTTAAAATAGTATATGAATATGCAAGCGGAATAAAAACGATTATAACTCAACCCAAAATTTGTACCACAGCTTTATAAAACCTTACAGTTCAAAATCTGAATGACAAAATAAAAGCTAAAAATATAACGTTTACTAAATTTTCTCCAAGACTGTCTGAAACCTCCGCACACCGAGTCCAGCGTCAGAATTCAAAAGAGTACCTGAAAGGAAACACTAAGAGGGGATGAGCTACTCGAGTTCAGTGTGAGTCCGAATCAAGACTAAAGGTAAAAACTCATAATTAAATTAAATGGTATAACCGACTTACAGTCATGAGTAGAAACAGATACCAAACGCAATGGAGCAGAGTACACCAAATACACGGAACACTTATACACGGTTGTTCAGACAACAGACCACAGATAGATATTCATACACTTAGAACACACAGTAAAATATGCATATGAAATGCAGTCAGAAAGTATAACCCACCCATCCAGCCAACACACCTCTCCGTCCCCCGATCACACCTCACAAGAGCTGTTAAAGCTCATCCAACCAATCACACCAATTAGGACCATGGAAGGCCCATCAAGCCCTACACACCACATATGTGGACTAAGCCACTCAGATAATAATACGCAGCAGAGCTAGCGTATATGTTGTACTGTACAATGCAGTAGACCACTGTATGGGTAGGTCGCAGTTAAACTACCAGATCAGATAGTAGTGCGCAGCAAAGCTGACGCATGTGCGGTACAATGCGATAAATCACTGTACGTATAAGTCACAGTAGAACTACCAAATCAGATCAGAATCAGTCTCCATTCTCTTCACAACCCAACCCAAAACAATTTATGCAAATGCATGTATGCATTCAATCTTACAGAATAGTGACACAGTATCAGACATTCAAACAGAACAGATATCCAGACGCACCCAACAGAACAGATATCAGTTTCAAACATCTCACATGATAGTCACAGATACACTCTGGCCGAAGTCCAGATCATAGTTCTTAGCCACCCTAACTAAAGATCAGGCAAGGCAAATCACACAAACAAATGATCAGATTAAGAACACGTAGAATCAAAATAGGTGTTTTAGAGCCACACGCCCGTGTACTCTGGCCGTGTGGACATGCCTAGGCCGTGTGGGAGGTCACAAGCCCGTGTAAAAAGGGGCACACGGTCGTGTGACTATGGCACACACCCGTTTGAAGAGAGGCACACGACCGTGTGACTGAAGCATACGCCCGTGTGGACTAGGGACATGGCCGTGGGAGCAGGCCGTGTAACTCTCTGTCCATTTGCACTAAATTCAAGTACAGGGCTGACACGGCCGTGTGAGGGTCTCACACACCCGTATACCCACCAGAGGCAGTCGTGTGTCCCAAAACACACGTCCATATGGAATCCGTAATTTCCAAATTAGTCACATGGCCATGTGGCCAGGCCTATGACACTAAATCAATCAAACCCTAATCCCCAAACTCACACGCCCGTATGCCCAAGGGACACGGCCGTGTGGCACCAAAATTAACCCGAAAACCCTATTTCCCAAAAGCATACAGCCGTGTGAACTGGCACACGCCCGTGCGGAAACCCTAGTGGCCACGAAACCACCCTAAAATAGCCCTGAAAACGTGCTTTCATCCACGAAACACTCTCCAACCCTTGATAATTCAAAAACACACCAAATCATGCTAATTCTATGCATTACACAGTGATATATCAATGAAATTAACAAGTTACGAACACTCACACACATGTTGTTGACTTTCCACAAAATCGAGATAAATTTTGCAAATAAAATAGAAGAAGATATGGAACCTACACCTGATTTGATGAATGAAAGAGCGAAACCTTTCGATATCTACACAGTAGAATTCGTTTTCCCCTAAGCGACAGAAAGAAGAAAGAAAAAGAACAAAGATAACCAAGCTAAAAATAAAAAGAAAATAGAATAACCAGCCAAAAAGGAAAAAATGTTCCAGATACAAATTAAAAATAAATAATTAAATAATTAAAAATAATTATTATCACTAACTAAAAATAAAACAAAATAAAAGAAGCTCCCAGAATGCGTACACAGTGACTCGAACCCAGAATTCTTAGGTATACTAACACTCCCTCAACCACCAGACTAGCAGGCCCATTCTGACACCTAAACACATTAGCGTAACCTTCTCTATGACCCTAACAATGAAATCCCAAAACTTCTAGCCCTAAAATTCAGGGCGTTACAAGTATTGATTCAGCCTAAATCGGGTAAAAAGTTTATGATTTTTAGTCATGCGTTATTGGATGGTTTGGAGTGTGTTTTAGTACATGAATGTATAATGATGGTTTATGCTTCCATACAGTTAAAGTTGCATGAAAAGAGTTATTCGACGAGAGAATTAGAGATGGTTGGCATTGTAATTCCATCTCTAGTTCTTCCATTGAATACTTAAAATCCATTGTGTATAGTTTTGCGTCTAAGTGATAGAATAGGCCTGCTGGTCTGGTGGTTGAGTGATTGTTAGTGAACCTCAAGGTTCTGGGTTCGAGTCCTTGTGTGGACGTTTCAGAAGATACTTTCATTTTTATTATTTTGTTTAGTTTTAAGTGAATATTTTTAATTATTAATTGCTATTTTTGTTTTGTTTTTATTTTATTTGTCTTTTTCACGTTTTATTTTTCCTCCCTTCTTTTTGGCTTTTGTTTCCTTTCATTGGGTTTCTTTCTTTTTGAATGAGTGGTGTGGTGGTTTCGGCAGAGCTTCATTTTTCTTTTTCATCGACTCGGCATCAGGACGTTTCGATCATCAAAACAGGTGTGGGATTCGAATCTTGTCTATTTTTAATGTTATGAATTATTATTTCGAAAATTCTTGTTTGTGTTCTTAATTGTCAATTTTAGGGTGTTAGTTACTGAAAAAGGTTTGGGAATACGACATATCTCGATATCCTTCTATCATTACGAAGGTTAGGGCTGTTGCGATGGCTGAAATAGAATTTTTTGGCTTGCTCCGAGGTGCTTTCATGGCCATTGGGGTTTCCACACGGGTATGTGCTTTTGGAAATTAGGGTTTTCGGGCCAATTTTGGTGCCACACGGCCGTGTGGTCGATTTGGGGATTTTATCGTTTCTCACACGACCGTGTCCCTCGAGAACACGGGCGTGTGAGATCGGCGATTAGGGTTTCAGTGATTTGGTACCATACAGCCTGGCCACACGGTCGTGTGGCTAATTTGGGGATTTAGGGATTTGACACGGGCGTCTGTTTTGGGACAAACAGCCGTGTCTGGTGGCCACATGGGCGTGTGAGACCCTCACACGGCCGTGTCAGCCCTGTACTCGAATTTAGTGCAAATAGACAGAGAGTTACACGGCCTGTTCACACGGCCATGTCCCTGGTCCACATGGGCGTGTGCCTCTGCCACACGACCGTGTGCCTTCCTTCACACAGGCGTGTGCCCCTTTCAGACAGGCATTTGACCTCTCACACGGCCTAGGCTTTTCCCACATGGTCAGAGCACACGGACGTGTGGTCTTAAGACACTAAAATTTCAGTTTGTGTATGTTTTGATTTGAACATGCATTTGTGTGTTTCAAACCCTTGGCTAAGCTTAAACAAGGGTAGTTAAGAATTTTGATCTGGGCTTCGGCCTGAGTGTGTCTGTGTGATTGTCATAAGAAGTGTTTGAATTTGAATCTGTTTTGTTAGGTATGTGTGCACAGTTGTTCTGTTTGACTGTCTAATATTGTGTCTCTGTTCTGTGAGTTTGTATGCATACATACATATGCATAAAATATTTTGGGATGGGATTATGAAGAGAAGTGAGACTGATTTTGATATGATCTGGCAGTTAAGCTACAATTTACCAGTATAGCGGGTTACCGCATCACACTGTGCCGCATGTACGTTAGCTATTCTACGTATACATATATATCTGATCTGGCAGTTCAAACTGTAATTTGATTGTACCACGAATTTTTGTACTACACTGTACACTACCTATGTCAGCCTTGTTGCGTATATTTATCTGATCTGGCAGTTCAACTGCTTTCTGATAAGTCATTGTGGCTGGGCAACCCGGGATGACTCTATATTGTGTGTAGGGTTGGATGGGCCTACTTGGTCCAAATTGGTGTGTTTGGTTGGATGAGCTTTAACAGCTCTTTTGGGTGTGTTCGGGGGACGGAGAGGTGTGTTGGCTGGATGGGTGGGTTTTTATTTGACTTTCTTTCATCCACATCTGACTGTTTGTGTTCTGACTGAGAGACTAGTTGTCTGCAATCTGTTTGTCTGTTTAGCATTTGTACTGAGACTTTTGTGTGAATTTGGTGTGTTATGGTTGTTTAGTTCTGCTGGGACGTTAGTTCCAAGTGTGCTTTCTGACTCTGTGGGTAACTGGAAATCCATTGTGCTACTATTTTGAATTTGTATCGCTGTTTTAGACTTGTATCGGACTCACACTGAGCTCAAGTAGCTCACCCCCTCTTAGTGTTTCCTTTTCAGGTACCTTTTCTAAATTCTGACGCTGGGCTCGGTGTGCGGAGGTCTCGGACAGTTTCGGTGAAAATAAATGATTATCGGTTTATATTATCAGTTTATATTGGTTAACCATTTTTTTTGAACTGTAAGATCTTATAAAGCTGTGGTATAAATTCTGGTTTAATTTTATTTCAGTTATATGTTTTAGCTAATTCTAATTTTATATATTGGGTTTTTTAACGATTAAATGTTTCGGTTTGACTTGAGAACTCGTTTTGTAAAATTTAACTATGGTTACTTCGGTGACCAATGTGACATCCGGGATTCGGTCTAAACTTCTAGGCCGGGTTTTGGATGTTACATTTAGTGGTATCAGAGCCAAGTTTGCAAAAAATCGGCCTGTGTTTCTACGTATTCGTGTGCGCATGTGGTTGGTTTTAAACGGGATTTTTTGAAAAACTTTATCACAATAAGATGATTTTTTTTTATTTCAGGAAATGTTTTACGAAAATGAACTGTCGCTGGTCCAGGTAGAAATCTGAAACCGTAAGATTAGAAATGTAGATTCTTGTACTTATTTTGTGTTTGCTTTCTGAAAGTGTAGATATCTTAAGTTAACCACATGACTGATATGGATTCTGAAGGTAAGCAAGGTCACGAGGAGTCGTCTGCTTCTCCGAGACGTGAGTCTGTTGAGGAGTTGGAGGACAGTGCAATTCTACTAACTTCGGGTAGCGATAACCCAGAACTTGGAATTGAGGCATTGACTCGGGTAGTGAGGGAGGTATTAGAGAAGGTGTTCAAGGATAGGATAAGGGAGACTAGTGAAACCCTTCATGCTAGGTGTGTGGATTGTGGGAAGAAAAGATATCGCAGTCCTCCGAGGTTGGAGCCTCATTTTGCGAAGTGTGTTAGAATGCATGTGAGTGGCAATAGTGGTTTTACAAAGGGTGTTGGTAGTGGTGCCAGAGCTCCATTTTGTGACCACTATAAGAAGTGTCATCCAGGCAAGTGTTGGAAAAAGGCGAGTGCGTGTCTTAGATACGGGTCCACGGAGCATCGAATTAGGGAGTGTACGCGACGACATTAAGACATGTATGGTTGTTGATTGTTCTGAATCTGTGTGTGATTTATTTGAATGACATTGATGGTTGCTCGTTGGATAATGTTTGTGTGTGTAATAACATAACTGTGTATCTGCTTCAGTGATTAAGTGTTCTGGGTGTGTGTGTGAGGTCTTAGGTTCAAGCTTTACCCTTAGGGTGGATTTGGTTCTACTTGAGTTAGAGTGCACAGCGGGAGTGTAGTGGTGTAGCTTGGGTTATGCCACTGTTCTATTAGTTGGAAATTTCGAGGATGAAATTTCTTTAAGGAGGGGTGAGTTGTAACACCCCAGATTTTGGGGGTTAGAAGTTTTGATGTTAGTGGTTAGGGTCTGAGAGTAAGGTGTGCTATTGTGTATAGTTTCGCGTCTAAATGACAGAATAAGCCTGTTGTTCTGGTGGTTGAGTGATTGTTAGTGAACCTCAAGGTTCTGGGTTCGAGTCCTTGTGTGGACGTTTTTGAAGATGCTTTCGTTTTTATTATTTTGTTTTGTTTTAAGTGAATATTTTTAATTATTAATTGTTATTTTTGTTTTGTTTTTATTTTCTTTTCCTTTTTCACGTTTTATTTTTCCTCCCTTCTTTTTGGCTTTTGATTCTTTTCATTGGGTTTCTTTCTTTTTGAATCAGTGGTGTGGTGGTTTCGGCAGAGCTTCATTTTTCTTTGTCATCGAGTCGGCATCAGGATGTTTCGATCATCAAAATAGGTGTGGGATTCGAATCTTGTATACTTTTAATGTTGTGATTTATTGTTTCCAAAATTCTTGTTTGTGTTCTTAACTGTCAATTTTGGGGTGTTAGTTGCTGAAAAAGGCTTGGGAATATGACATATCCCGATATCCTTCTGTCATTACGAAGGTTGGGGCTGTTCCGATGGCTAAAATAGCATTTTTTGGCTTGTTCCGAGGTGGTTTCGTAGCCACTGGGGTTTCCACACGGGCATGTGCTAGCTCACACGGCTGTGTGCTTTTGGGAATTAGGGTTTCCAGGCCAATTTTGGTGCCACACGGCTGTGTGGCACCAAAATTGGCCCGGCGTGTGGTCGACTTGGGAATTTTATCATTTCTCACACGGCCGTGTCCCTCGGGAACAGGCGTGTGAGATTGGGGATTAGGATTTCAGTGATTTGGTGCCACATCGCTTTGTGGCTAATTTGGGGATTTAGAGATTTCACACGGGCGTGTGTTTTGGGACACACGGCTGTGTCTGGTGGACACACGGGCGTGTGAGGCCCTCACACGACCATGTTAGCCTTGTACTCGAATTTAGTGCAAATGGACAGAGAGTTACACGGCCTGTTCACACAGCCATGTCCCTGGTCCACACGGACTTGTGCCTCCGCCACACGGCCGTGTGCCTTCCTTCACACAGGCGTGACGGGCGTGTGCCTCAGTCACACGGCCGTGTGCCCCTTTCACATAGGCATATGACCTCCCACACGGCCTAGGCTTGTCCAACACGGTCAGAGCACACGGACGTATGGTCTTAAGACACCAAAATTTCAGTTTGTGTATGTTTTGATCTGAACATACATTTGTGTGTTTCAAACCCTTGGCTAAGCTCAAACAAGGGTAGTTAAGAATTTTGATCTGGGTTTTGGCCTGAGTCTATCCGTGTGACTGTTATGAGGAGTGTTTGAATCTAAATCTATTCTGTTAGGTGTGTGTGCACAGCTGTTCTATTTGACTGTCTGATATTGTGTCTCTGTTCTGTGAGTTTGTATGCATACATACTCTGTATAAAATATGGGATTATGAAGAGAAGGGAGACTGATTCTGATCTGATCTGGCAGTTAAGCTACAATTTACCAGTATAGCGGGTTACCGCATTGTACTGTACCGTATATACGTTATCTATGCTACGTACCCTTATCTGATCTAATAGTTTAACTGTAAATTCACCAGTATAGCGGTTTACCGCATTGCACTGTACCGCATGTACGTTAGCTATGCTACGTATACGTTTATATCTAATCTGGCAGTTCAAACTGCAATTTGACTGTACCGCGGATTTTCGTACTACACTGTACAACACATACGTCAGCCTTACTGCTTATATTTATCTGATCTGGCAGTTCAACTGCATTCTGGCAAGTCATTGTTGCCGGGCAACCCGGGATGACACTATATGGTGTGTAGGGTTGGATGGGCCTACTTGGTCCTAATTGGTGTGTTTGGTTGGATGAGCTTTAACATCTCTTTTGGGTGTGATCGGGGGACGGAGAGGTGTGTTGGCTGGATGGGTGGGTTTTTATTTGACTGCATTTCATCCGCATCTGACTCTGTGTGTGTTCTGACTGAGAGACTAGTTGTCTGCAATCTGTTTGTGTGTTTAGCATTTGTATTAAGACTTTTGTGTGAATTTGGTGTGCTATGGTTGTTTAGTTCTGTTGAGACATTAGTTCCAAGTGTGCTTTCTGACTCCGTGGGTAACTGGAAATCCGTTGTGATACTGTTTTGAATTTTGTATCGCTGTTTTAGACTTGTATTGGACTCACACTGAGCTCGAGTAGCTCACCCTATTTTAGTGTTTCCTTTTCAGGTACCTTTTCTGAATTCTGACGCTGGACTCGGTGTACGAAGGTCTCAGACAGTCTCGGTGGAAATAAATGATTATCTGTTTATATTATCTGTTTATATTTGGTTAAATGTTTTTTTTTTGAACTGAAGGATTTTATAAAGCTGTGGTATAAATTCCGGTTTAATTTAATTTCGTTTATATGTTTTACCTAATTGTAATTCTAAATACTGGGTTTTTTTAACAATTAAATGTTTCAGTTTGACTTGAGAACTCGTTTTGTAAAATTTAACTACGGTTACTTCGATGACCAATGTGACATCCGGGATTCGGTCTAAACTTCTAGGCCGGGTTTCGGGTGTTACAAAACAGAAGCCCATTATGACTATATAACACGGGAAAGACCATGTGGGACTACCAAATGTGGAAACTATTGGATCTGATGCCCTAAGTGTAGTATTTTCGTCTAAGTACACTTGTAATTTTTCTGAATGGATTGGTTAATAAAAAAAATTCATTGATTACAATAATATACTTTGTATAATTGTCCTCACATGGTTTTTGCATGTAAAGCAAAATGGAAGCAAATGTTGCTCACTGGTTTTGTAATGTTTAACTAATACTAAGCAGTATTTCATGGTCGGATCATAATACAGGAAGACAACTTATATTAGTAGACAAACCTAAACATGTCCTTAGTCTAATCGAAAATGAGCAAATTGATTGAAAGACTAATATGTCATCTATCAAGTCCAATTGAGTAGACGCTTTGTCTTGGGCATTTGAGTGGATGACTCCCAGAAGATAGAGACATAGATGTGATTGTCTGGACTGACAATACATCAGACAGGACCCAATCAAAATAGATCCTAAATCCATTTATGGATTTATTCAGTTGTGATGTTCATAGTGTGGCATACCTAAATCCTGAGTGGATGAAGGACTATGTATGCGTGACTCGTACACTTTGATGTAAGTTAAAGCCTGAGTTCAAATAGGTAAGGAGCCAGAAGCTGGTGCGTTAGGTGTATGAATTCTGTAGTATGTAGTGTCATTCAAAAGAGTGGAATTCATAGCCTAAAACATTGGTAAATGATATCCTTTCATTGACATTATTACATGGTTGATGAAAAGTAAATGTGGCCACGGGTCATCTGTCTTTTTGATGGATGACTTGATCACTATTTGATAGTGATTGACTTTTCATGAAGGAAGATGTAATGGTTACCATGAGATAAAATAGAACCATATTGGGAGAACAAATATTATCCTAAAGAGGTCAAGGATATCCTATGAGGGTAACACACTAATGACAATGTCATTAGACGAGCATTAAGTAGTTGCATTCGTAATGGTATGTCATTGGGGAGACCTCAGTCACAATACTAAAGTGGAATGAATTTGTGACTAAATGGGTTTATAATTAGTAGGCAAAAAGTCAAAAATTAAATATAAATCATTTAAGCCTCAACTATATATGTTCAATTGGTCCCTCCACTAGTTCGTTGAAACCAGAAATGAATTTCGTGTTTGAATAAAAATGAATAGAATGAATAGAAAAAGAGAAATGAGAAACATTCAGGAATTATTATGGTTTTCTCTGAAATGGAGAAATGGAATCATTTGGACATGAATGTAGGTTTCCAAAAATTGAAATGAAAATGGAAATTTGCAATATTATATGGATTACTTAAAAAATGATCAAAAGATTTAGTTTACGTTTCTGGATTGTTTTGAAGCCCGAAAATTAAAATAAACTATTCAGGCATAGTGAACATGTTGAGTTGTGAAATATTAAACATATTTTCTCGAAGTTTTACCAGGGGCAAAATCATGAAAATTTTGCCAGGGGTAAAATCGTCAAAATTTTGTTGGGTTAAAATAGGGATGATAAAATTGTTATAAATAAATATTAAATTTTATTTTGATAAATAGAAAACTGAAATGGGTTGAATCACATTACAGAGCACCAGGTAAAAAAGGCTTAGGAAGTACTCGTAATTGGACCCGATGTAAGAGAGGCCCAAAACCCTTCATGTAACATGAAGGGGGCGACAACCCTTATAAGAATACTAGGGTGGGGTGTGTCATCCATCCCTCTCCTACTCTAAGTAAGAAGTTGTTTTTCTATTTGAAATAAACCACTACAACTCAACTAGGGTTCTATCTTCTCTTCCTATAAATAAATGGCACCGGTAGAGCTATTTACACAACTTTGAGAGATTGTTACTCTGTAGAAAAATAGAGAGAATTTATAATCAACTATTAAATATATTTTTTTCCAAAATAAAAATTCTACCGGTTTTTTATTATAGAAGAGAGAATTTTTGTTGAAGTGTCTAAAACTAACTATAACCACAATAAAGGCAAGCGCACCTATCATTTAATAGTATAGTTATGGTAAGACCGGCTATATCGTATCCACAAAGACCAAGAGTACTAGTAATTACTATCTTTTTATTATTTAGCCTAAGTATTGGAGTGATTTCTTTTAAACTAAAACTTAATTAAAAACACGACAACGAAAGAATTGGGAAAATACTTTTAGACAACTTTATGAGATAGACAATACCTAAGGAAGAATCCACCTAGACTTCACTTATTACTTTTGATTCATATGATTTATTCACTTGACTTAATCCGTAGAAATCCCTGATTTATGTTAATATCTCTCTCGAGACTAAAAATAACTGACTCTAGGTTGATTAATTGAAATCTCTTTCTAATTAAAACCCCTATTGTCGCATTAACTCGATCTATGGATTCCCTTATTAGATTTGACTCTAATCCGGCAGATTTTCGTCGCCCTATGTCTAGGGTTGCAATCAACTTCGCTTAATTGTGTTGATCTACTCTTAAACAGGGACTTTTTCTCCACTAAATAAGCACATTCGAACTTAAATCAATAACCTGAATTATCAAAACAAGAATAACAACTCACAATTAAGAATAATAACAAGTATTTATCTTATAAATCAAACAGTAATATGATTCGTCTAGGTTTCATCCCCTTAGGTATCTAAGGGATTTTATTTCATACTGATAGAAGGAAACATCATAGAATAAGGAAAACTACAAAACATAAGAAAACCCAAAAACTTCGAAAGAACTTGATGGGAGATCTTCAGTCTTGATGGAGATCCTCCTTCCGAGATACTTCTGACGGCTGTCTTCGAGAATTTTCTACGTTCTACTCGGCGTCCTTTTTTAGGCCACCCCTTAGGGTGTTTATATAGGCTTTGGAACGTCTTTCTTTGCCCACAGGTAACCTGTTCCAGATAGAATTATACTTAGGTGCGGCAGGGACACGCCCGTGTACGATAGCCCTAGACTGTGCTCGCTCCTGTTCACCACACATGGCCGTGTGGTCTGCCCATGTACGTTGATCCAGGCCGTGTTCGATCCTGCTCGCAACACACGGCCGTGTCCAATGGGCCAGGCTATGTTGAATTCTTAGATAGGCCCATTTTGTCCCTTTTTGGCCCGTTTCTCGTTCTTTTCGACTCCCTAAGCTCTCCTGAGTGTAAAACATGAAATTAAGAGATTAGGAGCATCGAATTCATCAAATCTAATGAAAACTCATCCAAAAATAACCTAAGCATGGGGTTAAAATATGTATAAATTATGGTTTATCAAATATCCCCACACTTAAGCCTTTGCTTGTCCTCAAGCAAATTCCTCAACTCACAATTAAAATTAACTTCCTCAATTCATAATTCTCATTCATAATGTCTCATCATAATTCATAGATAATTTATACATTGATAATTTAACTAGAAGAGTCCTAGAGATTCAAACAATCTAAGTCATAGATTTGTGTAGTATGAAAACATAGGTGTCTCCTCTTACCTAAATAATTACCTTTGATTCAAAACCGACAAGTATTGACATCCTCAATAAAGATTCACTCAAATCACTCAAAGTGATTAAGGTTCAAATTAAGCACTCAAAAGTCAAACATGAAAAGTTAATCCCATAGGCTTTCATGAAAATCAAATCTCCACCACTATAAAATGAGATGATATACAAATCAAAAGGTCTTTTAAAGGGTTGAAATGGGTCTTGGGTTAAAGGTGTGGATAAAGGCTGTATTAGAGGGTTAGTATCGAGATTGAATTGATAAATTACCTAACTAGAAAAATTGGACTAATACTGAATAATTACATCAATTGAAAACTTAATACTAATAACACGAGCTTCTTCTCAAAATGTGAAATTAACTGCATAAGCTCAAATAACAAAGAACTGATAATGAATAGATTTCCAACCAATTTTTTTTTAGAACAAGTATTTGATATAAGATAAATTTAACCGCTGAAATAAAGAATGTAGTTAAGCAACTGATCAGATCAAATCTCGATAAAAGAGGAATCAAGAAAATGGGAATAACAAATCAAATAACTGGGTTTCGGTTTAATATTAGTGGTAAATCAAGAAACGATTGATTAGGATCAGAGGGGTTCCCTAGGGGTTAATTATGAAGGTAGGCTTTTTATGGAGTAAGTGGGTTAAATCCTAAGTGCCTTTATCATCTCAGTATATCAAATCAAATGTGTGGTCTCGACATGTATAATCGAAGCAAGTTCTAGAATAACCAATCAATATTGACACACTCATAATCAATAAAGTGCAAGAAAAGAATATGCTCTAAAAGGCTCAAAATCTCACAAAAATTATGGTTTTTTTTATGTCAGCCTTGCAAATTTCAAACTTCAAAGTAATATTTAAATTTAGGGAAACAACCTAGAAATTTTTAATTCTGACTTATCATGCTTGATTCTCTAATGTATTAAAGTTTAAACCATCAATGCACAATTACCTATGGCTTAATCTGAAACATATCAATGAAGATCATAAATAAATAGAAGTTTAATTCTAATAGTAATATGAGAAAATTACTTAAGAACAAGGTATAATTTAGGGATTTTCTGGTAATGAAATCAATAACCTCCCCACACTTAAGATGTACATTATCCTCAATGTACAAAGATAAGTAATGACAAATAGTAAGAAAATCATAAGATAGGGAGAGAAGTGAAACTTCCTGAATTTTGGATGGATTCAAAGAAAATAAACGGTGTAAAGTTGGGCAGGGGTGGTGGATACTCCGGTGGTGGTGGGGTCGTTCCGTCATAGCCCTTTGAACCTAAATTAAAGAAATCAAAATGTAATAATATAAATTAAGGACAAGAAAGATAAACGGAAACAATTTAACAATGAAAATAAAAGAAAAAGAAAAAATAAATGGACTCAAAGGTCCTTGACTTGTCGAGTCGATGAAGCGGTTGGCATGAACTTATGTAGAGTGGTCGCGCACGGGGATACCGTGCTAGGGTCCTTTCACTTTTTTGACATGGAGATGGTGGCTTTGATCTTGCTTCTAGTATGGTGGCAAGGATGGTGGTCGGTGTGAAGAAAGAAGAAGGGAAAAGGGGAAAGGAAAATGAAGGGAGAAAGATAATTGGAAAGGAAGAAGAAGAACGGGGTTTTTGGGCTGGGGGAGAAGTGAAAAAATTGGAGTAAAGTGAAGTATGTGGAGTGAGGAGGCGGTGGCCAGTGGTGAAAGTGTAGAAAAGCTATGGTGCTAGGGTTGGGGAGGAAGGGATATGGGGGAGAAAGTGAGTAGGAAAAGAGGGTTTAAATAGAATTAGGGGCATCTGGTTGCTTCCCACGCCCGTGTTTCCTGGGTGTGGTCAGTCACACGGCCGTATCGCACGGCCGTGTGGTGCCTCGCTCGTTTCTCCCACGCCTGTGTAGAGATTTCCATGCCCATTTTTGATTAATCAGTGTCCACCACGGCCTAGGGACACGGGCGTGTCGCACACTCGTGTTACTTTTTCAGTGTCAACCAGGGCCGTGGCATTTTATTGCAGCCGGTGTTTTGGGAAAATTATCGTCCTTGGTTCGCACGGTCTCTGCCACGCTGATGTGCTTATCCGTGGTGTCCACACGGCCACAGCCACGCCCGTGTGCAAGGCCATGTGGTAGAGAAACCTGCGCTTTATTAATTTGGTTAGTTTTTAGTTAGGTGCTAAAAATAAAAAAAATATGAAAATTAAAGGAGTTAGTGCTCGGGTTGCCTCCCGAGAAGCACTCGTTTAAAGTCTTAAGCTAGACTTACCTCTCATTCGTATAATCATGGTGTTTTGAGGAGTTGAAGCTCCTCATTCTTGCTATCACTTGTATTAAAATACGGTTTTAGACGAGTACGATTTGCCTTGAAGGTGCAAAATTGAGAATGAGTTACCTCGACTGTACCGTATGGGAAAGTATTAAGTACCGTGAAAGAAGTTATTTCATTAGGTTCGAAAGTGGCAACACGAGGATCTGTATTATCCATTAGAACTCGATCTCCAACTTTGAAGTAGTTTGCTTCATCTTTAGGTTCGTTATGGAGTTGCCTCGGTTTTGCTTCGTGTTTTATTGGTTTCTCCTTAACATGTGGCTTCCACTCGTCTAGTTCATCGATCTGAAGCCTTCGCTCCTCATGAGTTATTTATTTGTTGGCACGCGGTCTAGGATATGGCTCAGTTGTGTAATTTCGTGCTGCTTCCTGAAAATAAGGTTGAACCAAATGGTCATTAATAGAATTTATGTTCTCACCTCTATTACTCGATGTCCTAGCTGAATCAAGAGCCTAAAGAGTGATCGTTTCGTCACCTACACGAAGTGTGAGTTCACCTGTACCAACATCAATTCTAGTTTTAGTAGTTGCTAAAAAGGGTCTTCCTAAAATTAAAGGAACATTATTGTCCTCATCTATGTCTAAAATGAAAAAGTCTACTGGGAATATGAATTTATCAATTTTTACTAGTACATCTTCAATTATACCCCTAGGAACTCTAATAGTTTTATCAGCCAATTGAATGCTCATCCTAGTTTGTTTGGGTTTCCCAAGACCTAGCTGTTTAAACATTTTATAAGGCATAACATTTATACTTGCCCCTAAATCTGCTAAAGCATTATTAATAGATAAACCACCAATCAAGCAAGGAATCGTAAAACTCCCTGGATCTTTGAACTTTTGTGGTAGTCTATTTTATAAGATTGCTGAGCACACTGCATTTAGCTCCACATGCGACGCCTCGTCTAACTTTCATTTGTTTGTCAAAAGCTCTTTTAAAAATTTCTTTGAATTGGGCATCTGCGAAAGAGCTTCAATAAACGGTAAGTTAATATGTAATTTCTTTAGAAGTTTAAGAAATTTACCGAATTATTCATCTATGCGGTCTTTCTTTGTTGCATTGGGATATGGTACACGAGGTTTGTACTCTATACTTACAGATTTCGATTTATCATGGCTTACTTCAACCTTACCCTTATCTACCACGTTCTCTTGCCTCTGTTTTGGTTCGTCTAACCCTTCACTATTGTGAGCAGTAATGGCATGAATTTGGTCGTTTGGGTTAGTTTCAGTGTTGCTTGGCAAGCTGCCTTGTGGACATTCAGATATGAGCTTAGCAAGTTGGCTTATTTGGTTTTCGAGTCCTTGAATCGATGCCTATTGGTTTTTGAGCACGGTTTCGGTGTTCTGGAAACGCGTTTCTGACACCGAGATGAATTTAGTAAGCATCTCCTCAAGGTTTGGCTTTTTCTCCTGTGGGTAGGGTTGCTGTTGAAAGCCTGGAGGGGGTTGTTCTCTCTGATTTCCTTGGCCACCCCATGAAAAGTTTGGGTGGTTCCTCCAACCTAGATTGTAAGTGTTACTATAAGGGTTATTTTGAGGTCTAGAATTATTACCCATATAGTTCATCTGTTCGCTTTCTATGCCAGGATTATAGGGTGGGTATTTTGTATTGTTCGACCCTCCTCCATTTGTATCGCACTGCATCACTGGATGTACCTGTGAAGAGCCACACAAACCATCAATCTTTTTATTTAACAGTTCTACCTGGTTTTATAGCATGGTTACTACGTCAAGGTTGAAAACACTAGCGGCTTTTGTTGGCTTTATCCTTATAACTTGCCACTGATAGTTATTTAGTGACAGCTCCTCTATAAACTCATAAGCCACTTCAGGGGTCTTGTTATTTAGGGTTCCACCGGTGGCTGAATCAATCAACTGCCTAGTTGAGGGGTTCACACCGTTGTAAAAGGTTTGAACCTGTAGCCACAAAGGTAACCCATGGTGAGGACACCTTCTCAGTAAATCCTTATATCTCTCCCATGCATCGTAAAGTGTCTCTAAATCCATCTGCACAAAAGAAGAGATATCATTCCTCAACTTAGCCGTTTTAGCCGGCGAAAAATATTTAAGTAATAATTTTCGGTCATTTGATCCCATGTAGTGATTGATCCTTGTGGAAACGAGTTCAACCACTGTTTAGCTTTGTTCCTCAACGAAAAGGGAAACAACCGAAGGCGAATGGCATCATCAGAAACGCCATTAATTTTGAAAGTGTCGCAGAATTCCAGAAAATTCGCCAAGTGATTGTTTGGATCCTCATCCTACAAACCATCAAACTGAACAAATTGTTGAATCATCTGAATAGTGTTAGGTTTTAGTTCAAAATTATTTGCAGCAACAATAGATCTAACAATACTTATTCGGTTCCTGTTAAAGTAGGTTTAGCATAATCATACATAGTACGAGGAGTAGGATTTTGATTCACCGTGTTTGCGGCAACCAAAGGAGGTAGCGGATTATTATCAACCATCTCTTCTGTAGTATTACTTTCGTCTTCTTGCTCTTCTTCTATGTATTGTAGACTTTGCCTTATTTCTCTTCGGTTTTTCCGAGCTGTACCTTCTATATCACTATAAAAAAGTAATGGTCCTGACGGCTTCTTTCTAGTCATAAACTAAAAGTTCCTACCAGAAGCAAAGAAAGAAAAAGTAGAAAAGTAGAAAAGAAATTAAATTGCAATAAAAATAAAAATAATGGCTAAAGTAATAAAAAATTAGTGTTCCTAATATCTTAGTCCCAGCACATGGCGCGCAAAAACTTGATGTGTCTAAAACTAACTATGACCACAATAAAGGCAAGCGCACCTATCATTTAATAGTATAGTTATGGTAAGACCGATTATATCGTATCCACAAGGACCAAGAGTACTAGTAATTACTATCTTTTTATTATTTAGCCTAAGTATTGGAGTGATTTCTTTTAAACTAAAACTTAATTAAAAACACGACAACGAAAGAATTTGGAAAATACTTTTAGACAACTTTATGAGATAGACAATACCTAAGGAAGAATCCACCTAGACTTCACTTATTACTTTTGATTCATATGATTTATTCACTTGACTTAATCCGTAGAAATCCTTGATTTATATTAATATCTCACTCGAGACTAAAAACAACTGACTCTAGGTTGATTAATTGAAATCTCTTTCTAATTAAAACCCCTATTGTCGCATTAACTCGATCTATGGATTCCATTATTAGATTTGACTCTAATCCGGCAGATTTTCGTCGCCCTATGTCTAGGGTTGCAATCAGCTCCGCTTAATTGTGTTGATATACTCTTAAACAGAGACTTTTGCTCCACTGAATAAGCACATTCGAACTTGAATCAATAACCTAAATTATCAAAACAAGAATAAGAACTCACAATTAAGAATAAGAACAAGCATTTATCTTATAAATCAAACAGTAATAAGATTCATCTAGGTTTCATCCCCTTAGGTATCTAAGAGATTTTAGTTCATACTGATAGAAGGAAACATCATAGAATAAGGAAAACTACAAAACATAAGAAAACCCAAAAACTTCTAAAGAACTTGATGGGAGATCTTCAGTCTTGATGGAGATCCTCCTTCCGAGCTTCTTCCAACGGCTGTCTTCGAGTATTTTTTGCATTCTACTCGGCGTCCTTTTTTAGGTCACCCCTAGGGTGTTTATATAGGCTTTGGAACGTCTTTCTTTTCCTACAAGTAACCTTTTCCGGATAGAATTATACTTAGGTGCGGCAGGGACACGTCTGTGTGACACGCCCGTGTACGATAGCCTTAGACCGTGCTCGCTCCTGCTCACCACACATGGCCGTATGGCCTTCCCGTGTACGTTGATCCAGGCCGTGTTCGATCCTGCTCGCAACACACGGCCGTGTCCAATGGCCCAGGCTGTGTTGAATTCTTAGATAGGCCTTTTTTGTCCCTTTTTGGCCCGTTTCTTATTCTTTTCAACTCCCTAAGCTCTCTTGAGTGTAAAACATGAAATTATGAGATTGTGAGCATCGAATTCATCAAATCTAATGAAAACTCATCCAAAAATAAGCTAAGCATGGGGTTAAAATATGTATCAATTATGTTTTATCATTTGTTTTCACCTTAAAAAGAAAAGAAAACTTTTTCTAGTTCTATGTTTTGATTCAATTGGTTTGAGCCCACACTCGAAGCAGTTCGTGGCACGAGAATAGCGGAGAAGATCGTTTGATTGAAAGATGAAAAACGTCAAGGATCCGCTTATCTGAAAACACAAGTATGATTTCTGTTCAAGGTTTATTGCAATAAATATCACAAACCAAGTCGCTTTTCAAATTTTTAGTTTTCTTCTGTGCAAGAAAACCGTTTTCAAATTGGGTTTTTTTCCCAACAGAAACTGCCAAGGGATACATAAGTACGAGATAGTCTGTTGGGAACTGTATATTAATTGGAGTATCTTAAAAGTTTGGACTAAGGTGAATAAGTACTTTGGGGTTACATTGCAGGTATGTGTAACACCCTTAACTTGTATCCGTCGCTGAAATAGGGTTATGGAGTATTACCGGAGTTTACATTTAAAAACTAACAAAATTTTTAACATTTTAATTCACAAAATCAATCATAGCAAAACCAATCAATGACATACATATTGTCATATACGAGCCCTCAAGGCCCTAAAAACACATTAGAAACAAGTAGGGACTAAATCGAAAACATATAGAATTTTTAGGAAAAAGATGAAAATTTTCAAACTGCAGGGGTCACACGACCGTGTGACTCACAGGGCTGAGACACACGCCCATGTCTCAGGCTGTGTTGGCATTCGAAGTAGAGACACATGGTCGTGTCCCAGCCCGTGTCCATGCCCGTACCCGTGTAACTCTCTGACTTGGGTCACAGGGCCAAGCCACATGCCTGTGTGCCAGGCCGTGTGCTAGGCCGTGTAACATCCTGAATTGCAACCCTTTGTAAGCTACAGGGGACACACAGCCGTGTCGCATGGCCATGTGTCACACACGACTGAGACACACGCTCGTGTCTCTAGCATTGTGGATGAAAAATAGGCCATTTTCAAGCCAATTTTCTCACCCATGATATGAATCCACCCATAACACTTTTGCACATATAATCAAGCATCCCAAATTGCATCAAACCATGCAACAACAAGCTATCCAAACAAAGTGTAACACCCCAAACCCGGCTTAGAAGTTAGGCTCGAATCCGAAATGTCACATTACAGGCAGACTTCAAAACGATTTTACTATTTAACCATTTAGGGCCCAAAAGCCCAAAACCCTTGTATCTTGTTAAGTTAAGATGATAAGCCCATCTTTTAAGAAAACATTCATATGTTGAGTTGTTTCGGAAACCATGTTAACTTTAGAAATTTTATTTAAGTTTAATAACTGGATAGTTGAAACAATAATAATAAAACCCAAAATGAAAAGTCAATTAGGAGATACATGGCGTTATTACAATCCAATGAAAAACAAAGTATTTAAAAATAAATTCATGTGAACAAATTAAAACATCAAATCAGCTTGTAGTGTGGCCATCTCCAAGTCCTCTTCCAAGTCGAGCCGCCATCGTGCATCACACGAAATATTAATTAAAAAGGGTGTGAGTTTCAAAACTCAGTGTGTACAACCCTTGGCCATCAAATCAACATACAAATATTCACATTGGGCCTAAGCCCTATCAAAATCGATTGTATTGGGCCTTAGCCCACAATGACCTCATATCATAACACATATACAAACAAGATAATGCAAAACCCTTCCCAAAAATCCATCCGCTACGCACACCATTTCCCTTCCAACCAATACACACATGTGGGGATTTCTAAATCGACCCAACCATCCCCTACACACCAAAGGTAGCACTCACAGCGGCACTACCCAACGTTGCAGCAAAGCTGCTAATCATATATGGGCTTAAAGCCTCCGGTGGATCCATTGACGTCAAGCGACTATGCGATCCTCAAATCTTGCTCTGTTCCATAATTCCCACCCATATGCATCCTAAACAGAATATCGTATGAAGGCAACACACATTTTCACACATTCGGCACCTAGGGGTATTTTAGTCATTTCACTACCCAGGTGTATTTTCGTAATTCTACCCTACAGGGGTATTTTGGTAATTTGGCAAGATAGGGGTATCTTGGTAATTTTGAAAAACAAGGGTGTTTTGGTACTTTTGCAAAATAGGGGTATTTTGGTACTTTTACAAAACAAAGGGGTATTTTAGTAATTTAACAAATCTAAGGATATTTTGGTAATTTTCAAATCAGGGGTATTTTATCCCTCTCGGGTTTTAGTTATGAACTTTGGCCCATAAACAAGTCCTCGCGGTTAAAGTGAACAAACACTATGCACCAGGTAGGATCTCAGAAAAGAGTAGGTGGGTCACTAGGACCGCTTAAGTACCAAGCTCTCACTAGATCCAATCCTAGACATGCATATGTCGGTTACCACACTCTAACTAATCGACTTGTCCACTGGACATGTTTGATTATTAGATTAAGTCTTATGTGATTTAAGATTTGTTGTAACTAGGCCTAAAGTCCATTAAACCCTAGCATACTTGTCTACGTCCCCCATAAAGCCCATATTACATCCTTACGGCCCATTAGGCCCAAATCTCATTCATATGGCCTACTAGTCCCAAAACAATTCCAAATCATGTAACATGCGTGACTAACTTAATACGTATGACCAAACCAACCAATTTCATCAAACTTAGCCTCAGGGCCCACCGAGCTCGTTTAGCCACTTCCGGCTTTTCGGCATTACCGATATCGTGTGTGTAGTGTTTGTACACACCTGGTAACTACGCGCACTGCAAACCCGTTAGTCACGAACCTACAATCGACATTACTAGCTATTAACCAAGGTTTTACACATACTAATAAAAATCGAAACCTCACCATACCCTTACCGTGTGCCACACGTTCTAGCAGCCATTCCTTAGCTACTATTTGCGATTATCCTCTAGATCTGCACCCAAACATACATCGTCAAGATCAGGTGACCCATAATCCACATAAGTCACCCCTATAAGCCATATTACATTCAGCCATTTACTAAACCACCACCAGGACGAGTGCACTTACCTCTTGCTAACGATCCTTACCTACCATGCTGGTGATTGTGGAGCCTGACCCTTGTTAATACAAGTTAACGACAAGGAGGGGTTAGATAGCCCTTCAGCTTTTAACAAAACACACTAAAAAGTTCAACTAAGCACTTACTGAAATCCTCCTTTGATCATGCGGCTTAGATAGCTACAGAACAAGATTCAGCTTCCAAACGTGACTAAGAGTAGGTAACAATCGGTTGAGGTGGAGGAACAACAATAATGGTTTGGCACAAATAGGAATTTCGGCAAGAGAAGATGTTGGCAATTCGGCAATAGAAGGGTTTGGCTAAGAGAGAATTCGGCAAATGAAAGAATTCGGCTGAGGGGGAGAAAAGGAAGAAATAATAGAACCCAAGGAACCTTTCAATGAATTTGGCACCCCCTTTATATAGCCACCAGCTGAACACTCCTTTCCCCAGAGTCCCATTCGGCACCAACTCCTCCCTCTCCTTATCTCCTGACTTTTGTCCCAGATAACACCTTAATCTTTATCCGAAATTTCCTCTAAATCCATATACCTGCTTACTTCAAACTCTCCACGGCAAGAGTTCAAAACCAATACAACTCTGGCCGTCCATATTGGTAAAATAAAAACTCCAAAAACACCTTACCACTATTCGAACCTTGGACCTCCTCAGCTGACAACACGCCACCTCATAGCTCCCAAGTGACGCCACTTGCCACTGGGCCACAAGCCCCTTTGTGTCCCATTTTCTCTTAATCTGCTTAAGAGGCCTACTAACTGAAGTCACAGTTCCCCTGGGCTAAAACCAAAATTTTACCTATGCCTTTACTTAATCCCAGGACATCTCCAACACCCCTAGACACTCCAAATTCATTACCCTCAAAGCCCACATGCCAATTGTCTTTTCCTTGCTCACTTAAAAATTTTCTAAGATCTAAAGCCCAAAGGTCAATAGGCCCAATACTTCTAGGCCCAAATTCGGGGCGTTACAATTCTTCCCCCTTAAAGAAATTTCGTCCTCGAAATTTCCAACTAACAGGATGGTCGTGTATCAACTACCCCTCCACGCTACCGCTGCGCACTCTGACCCTAATAATTTTAATACATAACCAAAACATCCACCTATCGTAAACATTCTCAAACATACGCAGAATAAGCAGCAAATTCTGATTCAAATGTTTACAAAGCCCTAACACTTCCACGGCCTCGGCCGCGGCCTCTTGCGCCTCTTCTAGCGCTCATCGTTGCGTATTTCTGAATTGAAAATTTTATGAAATTAGTATATAGTTCCACTTGTTTAGGGCACATGTCTTATGTAAATAAAAATTTTTTAAAGTCATTTCGCGGTCGTATATCCACTACAGGCTTCAGTTTCCTACGGGCTTTAGTCTCTAAAAGCCTATTTTAAAGTAGCCCATATCTAGATATAGTTCAGTAATTTAAACAAATGTAGTACAGAAAACTTACTTGGCTCGACGTTAAGGGCTCGGTGAACCACACTACAAGATCCTGCAAAACTTTTTAATTCACTTGTTTAAAAACCCAAAATCTAAGGCCCATTTCACAGCCCGAGTTTTGCAACCGGGCTCTGATACCACTGAATGTAACACCCCAAACTCGGCCTAGAAGTTAGGCCCGAATCTGGAATGTCACATTAAAGCCACACTTCAAAACGATTTTACTATTCAACCATTTAGGGCCCAAAAGCCCAAAACCCTTGTATCTTGTTAAGTTAAAATGATAAGCCCATATTTTAAGAAAACATTCATATGTTGAGTTGTTTCGGAAACCATGTTAACCTTAGAAATTTTATGTTAGTTTAATAACTAGATAGTTGAAACAATAATAATAAAACCCAAAATGAAAAGTCAATTAGGAGATACATGGCCTTATTACAATCCAATGAAAAACAAAGTATTTAAAAATAAATTCATTTGAACAAATTAAAACATCAAATCAGCTTGTAGTGTGGCCATCTCCGAGTCCTCTGCCAAGTCGAGCCGCTTAATGTGCATCACCTAAAATATTAATTAAAAAGGGTGTGAGTTTCGAAACTCAGTGTGTACAACCCTTGGCCATCAAATCAACATAAAAATATTCACATTGGGCCTAAGCCCTATCAAAATCGATGGTCTTGGGCCTTAGCCCACAATGACCTCATATCATAAAACATATACAAACAAGATAATGCAAAACCCTTCCCAAAAATCCATCCGCTACACACACCATTTCCCTTCCAACCAATACACACCTGTGGGGATTTCTAAATCGACCCACCCAACCTCTACACACGAAAGGTAGCACTCACAGCGGCACTACCCAACGTTGCAGCAAAGCTGCTAATCATATATGGGCTTAAAGCTTCCGGTGGATCCATGGTCGTCAAGCGACTATGCGATCCTCAAATCTTCCTCTGTACCATAATTCCCACCCATGAATATCGTATGAATGCAACACACATTTTCACACATTCGGCACCTAGGGGTATTTTAGTCATTTCACTACCCAGGGGTATTTTCGTAATTCTACCCTACAGGGGTATTTTGGTAATTTGGCAAGATAAGGGTATCTTGGTAATTTTGAAAAATAGGGTGTTTTGGTACTTTTGCAAAATAGGGGTATTTTGGTACTTTTGCAAAATAAAGGGGTATTTTAGTAATTTAACAAATCTAAGGATATTTTGGTAATTTTCAAATCAGGGGTATTTTATCCCTCTCGGTTTTAGTTATGAACTTTGGCCCAGAAACAAGTCCTCGCGGTTAAAGTGAACAAACACTATGCACCATGTAGGATCTCAGAAAAGAGGAGGTGGGTCACTAGGACCGCTTAAGTACCAAGTTCTCACTAGTTCCAATCCTAGACATGCATATGTCGGTTACCACACTCTAACTAATCGACTTGTCCACAGACATGTTTGATTATTAGATTAAGTCTTATGTGATTTAAGAGTTGTTCAGAACTAGGCCTAAAGTCCATTAAACCCTAGCATACTTGTCTACGTCCCTCATAAAGCCCATATTACATCCTTACGACCCATTAGGCCCAAATCTCATTCATATGGCCTACTAGGCCCAAAAAAATTCCAAATCATGTAACATGCGTGACTAACTTAATACGAATGACCAAACCAACCAATTTCATCAAACTTAGCCTCAGGGCCCACCGAGCCTGTTTAGTCACTTTCGACTTTTCGGCTTTTCGGCATTGCCGATATCGTGTGTGTAGTGTTTGTACACACCTGGTAACCACGCGCGCTGCAAACCCCTTAGTCACGAACCTATAATCGACATTACTAGCGATTAACCAAGGTTTTACACATACTAATAAAAACCGAAACCTCACCGCACCCTTACCGTGTGCCACACGTTCTAGTAGCCCTCTCTTAGCTACTATTTGCGATTATCCTCTAGATCTGCATCCAAACATACATCGTCAAGATCAAGTGACCCATAATCCACATAAGTCACCCCTATAAGCCATATTACATTTGGCCATTTACTAAACCACCATCGGGACGAGTGCACTTACCTCTTGCTAACGATCCTTACCTACCACGCTTGTGATTGTGGAGCCTGACCCTTGTTAATACAAGTTAACGACAAGGAGGGGTTAGATAGCCCTTCGGCTTTTAACAAAACACACTAAAAAGGTCAACTAAGCACTTACCGAAATCCTCCTTTGATCCTGCGGCTTAGATAGCTACTGAACAGGATTCAACTTCCAAACGTGACTAAGAGTAGGTAATAATCGGTTGAGGTGGAGGAACAACAATAAGGGTTTGGCATAAATAGGAATTTCGGCAAGAGAAGATGTTGGCAATTCGACAATAGAAGGGTTTGGCTAAGAGAGAATTCGACAAATGAAAGAATTCGGCTGAGGGGGAGAAAAAGAAGAAATAATAGAACCCAAGGAACCTTTCAATGAATTCCGCACCCCCTTTATGTAGCCACCAACTGAACACTCCTTTCCCCAGAGTCCCATTCGGCACCAACTCCTCCCTCTCCTCATCTCCTGACTTTTCTCCCTGATAACACTTTAATCTTATCCGAAATTTCCTCCACATCCACATACCTGCTTACTTCAAACTCTCCACGACAAGAGTTCAAAACCAATACAACTCTGGCCGTCCATACTGTAAAATAAACACTCCAAAAACACCTTACCACTACTCGAACCTTGGACCTCCTCAGCTGACAACACGCCACCTCATAGCTCCCAAGTGACGCCACTTGCCACTGGGCCACATGCCCCTTTGTGTCCTATTTTCTCTTAATCTGCTTAAGAGGCCTACTAACTGAAGTCACAGTTCCCCTGGGCTAAAACCAAAATTTTACCTATGCCTTTACTTGATCCTAGGACATCTCCAACACCTCTAGACACTCCAAATTCATTACCCTCAAATCCCACATGCCAATTGTCTTTTCCTTGCTCACTTAAAAATTTTCTAAGATCTAAAGCCCAAAGCCCAATAGGCCCAATACTTCTAGGCCCAAATTCGGGGCGTTACAATTCTTCCCCCTTAACGAAATTTCGTCCTTGAAATTTCCAACTAACAGGATGGTCGTATATCAACTACCCCTCCACGCTACCGCTACGCACTCTGACCCTAATAATTTTAATACATAACCAAAACATCCACCTATCGCAAACATTCTCAAACATACGCAGAATAAGTGCCAAATTCTGATTCAAATGTTTACAAAGCCCTAACACTTCCACGGCCTCGACTGCAGCCTCTTGCGCCTCTTCTAGCGCTCATCGTTGTGTATTTTTGAATTGAAAATTTTATGAAATTAGTACATAGTTCCACTTGTTTAGGGCACATGTCTTATGTAAATAAAAAAATTTTAAAGTCATTTTGCGGTCGTATATCCACTACAGGCTTCAGTTTCCTACGGGATTTAGTCTCTAAAAGCCTATTTTAAAGTAGCCCATATCTATATATAGTTCAGTAATTTAAAGAAATGTAGTACAAAAAACTTACTTGGCTCGACCTCAAGGGCTCGGTGAACCACACTACAAGATCCTGCAAAAACTCTTTAATTCAGTTGTTTAAAAACCCAAAATCTAAGGCCCATTTCACAGCTCGAGTTTTGCAACCCGGCTCTGATACCACTAAATGTAACACCCCAAACCCAGCCTAGAAGTTAGGCTCAAATCTGGAATGTCACATTACAGGCACACTTCAAAACGATTTTACTATTTAACCATTTAGGGCCCAAAAGCCCAAAACCCTTGTATCTTGTTAAGTTAAGATGATAAGCCCATCTTTTAAGAAAACATTCATATGTTGAGTTGTTTCGGAAACCATGTTAACTTTAGAAATTTTATTTAAGTTTAATAACTGGATAGTTGAAACAATAATAATAAAACCCAAAATGAAAAGTCAATTAGGAGATACATGGCCTTATTACAATCTAATGAAAAACAAAGTATTTAAAAATAAATTCATTTGAACAAATTAAAACATCAAATCAGCTTGTAGTGTGGCCATCTCCGAGTCATCTGCCAAGTCGAGCCGCTTACTGTGCATCACCTAAAATATTAATTAAAAAGGGTGTGAGTTTCGAAACTCAGTGTGTACAACCCTTGGCCATCAAATCAACATAAAAATATTCACATTGGGCCTAAGCCCTATCAAAATCGATGGTCTTGGGCCTTAGCCCACAATGACCTCATATCATAACACATATACAAACAAGATAATGCAAACCCCTTTCCAAAAATCCATCCACTACACACACAATTTCCCTTCCAACCAATACACACCTGTGGGGATTTTTAAATCGACCCACCCAACCTCTACACACCAAAGGTAGCACTCACAGCGGCACTACCTAACGTTGCAGCAAAGCTGCTAATCATATATGGGCTTAAAGCCTCCGGTGGATCCATGGTCGTCAAGCGACTATGCGATCCTCAAATCTTCCTCCGTACCATAATTCCCACCCATATGCATCCTAAACAGAATATCGTATGAATGCAACACACATTTTCACACATTCAGAACCTAGGGGTATTTTAGTCATTTAACTACCCAGGGGTATTTTTGTAATTCTACCCTACAAGGGTATTTTGGTAATTTGGCAAGATAGGGGTATCTTGGTAATTTTGAAAAATAGGGTGTTTTGGTAATTTTGCAAAATAGGGGTATTTTGGTACTTTTGCAAAACAAAGGGGTATTTTAGTAATTTAACAAATCTAAGGATATTTTGGTAATTTTCAAATCAGGGGTATTTTATTCCTCTCGGGTTTTAGTTATGAACTTTGGCCCATAAACAAGTCCTCGTGGTTAAAGTGAACAAACACTATGTACCAGGTAGGATCTCAGAAAAGAGGAGGTGGGTCACTAGGACCGCTTAAGTACCAAGTTCTCACTAGTTCCAATCCTAGACATGCATATGTCGGTTACCACACTCTAACTAATCGACTTGTCCACAGACATGTTTGATTATTAGATTAAGTCTTATGTGATTTAAGAGTTGTTCAGAACTAGGCCTAAAGTCCATTAAACCCTAGCATACTTGTCTACGTCCCCCATAAAGCCCATATTACATCCTTACGGCCCATTAGGCCCAAATCTCATTCATATGGCCTACTAGGCCCAAAACAATACCAAATCATGTAACATACGTGACTAACTTAATACGTATGACCAAACCAACCAATTTCATCAAACTTAGCCTCAGGGCCCACCGGGCCCGTTTAGTCACTTTCGACTATTCAGCATTGCCGATATCGTGTGTGTAGTGTTTGTACACACCTGGTAACCACATGTGCTGCAAACCCCTTAGCCACGAACCTATAATCGACATTACTAGTGATTAACCAAGGTTTTACACATACTAATAAAAACCAAACTCTCACCGCACCCTTACCGTGTGCCACACGTTCTAGTAGCCCTTCCTTAGCTACTATTTACGATTATCCTCTAGATCTGCACCCAAACATACATCATCAAGATCAAGTGACCCATAATCCACATAAGTCACCCCTATAAGCCATATTACATTCGGCCATTTACTAAACCACCATCGGGACGAGTGCACTTACCTCTTGCTAACGATCCTTACCTACCACGCTTGTGATTGTGGAGCCTGACCATTGTTAATACAAGTTAACGACAAGGAGGGGTTAGATAGCCCTTCGGATTTTAACAAAACACACTAAAAAGTTCAACTAAGCACTTACCGAAATCCTCCTTTGATCGTGCGGCTTAGATAGCTACTGAACAAGATTCGGCTTCCAAACGTGACTAAGAGTAGGTAACAATCGGTTAAGGTGGAGGAACAATAATAATGGTTTGGCACAATAGGAATTTCGGCAAGAGAAGATGTTGGCAATTCGGCAATAGGAGGGTTTGGCTAAGAGAGAATTCGGAAAATGAAAGAATTCGGCTGAGGGGGAGAAAAGGAAGAAATAATAGAACCTAAGGAACCTTTCAATGAATTCGGCACCCCCTTTATATAGCCACCAGCTGAACACTCCTTTCCCCAGAGTCCCATTCGGCACCAACTCCTCCCTCTCCTCATCTCCTGACTTTTCTCCCTGATAACACCTTAATCTTATCCGAAATTTCTTCCACATCCACATACCTACCCACTTCAAACTCTCCACGGTAAGAGTTCAAAACCAATACAACTCTGGCCGTCCATACTATAAAATAAACACTCTAAAAACACCTTACCACTACTCGAACCTTGGACCTCTTCAGCTGACAACACGCCACCTCATATCTCCCAAGTGACGCCACTTGCCACTGGGCCACAAGCCCCTTTGTGTCCCATTTTCTCTTAATCTGCTTAAGAGGCCTACTAATTGAAGTCACAGTTCCCCTAGGCTAAAACCAAAATTTTACCTATGCCTTTACTTGATCCCAGGACATCTCCAACACCCCTAGACACTCCAAATTCATTACCCTCAAAGCCCACATGCCAATTGTCTTTTTCTTGCTCACTTAAAAATTTTCTGAGATCTAAAGCCCAAAGCCCAATAGGCCCAATACTTCTAGGCCCAAATTCGGGGCGTTACACAAAGTATATGTTCATACAACCAATATGCCCAAAAAGACACCTCAATCACAACAATTAAACATGTAAACACTTATGCATAGTTTAGCCAAAACTTACCATTTTGTTTATCTATCAAATTCACACCAAAAGTACCAAATTTGCCATTTAACAATTAGCACCGTAAGCCACATATGTCAACTACATTTTTCATACCAAAATGCGATTTAGTCCTTTTTATCAAATTAAGCATTCAAACGGTAAAATTTCTTAACGAAATTTTTTACGGTAATACTAACATGCTATAGACATTAAAATAATAATAAAATAAATATTTATACGTCAGATTTGTGTCCCAAAACTACTGTTCTGATTTCACTGAAAACGGGCTGTTACAGTATAAGTCCGCTAGAAAAAAAATGGTGTTTATTCAATCATCCAAGTATCATATTCAAGACTGTGAATGAGGATATTAAAAAGAGACCTTATTCAGGAAAGGGATCAAGCATAGGCTAAGGAAAAAAACAGATAATTGTCGAAATAGTACGGTAAATCATATGGAGATTAGTGTGGATAAAAGGGATCAAGGTAAGGACTCGCAATTATGCGAATTCTTGGCTAAAATGTCAATAGTTGTTGCCAATCTGTGTTGGCGAATACGAGTAATAGTGACAAGCCATATTATGAAGGGTATAAGGAAAGTTTGGAATAATGATAAACAAGGTCAAGATCCATAAGAAAATATTGTTTGATAAACATTTTTATGGCCAGACAAGTGGTTATGTTCGCCGACAGTTAGCTTAGAGAAAACAAGGTATTGGCTACACCAACGAAAATTATGGATTCTCTTACGAAATACATGGAGTTTTAACTCTATGCATAAAATCTCATTTTCCCTAATTTTAATAAGTCTTTTATGAATACCAATGTACAGGACCTCACTAAGTTCATTTGAACTTATAAAATATATTGGTTGTATGCAAGGTAGATGGTGACTTGAGGATAGAGTGGAGGGACCAAGCCAGACACTGCCAGATTTGAGTGATGGGCATGGTAGTTGTCTCATGTATATAGAGGGGCACCCTTAAAGGCCACACCTCAAGGATTAATTGAGTATATTTGAAATAAAATCTTAAGTTTTAAGTTATTGTAAACAATTATTCTTACTTAATAAGGTAGGACGATTATAAGGATTGAAAACTTGTATGATATAACATATACTAGGATTTAAATCTTGAATTTGTTGTTATCTTTGGAATCGAGTAAAGGTTGATGGGTAGTAATGGATGCACCACTTGTTATTGATTAAGTCGGTAAGTAACAGGATAGAATATTGTTAAATGACTAGGGTTTCTTGTGACACCTAGTACCCAGACACAACGATCGAGTCAAGTAGAGGGTGTTACAATTTAGTGGTATCAAAGCACGATTTAATCGATCCTTTGGAATTAGGAAATGTGACTAATGGCCCCTATATGTATGATACGTTAAATCTGACTTAGTCCCTCATGTCATAAATAGTTTGTGTATTATGGTTAAATTCAGGTTGACGGATAAATACAGGATGGGTGATAAGTACCTCAGAAGTATAAAAATGGAAGGAGAGTAAGGTAGCAAAGTCAAGTAGCAAGCTTTAACATTTAATAGTGGAAATTGGAAGATTCTGGTGAATAGTGTAAAACTTTCGTGCTTAATTGATTAGTGAGTTATTCCAAGAACTTCTATAAGTTATACTCAAGAATTAACAAAAAAATACGGTTGCCTTGTTGGTTTAAAGACCAAAAAATTGATGTGTCTAGTTGTTCGATTTCAGGTCAAGGCGATGATACTTTGGCATGTCATTAAGGCCTGTTAAGGAAATGTTTAATGTCATGAGTCGCTGTCTAGTCCTTAGAAAATGTAAAGGTGATAGAATAGGGTAAATTTCATGACCCTTGTTATGTGAAATGCTGATCGATTTTGGATAGATTTAATGTGTACTTGCAGGACTGGAACTCACTATTTTGCCTCATTCATAATGTCTAATTTTGGACAACCTAAATGAAATTTTTAGTAATATGGATTTCTTGGATGAATACCATAATTATGTTGTCTAATGTTGGACATAAGGAATGTGTTTTGCATTGAAAATGTTGTTTATGGGCTGCTCGATAACAAAACCAGTGTAGTGTTGTGCTGTTAAATTCAAGACAACTTAAATATATTATTATGAATTAGAAATCATGGAATTTTGGCTGCATTTGTGCTACCCAATTTTGTTTTAAGTTTGATTGATGCATGACATTTAATACTTAAAATTGTTCCTTAAAAAAAACTACCATCGAATACTTGTTGCTTCAACATGAAAACGCTTATTTGAATGAGTTGTAATGTGTGACATAAATGGACTGTTGTTGTGACCTCAAATGGAGAAAGTTTGATGGTTATAAACATTATATTAAACCTTTGTTAGCAATTGTCAAACAACTTGATAATCAGCATTTATTTTTCTAAAATTATTATACCTCAACCCTGTATGTTGGTTGTTGTAGGCTATCCAAAATGGGATAAATTAATGTGATAAACAAAATTTTAATGGCGGGGAAAGGGAAGAAATATATGGTATTTATATTGTCTTTTTTAGAATAAATTAAGTGTGAGTTCTTATAATTTCTTTTTATGATTGCTAAAACTGCTGAGTGATTAAGGTGGGTTCGACTATTGAACATCTTAATTAATGTTCTAGATTCAATGGTCACTTATAAAATAATTTCTCTTGTTAATGACTGTCAGAATGCTCAGTTATAAAGCCTAAGTGATTTATTGAAGTCTGATTGTTGTAGAGTTAAACTGCCTTAATATTGTTTGAAAAGCTGTGAATCAATTTTGTCCTATTGATAAAGTAATGAAGCTGTTTGATTTCCATGTTATGCACGATGTTTCGAGATTTATATAGTTACTTGTATAATATAGGGCAAATAAGTGTGTTATTGATAGTTAGATCTCCACCTTTATGACGAGTGTGTTGTCTAGAGTGAGGACAAGATGATTATTTTAATATTTGGTGATTTTTGTAAAAAAGTATAAGTGTCTTCTTTTATGTGGACTGTATGATAAATTGAATACAATGTGATTATTGAAATTTCCTAGCCCTGGATTGTAACACCTAAACTTGGCGAAGTCCTGAGTCTGCGCGTATAAGTCAAAGGAAATTGAGTTGGCGCGATCTTAGTCGCCCAAATAACATTCTGGCATGCTAGTAGGGCGCATAGGCAATAATGGAAATTTAAAGCAAGAAATGTCCTCCATAAAGTATGTGTATGAGTAGAAGGAGAGATTGGAAAAATATGTCATTGGTTCGTGAGTAGTAGGGGATGTCACCAAGATTAAGGCGTGCCTAGTTAGTTTAGTTAATGTGTAGGTTATACACTAGGGAGATAGTTAGGAATGAACGATAGGTCAAATCGAAAATATGAAAAGATTTTGGACTCTTATACACGTTTCCTCACAGCTATAAGCCACTGTTGCCCACTTGAAGGACGGTACCAGTATTTACAATCTTTACTTCTCTATTATATTGCTCAATATATTCACGGATAATATTACTAATTTCGTTAGCTCTAATAGTTACCATGAGTATTTCCTAATTATTTTTTGGAAGAAAAAAAATAATGCCTATAATCTACAATAAAGTAAAAGGTAAAAAAAGGGGCTAATCCGTTATTTCTTTCATCACCCCAAATAAGCCAATATTAGCGCTAATGGTGTGTAAATAACCCTTCCCCTCTTTGAAACACTTTGGAAGTGCTCTTGTATCAGTAATGAATTAGAGTACAATGAATCAGAGCACACAGAACCGTCTTTTTTTTTCTGTTAGAAAAAAAATATATACGATAGGCTAACTGATATTTCTATCAGTTAACGAAAGAGCCCAATGTAAAAAAAAATGCATGTTGGGTCTTTGAAATAGGACAAATCATTTTGATAATAATCAGTTTAATCTGTTTTACCGAGAAGGTCTACCGTTCGAGTCTATATAGCCCTATATTTTTTAATTTTCGATTTTATTAATTTTAAATATTTATTTAATTTATTAAATTAATAAAAATGAAATGAAAGTAATATTCTTAAAGCTAAAGAAAACTAAAACAATAAAGAATATCCAAATACAACTAAAAATAAAAAAGTTGTATAGTTTTTTTTCCTAATTATTGTATTCTTTGTTGATTGGAACTGGTCGCTTCCAGTTGCTTGGTTAAAATCATTCCCATAAGCTCGTTCACAGGGAGATCACTATGAGGGTAGATTTGAAAGTTGCATGACACATGTCAAGTCTCACGGTGAAAGCAAAGATTTTTACTAAGAAAGCTTCAGAAGGAAGGAAAGTTATTCTCTCCCTTCTATTTAAAAGAGCACAATTGCTACCTTCCTATGGTTGTTGATCAGGAGATTTTCTTGCTACGATAAGAATAAAGATTGGAGTTCAAGTATAGGGTTGTTTGATCACTTGAGGTAAGTGTTTTGGACTCCCATGAGTTTCTCCTACGAAAATGAGCTTGCTTGAGTGTAATTAGAAAGATGTAGAAGTAAGGCCTTGCATGGAATTTGTTTAGGTTTTAGATGAAAATAAGAGTTATGTGAATAAAGTTTTGACAGTATTCCCATGTCTTACAAATAGTGACCTTCAAGAACCCGTATGTTGATGTAGGAACTGGGGGTCCAAGCTGCTATTAAGGTTATCAGGTGAATCTCTAGATTGACTCTTATGTGTATGTCTGTAATCTAGATACTTCTGTGCCAAGTGACCAAAACGTGAAACTTAAACTAACAAAGCATGAAACTGAAACTAGTAAAACATGACTCTATGACTCTGAGAAGGAAAGGAACAGTATGCATGCAAATATGTTTGAAAGCATGACAGAGTCTGTCATGAGTAATTCAGTTGTGAATGAGTCTGTTAAGTATGAGTCTACATGGTGAGTCCATGTCTGTCTCCGGAGTCATTTAAAGGGGTTTGCCGAGACTAAAAACATGAATCATTGAAAGGAAAAGTCCATGGCACTCTGAAGACCATATAGGGTAAGACCATGGCTGGGCTATGGTATCATATGGAATATGTAAAGGACGGTTGGGTGATTACCAGCAATGAGGGGCAAACCTCACGACGACGAGTTTAGGCGAATCCATATCGTCAATGTAACACCCCATACCCGAATTCGAGGCTTAGACCGGATATGAGACATAACTATGCTTGAACTTGCTTAAACATGTATTTACGGCTATAAAATTTCGTTCTGAATTAAAAACTTCTCTTTCTCAAACAACTCATACATCTCATTGGCCTACGAGGCCTCAAACTCACGTTCGGAAACTTTCGGAGTTCAATCAGGAACTTTTCCTCGAAACAGGGGTCGCACGCCTGTGTTACTTGGGACACGCCCGTGTGTCCCTAAGACATGCCCATGCCTTCCACCCTTGGTCGACACTGACTAAATCCACACGGCCTGTACACATGCTCGTGTGCCTCAGCCGTGTGATAATTAAATTTCTAAGTGTCAAGTGCAGACTTCACACGGCCCTGGCACACGCCCATGTGCCAACCGTGTGTATCACACGGCCGTTTGTACAAACGGCCGTGTGACCAGCCCGTGGTCTATTCTGACTTAGGACGCTAAGGTGCAGGAGACACACGGCCTAGACACACGCCCGTGTGTCTATCCGTGTGGGCACTTAGAGACTATCTTACCAAGCCTTTTACCATTCTCGTTTGCATACATTCATATACTACTTCAAAACCTTCTCAAATCATCAATTAAAACACATGAATTAACACATTTGATTCATAAAAATGAAGTCTTCCTCCCATATTTGGGGTAGAACTATTTCTAGTACAATTTCAATCGACTTTTGTCGTCATCTATGTCTATATGCAAACGTTCCATAACTCATTTAGGCTAACACATTTGGCACATTAACAATGACTTAATCAACCATAAGTACTAGCCCTATACATTCCATAACTCCTAAGGAATTGATACCTCATACCAAGAGTCTGCTCGATAGTGTGAAAACATCTCCGGCGATCTCCAACCCGAGCTAGCTAAATTAACCTATAAGAGATGAGAAAGGGAGAAAAGTAAGCAATATTGCTTAGTAAGTTCATCTGCATAAACTGACAAATAATGATATTCATTGAATATGGATAATCACAAAGTATTATACTGAGTTTTTCCCATTAACTCATGGTTACTTAACCATTCTTGAAGCCTACTCATTCTATCTCTTACCACATTCATTCCACACCACAAGTCAACTGTTCGTGTTAAATAGCACGCATTCCTGCACTGATCGTCATGTAATCACATAAACAACACATCAAGCAATTTCAATAAGCCACTCATACTACAAATCTCTCGGTGGTCACGCACTTAGCCCACCATTGATCTCTAATAGGGTGGTATCGCACTTAGCCCACCAAATGATTTTATCAGCGATGGTATCTCACACAGCCCATCGATTAATAATTAATCAGGAGGTAACGCACACAGCCCACCGTTAATAATATAGTTGATGGTATCGCACACAGCCCATCAATTAATAATTAATCAAGTGGTAACGCACACAGCCCACCGTTAATAATGTAGTTGATGATATCGTACTAAGCCCATCAATTAATAATTAATCAGGTGGTAACGCACACAGCCCACCGTTAATAATATAGTTGATGGTATCGCACATAGCCCATCAATTAATAATTAATCAGGTGGTAACGCACACAACCCACCATTAATATTTAATCAGGTGGTAACGCACACAGCCCACCGTTAATAATCAGGTGTTATTGCACTTAGCTCACCGATATTATACATTTACAATTTTTCATCCACATACATTTCTCTAGTTCAAATGTTCATCCGTGAACATCCTCACTCACTATCATTCTTACTTAGATTCTGCAACAATCGTTCACATTAACACAGTGCATTAATAAATCTATCTTATGCAACTAGGTGTGTTGATTACACATAACTCACTAGGTTTCTTCATATACTGAATTCATCTCAATTCAGTTCTAAGACATACTTGTGCTTCTCATGGCACAACCACACTCTCTCTCTTTCAACATACCCGTTGAATCACTCAAATTATTAAATAACTCTAATGGGTCTCATATATCTAGTGTTACATTGACATCATACCTCAATAGGGTCTCACCTGCATTAACATGTCGATGCCATGTCCCAGACATGGTCTTATACTGATTCTTACACCGAGGCCATATTCCGATATGGTCTTACACGAAACCTTAACTAACATCACTCCATACTATCTACATTTCTCATTACTCTTTGATTCAATTCTCTTGACATCTCATTAAAAGATAATTCATGCATTCATAGAGTAATTATACATTCCATACAGCATTAGAATATTAAATTAACTCATGCGTCACTGTAACATTTGCACATGAACTTACCTCGATGACGAAAAGGCCGAAAAGGACTTTTTGCCCACATCTTACTTTTCACCCGTTCTAGGTTCGAAACTCGTTTTCTTTGATCTAGAACAATGGAATTTAGTGATTTAATCACTTATAAATCATAATTCACCATAAACTACATTTTAGACAAAAATGACTATTTTGCCCCTACACTTTAGCAAAATTACGATTTTTCCCCTAGACTCGTAAATAAATTTTTATCACATTTTCTCGTTAAACAAGCCTATATGAACATTTAATCCTCTTATAACTATTCACAATTCCATCAATTTCATGCCTTAATGAACAAATTACAACATTTGCATCTTAAACCATTTTAGGTATTTTTCATGAAAATCCTTTCACAAAAGTTATTTATCAAACAACTAGGATTCATTTTATTTCATAAAAATTCAGCAACCAAGACATTTTCCCTCATGGAAAAACCATCAACCCTTCACCATTCTTCAAAATAGTCCCCCCAAATAGCTAGCCCATGCCACAAGGGTTCCAAAAGTACAAATTTTATCAAGAGAAGCTAGTAAAATAACTTACTTGAGGTGATGAGAAGTGGCTGAAAATTTCAGCTTCCATGGGGGTTTTCTTTTTCAATTTCGGCAGAGAAAGGAAAAATGGGGAAGGAATATGACCACTTATTATTTTAATCAACTTTTACTTATGTCATCATGTACCAACCCATACCAAATTTTGACTTTTCAACCTTTTATTATCTTCTTGGCCGGCCATCACTTTAAAATTGGCCTATTTGCCCATTAAAGACCCCCACATTATGTTCCATAACTATTTGGCACCTCTAGCAAATAAAATAGAACTTTCGCACTTTATGCGATTTAGTCCTTTTTTCACAATTTAGCTAGAAATCGCTAAAATTAAGGCACCAAAATTTCCATGCATCCTTATAAACATATTATAACACATAACATAACATGAAAATAATTTTCTCTAACCTCAAATTAGTGATTCCGAGATCACTGTTCCGACTAGCCCCTAAATCGGGCTGTTACAATTCTCCCCCTTAGGGATTTTCGTCCCCGAAAATCTTATCAGGAGGGGTTGCTACCAACATTCTTATAACGCTTCCATCTACTCTTCAAAATCGCGAATCCACTTATCCTCAAGTTTCTCTTACCAATAACTCTTTAGCTTTGATACATAAGGTCGAAACGTAACTTGAGACCTAGGTTATTCTTCCTCTGGGGCATATACTCAGTAATCCACCAATTTGGAACTCTGTATATGTCCAAATAATCGCTCGGATCTTCACTGGTTGATTCACTACAATTTGAATGACATTCCCTTTCTTGGGAATTTGTCAAATCAAATTTGAAATCTATAAGGTTATATCTCATTTTCTCATTCAAGCGTTTACTAACTTTAATAGTCTTGACTTGTACGCTTTGAAAATTCAGCTTTTAGTGATCAACTACTTCTGACCGTAGACTCAATCATATCGTGAAATGTACTCTATTGTCAAAACATTTATGCACATAATTGCACTTTCTTATTCTTACATTAGTAGATATGCTACTACTAAATCTTATATCAAAACTTCTGTATAAGTTTTGGATTCATCATCATTCAAATTCTATCTCGAGAAATCATCCACAACGGAAAACTTATACAATCTGTATTTATCATCTCAAATAAACTCATTCCGAGCTTATTTAAAATACCATTTACTATCTCACTTCTGAACCCTTTTGTCTAGAAAAGAAAACTCACTTTTGTCATTAACCTCGTGGAAACTAGGATATTACCAACTAAGATCAACCGAGTAGTAGCTTGTATTGCTTAAAATGGATCTTTCATAACACCCAACTCACATAACAAACATAAAAGTGATCGTCTTAGGGTCACAAACCTGTCAACTCTGTTTCTCGATTTGATGATCTCGCATACTAGAACTTTCAAATAAACAGTTCTTTCAATAACTTTCAACTCAACCATCGCGGTTTGAACATTTCTAAGAGCATATCTTTGTATCATGCTCCCCACTCACGAACACACAGAATTTTATTCTCTTTATTGATTCATGCGTGGATATACACAGAACTCGAATCATATCTCAATACATTAATCTACTCTTTTCTCCACACTGAAAACATATTTCAAGCACACTATCATCTGAGTTTCTCTTGCTATACTAATCTAAAACCTTTACCATCGTCACATCTCACGATAGTAGGTACAATCTTGATCAAATCAATAATTCTATTCGGCCTGTCCGAGAACCCATCACACGACGTGAAACTCATGATTTCACTCTTTATACTAGAATAATCCCCAGCTTCCCCCTCAAAACACCCGAATAGGGTTACAAAGAGATAAAAGAATGTCAATTCCAATTACTAAACCGAAAACTATTTAATCTAATTTCACAATCAGCTAACATTCTCACATGATCTGGATTCATGAGATAAACAACCACATCGCCCCTGAAAGGCAAAAGATATTAACACGTAATACTTAAAGAGATCATTATGATCCATACAACTATGGTTATCATAATTGAACACTCTCACAGTTCAAACATTGTTTCTTTAACCATTTCGTCCTCAACTCTTTAACAATTCCTTTCATTAATGAACATCAACTTAAGAAGATCTCAATAAACATACACCTCAGGCTTCCTATTCACTTGAATCAAATAGCCTAGGCTAACTTTCTCTTTGTTCTTAACATTGCATAATCAATACAATCATCAAAGCATTCAGACATACTTACTCACAATTTCCTTTATTACGCATTATACCGTGCCACTCTGCACTCATTTTCCTCTGCGACTCGTTCACGAGTGCCTGTATTCACTCATTCACATGACTTTAGTACAATTCTCCTTTCTACCTCTAGACTCATCTATCCGTCCCAAAGATCACTAGGGATACTCAAAAACGCATAATATTATCATTAACACAATTTCAAAGCCAATGCCACACTCTAGAGGTGATCTTATATGGAAGCACTTCTAAATGCAAATGCCAATGCCATATTCAAAATATGGTCTTATATGGACTGCCACATCAAGTATCGATGCCATATTCCAAATATGGTCTTATACGATCCTCATATACATTATCGAAACCATATTTTGGATGTGGTCTCATACAGGATCATAACTTGGTGCCGAGGCCATGCCTCGAACATGGTCTTATACGGGACCTTCTCTATTTCATATCTCAATGATAGCCTTTTCATTATAGTCCCCTAGGACTTCAACCTCATGTTCAACAACAATTACTCTATATAGTAGAGTATCATGTATCAATGAGATACAAAGCATTCTCAATTATGCTAACATAAATATTGCATTAATCACATATAAACGTACTCAATTTGATTCTCATAAACATCTCATCATGATTCAACAGTGGTAAGGGGGTGAAGTCGTAGAGTCCCTAACTTGATTCTCGGGACTACATACATATGATTTACTATTCATTATCAATGAAATATCATCATAGTCACATAACTCATCTCAAGTGAGTTTTCACGTTTATCATGTTACAATTATCTCTATCACTCATAATTTTGAACAGTAACTTTACTTACTCAAGTTCCACACTAATATCTACTTGAGTACTCAACACTTATCTCTAATTTCTCTTACCATCACTTAATGATTAAAGAATGTCTTACGAGTTTGAGCACATCGTTTACTAGATTGCGATAGTTCAACTATGGTCTTACTGATATCACACATCATAGTCCAGCTATTTCCTCAGATGTTATCACGATGCCATAGCCTCGCTATGGTCTTACACGAAATCTCATATCAGCACCAATGCCATATCCCTAATACAGGCTTACATGGAACTCATGTTGATGCCGATGCCATATCCCAGATATGGTCTTACACGGAATCGCATGTATCACCATGGTCCAACCATGGTCTTATTCATCATTTTATCATTGAACGTCCGTACTCATCTCCTGCATTCTACTTAGTCAAGCTTCCCAGTTTAACTCTCACACCATAATACACGTGGTTTCATACAGAGTCACGAAATAAAACATTATACATCATCTACTTTAACAGTTACACATGAGATTAAACTATGTGGACATTTTGATCATACATCATTCAAACAATGGTACATACACATATACCCCATTCTCTGGGTAAATTTACTCACTATATGCACATAACCCAATAGGTTGAATATATATCACCTTATGCACATCAAGCCAATACAGATAAGCTTATCACTTTATAATTCTCATTTCATGCATTATCACACACATGTCATATACTTCTATTCATACCTCTTTGAATCTCATCAATGCATAAGATCATTTCAATTACCTCATTATCACTTACAACATTATTGGATTTAGCTCGGTTGGGAACCATCTCTGTCCTAACAAAACAATTTCGTTAGAGCCGGGAGATATCACACTATCACGGTCCACCTATGGCATGTATAGCTAGACTCTTACTCATGCTAGGTTAGTCCGAGAACCGACTAAACCATAGCTCTGATACCACTAAATGTAACACCCCATACCCGAATCCGAGGCTTAGACTGGATATGAGACATTACTATGCTAGAACTTGCTTAAACATGTATTTACGGCTATAAAATTTCATTCTGAATTAAAAACTTCTCTTTCTTAAACAACTCATACATCTCATTAGTCTACGAGGCCTCAAACTCACATTCGGGAACTTTCGGAGTTCAATCAAGAACTTTTCCTCGAAACAGGGGTCGCACACCTGTGTTACTTGGGACACACCCGTGTGTCCCTAAGACATGCCCGTGCCTTCCACCCGTGGTCGACACTGACTAAATCCACACGGCCTGTACACACGCCCGTGTGCCTCAGCCGTGTGATAATTAAATTTCTAAGTGTCAAGTGCAGACTTCACACGGCCTTGGCACACGCCCATGTGCCAACCGTGTGTATCATACGGCCGTTTGTACGGCCTAGACAAACGGCCGTGTGACCAGCCCGTGGTCTATTCTGACTTAAGACTCTAAGGTCCAGGAGACACACGGCCTAGACACACGCCCATGTGTCTATCCGTGTGGACACTTAGAGACTATCTTACCAAACCTTTTACCATTCTCGTTTGCATACATTCGTATACTACTTCAAAACCTTCTCAAATCATCAATTAAAACACATGAATTAACATATTTGATTCATAAAAATGAAGTCATCTATGTCTATATGCAAACGTTCCATAACTCATTTAGGCCAACACATTTGGCACATTAACAATGACTTAATCAACCTTAAGTACTAGCCCTATACATGCCATAACTTCTAAGGAATTGATACCTCATACCAAGAGTCTGCTCAATAGTGTGAAAGCATCTCCGGCGATCTCCAACCCGAGCTAGCTAAATTAACCTATAAGAGATGAGAAAAGGGAGAAAAGTAAGCAATATTGCTTAGTAAGTTCATCTGCATAAACTGACAAATACTGATATTCATTGAATATGGATAATTGCAAAGTATTATACTGAGTTTTTCCCATTAACTCAAGGTTACTTAACCATTCTTGAAGCCTACTCATTCTATCTCTTACGACATTCATTCCACACCACAAGTCAACTGTTCGTGTTAAATAGCACGCATTCCTGCACTGATCGTCATGTAATCACATAAACAACACATCAAGCAATTTTAATAAGCTACTCATACTACAAATCTCTCGGTGGTCACGCACTTAGCCCACCATTGATCTCTAATAGGGTGGTATCGCACTTAGCCCACCAAATGATTTTATCAGTGATGGTATCGCATACCACTTCTTCGATTAATAATTAATCAGGTGGTAATGCACACAACCCACCGTTAATAATATAGTTGATGGTATCGCACACACCCATCAATTAATAATTAATCGTGGTGGTAACGCATACGACCCACCGTTAATAATACGATTGATGATATCGCATTACACCCATCAATTAATAATTAATCGTGGTAACGCACACATTTCACCGTTAATAATATAGTTGATGGTATCGCATACTGACCCATCAATTAATAATTAATCGGTGGTAACGCACACACCCACCATTAATAATCAGGTGTTATTGCACTTAGCTCACCGATATTATACATTTACAATTTTTCATCCACATACATTTCTCTAGTTCAAATGTTCATCCGTGAACATCCTCACTCACTATCATTCTTACTTAGATTCTCGCAACAATCGTTCACATTAACACAATGCATTAATAAATCTATCTTATGCAACTAGGTGTGTTGATTACACATAACTCACTAGGGTTTCTTCATATCACGAATTCATCTCAATTCAGTTCTAACACATACTTGTGCTTCTCATGGAACAACCACACTCTCTCTCTTTCAACATACCCGTTGAATCACTCAAATTATTAAATAACTCTCTTGGGTCTCATACATCTAGTGTTACATTGACATCATACCTCAGTAGGGTCTCACTTGCATTAACATGTTAATGCCATGTCCCATACATGGTCGAGGCCATATTCCGATATGGTCTTACACGAAACCTTAACTAACATCACTCCATACTATCTACATTTCTCATTACCCTTTGATTCAATTCTCTTGACATCGCATTAAAAGATAATTCATGCATTCATAGAGTAATTATACATTCCATACAGCATTGGAATATTAAATTAACTCATGCGTAATTGTAACATTTGCACATGAACTTACCTCGATGACGAAAAGGCCGAAAAGGACTTTTTGCCCACATCTCACTTTTCACCCGTTCTAGGTTCGAAACTCATTTTCTTTGAACTAGAACAATGGAATTTAGTGATTTAATCACTTATAAATCATAATTCACCATAAACTACATTTTAGGCAAAAATGACTATTTTGCCCCTACATTTTAGCAAAATTATGATTTTGCCCCTAGGCTCGTAAATAAATTTTTATCACATTTTCTCGTTAAACAAGCCTATATGAACATTTAATCCTCTTACAACTATTCACAATTCCATCAATTTAATGCCTTAATGAACAAATTACAACATTTGCATCTTAAACCATTTTAGGTATTTTTCATGAAAATCCTTTCACAAAAGTTGTTTATCAAACAACTAGGATTCATTTTCTTTCATAAAAATTCAGCAACCAAGACATTTTTTCTCATGGAAACACCATCAACCCTTCACCATTCTTCAAAATAGTCCCCCCAAATAGCTAGCCCATGCCAAAAGGGTTCCAAAAGTACAAATTTTATCAAGAGAAGCTAGTAAAATCACTTACTTGAGGTGATGAGAAGTGGCTAAAAATTTCAGCTTCCATGGGGGTTTTCTTCTTCAATTTTGGAAGAGAAAGGAAAAATGGGGAAGGAAGATGACCACTTATTATTTTAATCAACTTTTGCTTATGTCATCATGTACCAACCCATACCAAATTTTGACTTTTCAACCTTTTATTATCTTCTTGGCCAGCCATAACTTTAAAATTGGCATATTTTCCCATTAAAGACCCCCACATTATGTTCCATAACTATATGGCACCTCTAGCAAATAAAATAGAACTTTCGCACTTTATGCGATTTAGTTCTTTTTCACAATTTAGCTAGAAATCGCTAAAATTAAGGCACCAAAATTTCCATGCATCCTTATAAACATATTATAACACATAACATAACATGAAAATAATTTTCTCTAACCTCAAATTAGTGATTTCGAGATCACTATTCCGACTAGCCCCAAAATCGGGCTGTTACAGTTAAAAATACCAATTTCCGTATAAGTAAGCCTTTTTGGTTGTTTCTATTAAAGGAATACCGTTGTGGAAAATCTCTAATAAGGAAACTTTGTGGTAATTTATAAGGAGATTCCTTTGTGGTGCAACCTAAAGAAGTGTCTTTGTGGCAATTTTTGTATAAGTGAGCCTTTGTGGTTGTTTCTATTAAAGGAGAGCCTTTGTGGTAAATATCAGATAAGGAATACCTTTATGGTAATCTGTAAGGAGACATATTTGTGGCGTAATCTAAAGAAGTGCCTTTATGGCAGTTTCTATATAAGTGAGCTGTTGTGGTTGTTTATGTTAAAGGAATGCCTTTGTGGAAAATCTATGATAAGGAATGCATTTGTGGTAATCTATAAGGAGACACCTTTTTGGCACAACCTAAAGAACTGCCTTTGTGACAATTTCTGTAAAAGTGGGTCTTTGTGGCTATCTCTAAAAGGGCGCCTTTGTAGCTATCATTGTTAAAATGAAGCCTTTGTGGTGGTCTCTGTTAAAAAGAAGCCTTTGTGGCAATCCTTGTCAAAGGACACATTTGTGGCGAGACTTTGAAAGGAAAGCCTCTGTGGCTATCTTTGGAAAGGGATGCCTTCGTGGCAAAATCTGAAGAACAGAGCTCGTGATGACCATCTGAAGACAATGTCTATGGGTGGACTCTAAATGAATGGAAAACACGATATTCTGAGAGTTGGCAAGTACGAATTAGCTCTAAAAGAAAGCTAATATGGAAGGTTATGGCAAAGTCTATACAATCGATAGGGTCAAACTTATGAACGAGAAACAAATGATAAAATCCTTGAATAAAGGCTCAGGTAAAAGAGAGTTCTCTCACTAAGTTCTATCGAACTTACCCCTCTATGTTTTATGTCTTAGATAAATGAGGTGCCATGAGGGACAACGTTAGGACTGTGTCAAAGGAGTGGCAAAGTGGGCACTTATGCATACAGAGCGGGGGTTACACGGGCGTGTTCGAGTATGATAGAAAATTTTCAAACAAGTTTCAAAAATTTGCTTGTAAGCCTTAAAGATCGTGTTGGTCAATGAGTGAAGTCAACAATATTATTTAGAGGTTGAATAAGGGGGACAATATAAGCTAATGTGATGTGCAATTATATTTGTAAGTTCTATACACATCGTTCGCCCAAATGTAACTTTGTGGGACAATATTTCAAATAAGATGTATTTCTTTAGAAATTTATGTGACATATGTATGTATAAGTTTGTAATAATAATGTAACACATAAGATCCAGATCCTGTGAATCAGGTTAGGTTGAGGGCATTACTTGCATAAGATTTGCAAAACGTATCAGAAGTCAAAAAGTTGGATAAGGGTGAATGCCCCAGCCTTATTGGGTAATAAGGTTGGATGGTTGTGCTGGAAACGACCTTCATCGAGTCTACTAATTGGTTGTGCTTTGTATGAAATGAATTTTTTTTGATGGCCAAGAATGAAAGAAAGAAGAAGGAGAAACTACCTTGGAACAGAGAAACCCAACTTCGGTAGGGTAAATAGAAAGGTGAAGGAAGAAGATGGAAGAAAGGAAACCTAAGGTTTCAAAAAGAAATGTAACCGATAAGAAAATTTGGGGAAATACAATTTGGGAAAGCAATGATTTCCCTCCTCTGCGTCTTGGTACTTTCAGTCAATCATGTACGAGAAATTGTTCAATTTCTCCAATCAGCAGATGACATCTGTTTTCATTAGGAGGGGTTTTTTTCTTACAAACCTTTTGATTTTCTGAAGGCGGGATATCCACCAAGTAAGGTTGGTTTGGTTTGTATATTCGGGTAAGTATTCCCGTATGATGTATCTATCAATAAGGTATTCACTCGTTGAAGTGTCTGCCATGAATTAAATTATGGGGAAATTTCTTATTAAAGAATTTAAGCCAAAGTAATCCTCCAAAGTATCCGCTATCATACTTGTATAGGCATTAATTGCCTCGTGATAAGTTTGGATCAATCTGCCAGAGCCAGTTGTCTAACATATATTTTCCAATTGATATTTATCAATAGAGAAATAGGCAAGTAGCATTAGGGTAGGTAACTATCTAGTTTAGGGTGTAAGCTAAGGCTTCGCCAAGGTAACCGCGAGTGTATTTGTATGGAACTATCTACTTCATGTGAAGTATAGATGAATCCACCATTTGAGCAAGATAAGTCTAAGGTGATTTTGAAATTTAATGAACAACGCTAAAGCATTAGAGAAAAGTAGAAGTACCTACCCCTAAGTTAGGAAGGGAGTTTTCGAATAACGGATAAAACAACCCGGAGCCCGCTTATGAGATTAGTCATGAGAGGAAATTTTGAGGATGAAATTTTCTTTAAGGGTGGGGGAGTTGTCACACCCAGCTCTCATTAAGGACCTGAATTTAAAAAGGAGACAGGGAAAATTGAATAAAAACAAAAGTTGGCGAGCTCTACTTAAAATTTTTGAAAATTTGTAACTGTTGGGCAATTAGTTGAGTTTCAAATCTGATTTGGTTAAGATGGAACTGGCTGGGTCCATAGTGGGAGACACAATTATTGCCGATAGATAGCTATTTGAGCTACGAAAACCGTACAAGAAGAGATACAAATTTGGGTGAGAAGGGATATTCTTGCTAAAGGAATTCTTCTCAATTCTTTTTACAAATTTCTTCTCCTCTACGTCGTCTTCTTCGATTGTTCCGAAGAAGAGGAAAATTTGGGAAAGCTCTGTATGGAGCATAGTCATGAAATTTGAAGTTTGGAAGAAGAGAATTTGAGAAACTGGTAAGCTTTCTTGTTTCTCTTTAATCATGGAATTAAAGGATGAATGGGAGTAAGGATGTAACAACCCGATTTAGGGGCTAGTCGGAATAGTGATCTCGGGATCACTAATCCGAGAATTTGAGAAATTTATTTTCATGATATATTATGAGTTAGAACATGATAGCATATGTACGTGAAAATTTTGATGCTTTAATTTTAGCGATGTTATGTTTAATCGCGAAAAATGACTAAATCGCATAAAGTGCGAAAGTTCCATTCTATAAGATAAAGGTGCCAAATAGTCTTAGAATGTTAATTGGAGGTCTTTAAAGGGCAATTTGACCCCCAATATATGCTTGGTTGGCCATAAAATAGATGGGAGACAAGGATGGACATTGTTGGTCAAAGTTGGTGATAGTTGGTGACTTATTTGACCAATATTAATAAAATAAAGAGAGAAAAAGTTATCATCTTTTTCTCTATTCATCTTCCACCAAAAATTAGCAGCCAAATAGGGGTTTTGAATGCTCCAAATTTCAGCACACTCTTCCCCTTACAAGTAAGTGTTCTAGTGATTATTCCTTGATAAAAATTGTACTTTTGGAACCCCTAAAGCTTAAGCTTTCTAAAGAGGGGATTATTTTTTTAAATGGTGAAGAGTTTAGAGTTTTTCCATGAGAGCTATTAAGTTATTTGCTGCACTATTATGGAGGAAAATGAGTATTAGTTGTTAGATGAACAACTTTTGTGAAGGTTGTTGCCATGAAAACACCTAAATGAACCTTTTTGTAAAGGTTGTGAAATTTGTAGTAAACATGTGGAATGTTGGGTTTTGATGATAGCCATAAGAGAAATAAAAGTTCACCTAGGCTCATTAAAGGTAGAAATTTGATTAGAATTGATTTCTGAGCCTAGGGGTAAAATGGTCATTTTGCCAAAGTATAAGGGCAAAATAGTAATTTTGCCAAAGCATGGTTATTAAAATGCTTGTATTAACGTGATGATTAAAATGAGATAATTTGCTATTATAGAGCAAGAAGAGACGAGAATCCACCTTGAACGGGGAAAGAATAAAGTCTTAGACTGAACTGAAGAACTAGCTCATTTTGAAAACGAGGTATGTTGTATGAGATTAAGCAACATTCATATTAGCATGTTGATAAACGCTTGGCTTATATTAAATCATGATGCATTACTAAATTGAGTAATTAATGTGAATGAAATGTTTGAGTCCAAATGGGCCATGTTGATTATAGAAATGCAATCATTGAAATATGAAATAAATAAGGTCCCGTATAAGACCATGTCCGGGACATGGCCTCGGCATCGAGTTGAGATCCCGTATAAGACCATATCTGGGATACGGCTTCGGTGATGAACATGGAAATCGTATAAGACCATATCTGGGATATGGCATCGTACATGAAGGGTAATCCCATATAAGACCATATCCGAGATATGGCATTGGCACCTAGAAGTAATCCCATATAAGACCACATCCGGGACATGGCATTGGTACTTAGAGAAGACTCCATGTAAGACCACCTCGAGGACGTGGCATTGGCTTTATATTTATAGTAATGGCTATAAACTTATGTCTCTGACTAACCCTTGTGAGTGGTGGGATAAGTAGATGAAATTTTAGAAGTAGAGAAGTGAATGATATTTAAGTCATGTGAATTAGTGAATACAGGTACTCGTGAATGAGTCACGAAGAATGGTCGCGATGTATGGCACGGTATGTGCCAAATAAGGGCAATTGTAAGTAAGTATGGCAAGAGGCCTTGAGTTTGTGTATGGTTAGATAATACCGTGAATGAATTATTTTTATGGGTATTATGAATTGCTATTTATTTCAATGCAACTTACTAAGCTTTATGCTTACCCCTTTTTCATTGCCCTTCTTCCTTGTAGTATTGCCAAGGTAACTCGAGGATCGTGACTGCAGGAGCTCGAAAATTCACACTATCGACAGCACTTTGGTATAACAATTTTAGACTTGTTTTGAGTATGGCATGTATAGGACTCAAGTATTTGTCAAGTTGTAATTTTTAGTTAAAGTGTTGGCTATGTAAGTCATTTTGTAAATGGCCCTATGAGTTAGACAAGTTCTTGGCAAACTCTTTTGTTTAATGAAGATGAAATTCATGAATTGTGTTCATTTCAATATTGTGTATGTCGGATGAGTTCTTAGACGTGCAAAAGGGTTAGGAGTTGTATTGTTTTTGAATGAAGGTATGTATGTGTGCACTCTAAGGTGGCAATGGCTTGGTAGATAGCCTCTAAGTGCCCACACGGACAGACACACGGGCGTGTGTCTAAGCCGTGTGTTCCCTGTACATTAGTGGTTCAAGTCAGATTTGACCATGGGCTAATCACACGCCCGTGTGTTTAGGCCGTGTGTGAGACACGGTTAGCACTTGGGCATGTGCACTGGCCGTGTGAAGTCTGCACCTTACTCATAAAACTATAAATTCCCCACGGCCATGTTACACGGGCGTGTCCAGGCCGTGTGGATTTAGTTAGTGTTGACCACGGTTGGGAAGCACGGGCGTGCCTTGGCTGTGGGCAAATTGGCAGAATACTGGGTTTTTAGGCACGGTCCGAGGACATGGGCGTGTGTACCTATGCACGGGCGTGTCTAATCTTGCACGGGCGTTTAAGACCTATATAAAAGAGAAAAAAATTAATAATCGCAAAAGTTCCGGATTAGTCTTGTGAGCCCTCGTGTGTATGAGTGAGGTCTCGTAAGTCGAGAATAGGGTTGTAGAGGTGATTTAAGAGAGTAATTACATTAAGCCTAAGCAACGACCATGTGGTTCGAGTTTGGTAACGCCTCGGGATCGATTTTGACATAGAAACTGAGTAAGGGGTGTTACATTTAGTGGTATCAGAGCTACGGTTTAGTCGATTTTAGGACTAACGTAGCCTAAGTATGAGTCTAGCTATACATGCCATATGTAAGAGTGTCTGAGTAATGATAGTGTGATGGCTCCTGATGTATAAATTTGTGTTTTATGTAGTAGATGGATTCTGATCCAGACCAAACTGTAGCCGATGATGCTGCGAGTAATGCGCCAGCTCCCGCTCAAGGGACTGTGCCAGTTAATAGTAGACCTGAGACTTTGAGTCAGGGGGAAGAGGCTCGAGAAGCCTTTCTCCATATGATGAGCAACTGGTATACTGAGTATACCCGAGCAAACCCTAATGCTCAACCCCTTCCGCCCCTACCAATTCCTCAACCCGCTCCTGTAGACCCTCAAGTAGTTGAGGTGGTGAGAAGAGAAAGGCCTCCGGTGGATAAGATCTGGAAGCAAGGAGCCGAAGAATTTCGGGCAAATAAGGATGATGACCCGAAAAAAGCAGAATTCTGGCTCGAGAATACCATTCGGGTATTCAATGAGTTATCCTGCACGCCTAAGGAGTGCTTAAAGTGTGCAATGTCTCTCTTGAGAGATTCAACCTACCGATGGTGGAACACCTTGGTGTCGGTGGTACCGAGGGAGAGAGTTAGCTGGGAATTCTTCCAAGAAGAATATCAGAAGAAGTATATTAGCCAGAGGTTCATCGACCACAAGAGAAAAGTGTTCTTGGAGTTGAAGCAAGGCCGTATGTCAGTGACTGACTACGAACGGGAGTTCATCAGACTTAGCAAGTATGCACGAGAGTACGTTTCTACTGAAGCCATCATGTGAAAGAGGTTTGAGGATGGATTGAATGAAGATATCCGCCTATACGTGGGAGTTCTTGAATTAAAGGGGATTGTAGTGTTGGTGGATAGGGCATGTAAAGCCGAAGAGTTGGCTAAAGAGAAGAGAAGAGCCGAATACGAGTCTCGTGACTCGAGGAAGAGACAACTGAACAAGTCTTACCTATCCTCATCCAAGAAATCAAGGGATTTCACTACTCGATCAGTCACTTCAGAGAGGTTTTCAACCCGAAATAAAAGTAAGCGACCCTCGAGATCAAAAGGGCACACTACATCAGTTGCTAGTGTGGGCAACGTTCGACCAAATAGACCGGAGTGCCCTCGGTGTGGCAGGCACCATTTTGGTGAGTGTAGAGCTAATGAGAAAGCTTGTTTCAGATGTGGGTCCTTAGACCATTTTATCAGAAACTGTCCCGAGGTGGACGAGAAAGGAAGGCCTCAGAATGCGAAATCGGGAAGTACCACAAGGGGAAGACCATTGAGAAACCCGGGGATTGAGATGGGAAACAAAAATCCAATCAGAGAGCAAACTGCTAAAGTTGAGGGTAGAGCACCAGCGAAGACATATGCCATTCGTGCTCGTAAAGAGGCATCTTCCCCCGACGTGATCACGGGTATCTTTTCTCTCCATAATACTCGTGTTATAGCTTTAATTGACCCAGGATCTACTCACTCATACATATGCATGAAATTAGTCTCTAGCACGAACATGCCTATAGAGCCTACCGAATTCGTTATAAGAGTGTCTAATCCCCTAGGCAAGTGTGTGTTGGTTGATAGAGTTTGCAAAAGGTGCCCTTTGATGATTAAGGGTCATTTTTTCCCGGTCGATCTTATGTTATTATCGTTTGACGAATTTGATGTCATTCTTGAGATGGATTGGTTAGTTACCCATAGTGTAATTGTGAACTGTGGGAAGAAGCATATCGAGTTGAGAGATGAAAATGGTAATTTTATTCGTGCTGAATCAGATAAGCCTGATAGGTCACCGATAGTGGCATCGACCCTGTCAGCTCAGAAGTACCTAAAGAAGGGGTATGAGGCTTATCTTGCCTTTGTGTTGAACACTAAAGAGAATGAATTGAAAGTTGAGTCAGTACCCATTGTATGCGAGTACTTAGATGTTTTCCCAGAAGAGTTGCCTGGACTACCACTGGATAGAGAGATTGAATTTGGGATTGAATTAGCTTCGGGTACTGCCCTATTTCTATCGCTCCCTATAGAATGGCCCCAACCGAATTGAAAGAGTTGAAAGCACAGTTGCAAGAAATGACGGATAAAGGTTTTGCGTGGCCGAGTTTTTCTCCGTGGGGAGCACCTGTCCTATTTGTGAAGAAGAAAGGTGGTTCCATGAGACTATGTATAGACTATCGACAACTCAACAAGGTGACACTGAAGAATAAATACCCATTGCCGAGGATCGATGATCTATTTGATCAATTGAAAGGAGCTACAGTATTTTCTAAGATAGACCTGAGGTCAGGGTACTATCAGTTGAAAGTCAAAGACTCTGATGTGCCGAAAACCGCGTTTAGGACTAGATATGGCCATTATGAATTTTTTGTCATGCCTTTTGGCCTAACGAATGCCCCTTCTATCTTCATGGATTTGATGAATCGCATTTTTTTACCGTACTTGAATAGGTTTGTGGTGGTCTTTATCGACGACATACTGATTTACTCTCGAGATGAGAATGAGCATGTAGAGCATTTGAGTATGGTTCTACAAGTTCTGCGAGAAAACCAATTGTATGTCAAATTCAGTAAGAGTGAATTTTGGCTCAAGGAAGTGGAATTTTTGGGGCATATTGTCTCTGGAGAAGGGATTAGAGTTGACCCGAGTAAGATTTTGGCAATTGTTGAATGGAAATCGCCGAGGAGTGTAACTAAAGTGAGGAGTTTTCTAGGCCTAGCAGGTTATTATAGGCATTTTGTCAAGGGGTTTTCCATGATAGCTACCCCGATGACGAGAATTTTGCAGAAAGATGTAAAGTTTGACTGGTCGGAAAAATGTCAATAGAGTTTTGAGAAACTGAAGACACTGTTGATTGAGGCTCCTATTTTGGTGCAACCAGAACAAGGAAAAGAATTTGTAGTTTATAGTGATGCGTCCTTGAACGGGTTGGGTTGTGTTCTTATGCAAGAGGGTAAAGTGATTGCATACGCCTCTAGACAATGGAAGCCGCACGAAAAGAACTACCCGACTCATGATTTAGAGTTGGCCGCAATTGTGTTTGCGCTGAAAATTTGGAGACATCATTTATATGGTGAAAGGTGTCAGATTTTCACTGAGCACAAAAGCCTAAAATATTTGATGACTCAAAAAGAATTAAATTTGAGGCAACAAAGATGGTTAGAGCTGATTAAAGATTACGATTTGGTAATTGAATACCATCCGGGAAAGGCAAATGTAGTCGCCGACGCTTTGAGCAGAAAATCTTTGTTTGCTCTAAAAGCCATGAATACTCAGATGACCTTGTTAGGTGATGGTTCTGTTTTAGCCGAGTTGAGGGCTTAACCTTTGTTTCTCCATGAGATTTGTGAAGCTCAGAAGGATGATAACAGTTTTCAAGCCAAGAGAGTTTTATGTGAGTCGAGCGTTGAGACAGGCTTTCGAGTAAATCTCGATAGATGTTTAACATTTCGAGATCGAGTCTGTGTACCCAGGAATGATGAAATTATCCGCAAAATTTTGCGCGAAGCTCATAACGGGTGTTTGAATGTACACCCAGGCAGTAAAAAGATGTACCATGATTTGAGAAAATGGTACTGGTGGCCTGGTATAAAGAAAGATATTTCTGAGTATGTATCAAAATGCCTAATTTGTCAGCAAGTGAAGGCTGAACATCAAGTACCTTCAGGTTTACTTCAGCCCATTATGGTTCCTGAATGGAAATGGGACCGTATTGCTATGGACTTCGTGACGAGTTTACCATTGACTTTAAGGAAGAAAGATGCAGTATGGGTAGTGGTTGATAGACTCACTAAGTCAGCCCACTTTATACAAGTGCGAGTCGACTATTCGCTCGACAGATTGGCAGATTTGTATATGTCTGAGATAGCAAGACTCCATGGTGTACCATTGTCGATCATTTCAGATAGAGATCCGAGATTCACATCACAGTTTTGGAAAAAGCTACAAGAAGCATTAGGCACGAAATTGAGTTTCAGTACAGCTTTCCATCCCCAAACTGATGGACAATCAGAGAGGGTAATTCAGATACTAGAAGGCATGCTTCGGTGTTGTGTTTTGGAATTCCATGGCAATTGGGGAAAATACTTACCATTGGTGGAATTTGCCTACAACAACAGCTTCCAATCAAGTTTGAAGATGGCACCTTATGAGGCATTGTATGGGCGTAAATGTCGAACGCCCTTGTATTGGTCAGAACTCAGAGAGAAGCAGATACACGGGGTCGACTTGGTGAAGGAAACTAAAGATAAAGTAAAAGTGATACGTGACTGTTTGAAAGTCGCATCAGATAGACAGAAGTCCTATTCGGATTTAAAAAGGAAAGAAATGGAATTCAGTGTTGGTTATAAACTATTTTTGAAAGTATCACCTTGGAAGAAAGTCCTCAAATTTGGCCGGAAGGGCAAATTAAGTCCGCGCTTTATTGGACCTTATGAAGTTACCGAAAGGATAGGACCGATAGCTTATCGGTTAGCCTTTCCACCTGAGCTGGAAAAGATTCACGACTTCTTTCATGTGACTATGTTGCGTCGATACCGTTCAGACCCTTCACATGTTATAGAGCCGACAGATGTAGAGATACAACCGGATTTAACATATGGTGAAGAACCAGTTAGAATTTTGGCTCGTGAAGTCAAGCAGTTAAGGAATAAAAGTATAGCCCTAGTAAAAGTCTTATGGCAAAGGCACGATATAGAAGAGGCTACTTGGGAGTCCGAGGAATCGATGAGAAACCAATACCCCAATCTTTTCACCGATAAGATTTTCGAGGACGAAAATCCTTAAGGGGGAGAATTGTAACAGCCCGATTTAGGGGCTAGTTGGAATAGTGATCTCGGGATCACTAATCCGAGAATTCGAGAAATTTATTTTCATGATATATTATGAGTTAGAACATGATAGCATATGTACGTGAAAATTTTGATGCTTTAATTTTAGCGATGTTGTGTTTAATCGCGAAAAATGACTAAATCGCATAAAGTGCGAAAGTTCCATTCTATAAGATAAAGGTGCCAAATAGTCTTAGAATGTTAATTGGAGGTCTTTAAAGGGCAATTAGACCCCCAATATATGCTTGGCCGGCCATAGACTAGATGGGAGACAAGGATGGACATTGTTGGTCAAAGTTGGTGATAGTTGGTGACTTAATTGACCAATATTAATAATATAAAGAGAGAAAAAGATATCATCTTTTACTCTATTCATCTTCCACCGAAAATTAGCAGCCAAATAGGGGTTTTGAATGCTCCAAATTTCAGCACACTCTTCTCCTTACAAGTAAGTGTTCTAGTGATTATTCCTTGATAAAAATTGTACTTTTGGAACCCCTAAAGCTTAAGTTTTCTAAAAAGGGGATTATTTTGTTAAATGGTGAAGGGTTTAGAGTTTTTCCATGAGAGCTTTTAAGTTATTTTCTACACTTTTATGGAGGAAAATGAGTATTAGTTGTTAGATGAACAACTTTTGTGAAGGTTGTTGCCATGAAAACACCTAAATGAACCTTTTTGTAAAGGTTGTGAAATTTGTAGTAAACATGTGGAATATTGGGTTTTGATGATAGCCATAAGAGAAATAAATGTTCACCTAGGCTCATTAAAGGTAGAAATTTGATTAGAATTGATTTCTGAGCCTAGGGGTAAAATGGTCATTTTGCTAAAGTATAAGGGTAAAATAGTAATTTTACCAAAGCATGGTTATTAAAATGCTTGTATTAACGTGATGATTAAAATGAGCTAATTTGCTATTATAGAGCAAGAAGAGACGAGAATCCGCCTCGAACGGGGAAAGAATAAAGTCTTGGACTGAACCGAAGAACTAGCTCATTTTGAAAACGAGGTAAGTTGTATGTAATTAAGCAACATTCATATTAGCATGTTGATAAACGCTTGGCTTATATTAAAGCATGATGCATTACTAAATTGAGTAATTAATGTGAATGAAATGTTTGAGTCCAAATGGGCCATGTTGATTATAGAAATGCCATCATTGAAATATGAAATAAATAAGGTCCCGTATAAGACCATGTCCGGGACATGGCCTCGGCACCGAGTTGAGATCCCGTATAAGACCATATCTGGGATATGGCTTCGGTGATGAACATGGAGATCGTATAAGACCATATCTGGGATATGGCATCGTACATGAAGGGTAATCCCATATAAGACCATATCCGGGATATGGCATTGGCACCTAGAAGTAATCCCATATAAGACCACGTCTGGGACATGGCATTGGTACTTAGAGAAGACTCCATATAAGACCACCTCGAGGACGTGGCATTGGCTTTATATTTATAGTAATGGCTATAAAGTTATGTCTCTGACTAACCCTTGTGAGTGGTGGGATAAGTAGATGAAATTTTAGAAGTAGAGAAGTGAATGATATTTAAGTCATGTGAATTAGTGAATACATGTACTCGTGAATGAGTCACGAAGAATGGTCGCGATGTGTGGCACGATATGTGCCAAATAAGGGCAATTGTAAGTAAGTATGGCAAGAGGCCTTGAGTTTGTGTATGGTTAGATAATACTGTGAATGAATTATTTTTATGGGTATTATGAATTGCTATTTATTTCCATGCAACTTACTAAGCTTTATGCTTACCCCTTTTTCATTGCCCTTCTTCCTTGTAGTATTGCCAAGGTAACTCGAGGATCGTGACTGCTGGAGCTCGAAAATTCACACTATCGATAGCACTTTGGTATAACAATTTTAGACTTGTTTTGAGTATGGCATGTATAGGACTCAAGTATTTGTCAAGTTGTAATTGTTAGTTAAAGTGTTGGCTATGTAAGTCATTTTGTAAATGGCCCTATGAGTTAGACAAGTTCTTGGCAAACTCTTTTGTTTTATGAAGATGAAATTCATGAATTGTGTTCATTTCAATATTGTGTATGTCGGATGAGTTCTTAGACTTGCAAAAGGGTTAGGAGTTGTATTGTTTTTGAATGAAGGTATGTATGTGTGCACTCTAAGGTGGCAATGGCTTGGTAGATAGCCTCTAAGTGCCCACACGGATAGACACATGGGCTTATGTCTAAGCCGTGTGTTCCCTGCACATTAGTGGTTCAAGTCAGATTAGACCATGGGCTAATCACACGGCCATGTGTTTAGGCCGTGTGTGAGACACGGTTAGCACTTGGGCGTGTGCACTGGCCGTGTGAAGTCTGCACCTTACTCATAAAATTATAAATTCCCCACGGCCATGTTACACGGGCGTGTCCAGGCAGTGTGGATTTAGTCAGTGTCGACCACGGTTGGGAAGCACGGGCGTGCCTTGGCCGTGGGCAAATTGGCAGAATACTGGGTTTTTAGGCACGGTCCGGGGACATGGGCGTGTGTACCTATGCACGGGCGTGTCTAATCTTGCACGGGCGTGTAAGACTTGTATAAAAGAGAAAAATTTTAATAATCGCAAAAGTTTCAGATTAGTCTCGAGAGGCCTCGTGTGTATGAGTGAGGTCTCGTAAGTCGAGAACGAGGTTGTAGAGGTGATTTAAGAGAGTAATTACATTAAGCCTAAGCAGCGACCATGTGTTTCGAGTTCGGTAATGCCTCGGGATCAGTTCCGGCGTAGAAACTGAGTAAGGGGTGTTACAAAGGATTTCCTAATAAGTTTATGTATAAAAGGGTTCTGAGTTTTAAGGTTAGAATGCCTTTGATTTTAACCGATATATGGTTGTCATGCTTAGCTGCCTGGACAATGGAGGCTCTAGCATTTGGAAAAGCTAAACTGGTGCAGATGAAGAAGTTCAGGTGAGTTTCTATGTTCAACCCTGGGTGTTTGATGAGTATGTTAAGAAATCCAAATCCATGTCTTCCTCTTTGGCCAGGAGTTCTAATGTTTTGGATAATAATCATGTTGATTCTAATTTGCATCAACATAATGGTAATAGTGCTGATTTTGGGGGAGGTTATGATGAGAGTGATGATTATAAATGGTACTTATATAAATCTATTACTAAGAGTGAAAAGTCACAGTTGGACATTTATTTGGAAGAATTGGAGTTTGAGTTGAATAGTCAAATAGATGTTTTGGAATATTGGAGCAAAAGTTTAGTTTGATATAATGAGCTTTCATTATTGGCTCGTGATCTTTTGGCAATTCCAATCTCGACTGTAGCTTCCAAGTCGGTTTTTAGCATTGGTAAGAAAGTTATCACACCTTTGAGGACTTCATTAAACTAAAAAACTGTTCAAGTCGTTGTTTGCTTTGATGATTGGATGCGAGCTAATGGATTTTCAACGGGTAATTATTATTCTCTTTTTATTATTATAATTTTATAACAATTTATCAATTTCATTATCTAATTATTTATTCTTATTTCATGTTAGAAATTGGTTGCAAGAATGATGATGAATATGAGGACGATATAGATGATGTTTCTCCGATTGCTTTTTAGGTTACCTTCCTAATTGTTGACAATTTAATTTAGCTTACAATTTATAGCTTGTTATAAAATTAAATACGTTGATTGGCTAATATATAGATATTTTGGTTGGTTGATTACATCTTGCAGGTTTTTGGTGTTGTTTTTTGTGTGTTTTTTTTTGTGTTGTTTTATTGTTGTTTCGTAGCTATTTATTATGTTTGTAACACTCCTAACCCGTATCCGTCGCCGGACTAGGGTTAAAAGCATTACCGGATAGATCAAAAACATTTACAGAAAATTCCATACAACTGTTCATCTATTTCAAACATAGTATCCCTTAAATAGGTCATTGAGACCTTAAGCATGCTTAGAAACAGGGTCAGGACTAAACCGAAACACATACAAACATTCTCGGAAATTTAAAACTTTTCGAAGATACAGGGGTTACACGCCCGTGTAGGCAGGTCGTGTGCCTCCCACGGCTGATGGACACACCCGTGTGTCCTCCCCATGGTCGAATCTGACTTTACATCCACGGCCACCAAGTACACCCGTGTACCTTGGCCGTGGTCGAATCTGATTTGGTCGAATCCCAAAGTGTACCAAAATGAGTTTAGTAGTGTGATGACGATCCTTGACAGTCCCGAGCCTTCAGTAGCTTTGACGACCTATAAAACAGAGAAAACACACACACAGAGTAAGCTTTCCAAAAGCTTAGTAAGTCATAATACAAACAAACTTAGTATGAAAGGCATATATATATATAGGTACATTGGCACTTCTTAATGACTTAACAAACTATCACATATATGCTTTGATCTATGTACTTGGCCATATTTGTCACATTCATCAATTCAAAAGTCTTATATAAACATATCTCATTCATGCTCACTTTCATATATCATATTGTTATTCCAATATACATAATCATCATAGTAAGATCACATAGGTACTTACCTTATATACACACTTAGTGTATAAATCAACGTACCTGAAACGGATATACAATTCACTTAACCATTCGTATCAGAGACTTGCTCGTTGAACCGATAGGAACCTAATAGGATACTCAGAAAGCTCGAAATAGTTGTACAATGCCAACGTCCCAGATGAGGTCTTACGTGTACTCAGATAACGATGCCACTATCCCAGACAGGGTCTTATACGAATCAATATGATGCCGATGTCCCAGACATGGTCTTACACGAAAAGATAATATCGATGTCAATGTCCCAGATGTGGTCTTACACGAAAAGATAATATCGATGCCAATGTCCCAGACGTGGTCTTACACGAATCTCAAATCAACGCCAACGTCCCGGATGTGGTCTTACATGATAAACAGAATAGATACCTATGTATTCCTAGGTTCGTACGGGACTTCTCGGACATCGTCGCTAAGTCGATCTTATCTCGGAATTCATTTGCATTACAACTCATAAGCATTCAAAATCAACAATAGACATATGAATATGCTCAACTCAATACAATTACATTTATTTGCAATATGACTTACCTCGGATTCGATTTATCGGAAATAGAAACGGCTACTCGGTTACTTTCGCTTTCCCACGATCTAAGTCCGTTTTCCTCTGTTCTTGATCTATACATGTTCAGAATTAACTCTTTTATTCACTAATTCATTCAATTCAGTCCAAGGACTCACATTTAGGGCTATTTGCAATTTAACCCTCACATTTGCACAATTTATCAATTTAGTCCATTTTTCTCAAAACATCAAATTCACAAAATCATTACATACACATGCTTAGCCGAACATTCATACATATCATACAAGCCCATATTTTTCCATCAAATTTGCAATTTAGTCCTTCAAGTTACCATTTTCTCAATTTAGCCCTATTTAGCTAAATTCATCAAAATTTCAAGAACAAAGTATGTTCATCTAGCTCAAATCTTTCATTTAACACCTTAAATCATCTCAAAGCTCAACATATCAACAATGGCATATCTCATGAACATCATCAATATACAAAATTAATACATGGGCTTGATAGTAGGCAAGGCAACGATTGCAAAAATGTAGAAATTATTGAAAACCGACTAAAAACATACCTTGAATCAAGGACTTTAATAGACTAAACCTAGCCTAGATATTTTCTTTCTCTTTTCTTCAAACTTTCGGCCCCCAAAGATGATAACATTCATCTTTCTTATGTTTCTTTTATTTAATATACATTTTAATGCCAACTTACCAATTTTCCCATCTATTAGTCATATAAGACAAATTTATATTAAGGTTATTATGACATTCTACTATCCACTATCTCTAAAATGGCTAAATTGCCTCATAAAGCCTTTGTAATAGCCCGATTTAGGGCCTAGTCAGGATAGTGGTGTGAGACCAAAAACCCGAGTCAGTAAAATTGAGTTATTAAGGTTTATGACATGTTTGCATCATAGTATTAAAGTTCCATGTAGAAATTTTGTGGAATTGACATGGAATGATAAAAAAGGACTAAATTGCAATAGTTGCAAAATATGAATTTCTAGAAGCTTTTTGTATGAAATAGCTTTATAATATTAATTATGAGTCCTTAAATAGCAATTTGCCCAAATTATAAATTTTGGACAAAAATGGACATGAGTTAGTAAAATAGAAATTTTTAAAGAGAAGGGCATTTTGGTCATTTGTCTAATAAGTGATTAAAATAGGAAAAAGATGATAAAATTTCATTCATCTTATTCCTTCCTTTGCCGAAAATTTGAATACTCCATAGCTAGGGTTCTTCATTTTTTTCAAGCTTGCTAGTAAGTTCATCTTAGCCCCGTTTTTAATATTCTTCGTGTTTTTGAAGTCCTCGTATTATGAATTAGCTATTTTTAGCTATAAAATAAGCTAAGATGCATGTTCAAAAATTCATCTATGAATGACATGCTTGTTAAATGATGTTTTATGGAAGATTATGAGAGTTTGATGTAAGATAAACATCTTTTCCTTAATGAATTTCATGAAATATGATAGTATGGACTAGTTTGTAAAAGTTTTGAAATTAGTCATACCTATTAGAAATAATGAGAATTGATAATAGCTATAGTAGAGAAAATGAATCAGCTAAGCATGTAGTCTAAGAAAGTTGAATGAAATTATTTTACGAGCCTTGGGGCAAAAGTGAAAATATGAGAAAGTATAGGGGCAAAATAGTAATTTTGCCCAAGTATGAGTAAAGGGTCAATTTAGTCAATGTGGATACTAAATGATCGATTTATGACTATAGATCAAGAAAAACGAAGCCCGGATCGAAACCGAAGCAAGAACAAGGTCGAGGACTAAATTGCATACCTAGCTACATTTTGTATATTGAGGTAAGTTTGTATGATTTCTAAGCTTTATGATTTATATCATTGAATTGCTTAGTATAATGTACAATGTTATTATGAAAAATTTTTAATGTTATGTTAAACAAAGAAATTAATGAGATCAAGCATGAGAAAGCCCCGATTGAAGTTGAATAAATTAGGATACTCGATCTACCACATGAAACAAGAAAGTCCGTATAAGACCAAGTCGAGGCATGGCATCAGCAAGCAAGCAAGATATCATGTAAGTCCAAGGCAAGCTTGGCATTGAATAAGTTATCATGTAAGTCCAAGGCAAGCTTGGCATTGAGTAAGATATCATGTAAGTCCAAGGCAAGCTTGGCATTGAATAAGTTATCATGTAAGTTCAAGGTAAGCTTGGCATTGAACAAGTTATCATGTAAGACCAAGGCAAGCTTGGAATTGAAAAGTTATCAAGAGAAAGAGATCCCATATAAGTCCAAGTTAAGACATGGCATTGGTGAGAATAAGAAAGACTTCGTATAAGTCCATGTTAAGTCATGGCCTCGAAATTTAGATGAGATTTAGTATCCTCGGTTATTCATATAAATTCATCGGGCAAACGAGTTAAGCTCCAAAGAGATAACAAGAGAGCTAAGTAAGTAAGGTTATTATCAAGTGAAAAAGAATATTATTCATGTTATGAATGATGAATTAGAAATTATGAGTATTATGTTCAAGTATGCTGATCAATGTGATCTAGTGATACAGGTACTTTGTTTGCCTATCAAGTATGAGACTAGTAAGTTTCATGAGTTATGTAAGAATCAAGTATGAGTAAGTAAGCTTTATATAGCTGAATTTATGATGCCATTGTTTATATCAAATGGTCTTTATTAAGTAAGAATGTTGCTATGTGTATTATGCAAACTTACTAAGCTAAATGCTTATGTCTTTCATTCTTTCTTTCCATGTAGTCCCGCCAAGCTAATATTGAGGATTACCGTCATCGGAGCTCGGAGCACACTATCAATAGCTATTTTGGTATAGCCAAGTTGTTTATTTAAGTATGGCATGTATAGGTAGCATTACATTTTGAGTAAATGTTTTAAGAAGAGCCAAAGTATAGGCTATTAAGTTTGTTATTCTTTTGTATATGGCTAAGTGATTGGCCAAGTGTGTATGTTTATAATTATCAATGAAACATGTAGTATTATTCATGAATGATGTAGTATTGAGTTGTTGTAAATGAGTATGAATTGGATCTTAATTTCGTGGTGGCAATTGGCACGGTAAATAGCCTCTAAGTGGCCACACGGTTGGACACACAGGCGCAGTGTCTAGGCCGCGGCGTGAAACGCGCACCTTAGTCTTATAAGTAAGGATAGACCACGGATTAATCCCACGGCCGTGTGTTAAGGCCGTGCATGACACACCGTTAGAACATGGGCGTGTGCCCGGCCGTGTGAAATAAGTCGAGTATATCAAGATGTAGTACATGGTCTAGGTCACGGGCGTGCGGGGCCGTGTGGAAATTGGCGAATCATCGAGTTTTTAGGCACGGCCCGAGGACATGGGTGTGTATGCCTATATGCGGGCGTGTCTTATATTACACAGGCGTGTAACCCCTGTTTCAAAGAAAGTTTTTCGATAAGGTTCTCAAAGTTTACAAGATGCGAGTTTAAGGCCTCGAGGCCCATGAAATGTCTGAATTGTTTAAGAATGAAAAGTTTTAATTTTGAACGAAATTTTATAGCCCGTAATGTCCACGATTAAGTAAGTTCAAGCATAGTAATGTCTCGTATCTGGTCTGAGCCTCGGACTCGGGTATGGGGTGTTACATCCGCCTTAAAAGCCATCAACAATTAAGTGCTTTAACATATAACATGCAAATTTCACATTTAATGCAATTCAATCCTTTTGTCAAATTAAACACACAGACGAGCAATTTAACTTACGGAAATTTAACACATGCTTAATCCCTTATCAAAGACACAGAAAATACTATTAAAATATTATTCAGACTAGGATTCGTGGTCCCGAAACCATTGTTCCGACTAGGGTATAAACCGGACTGTTACAATTCTCCCCCCTTAGGGATTTTCATCCCCGAAAATCTTACCATTAAACAAAGTCGGATATTGCTGTTTCATGGAATCTTCCGGCTCCCACGTAGCCTCTTCTATTCCGTGACGATTCCACAATACTTTTACTAACGGAATTTTCTTATTTCTCAACTCTTTTACTTCACGAGCTAAGATACTGATCGGTCCTTGTTCGTATGACATATCAGATCGGATTTCAATTTCAGGTGGAGCAATCACATGTGACAGATCGGATCGATATCTACAGAGCATCGAAACATGGAATACATTATTTATCTTTTCTAGCTCGGAAGGAAGCAACAATCGATATGCAACAGGCCCAACTCGCTCAATGATTTCATACAGCCCGATAAATCTCGGACTCAACTTGCCTTTACGTCTGAAACGAAGTACTTTCTTCCATGGTGACACTTTCAGAAATACTTTGTCGCCGATCTTAAATTCTATATCTTTTCGTTTTAAGTCTGCATAAGACTTCTGACGATCAGATGCTGCATTCAAACAATCTCGGATCAATTTTACTTTCTGTTCTGAATCTTTTATCAAATCGACCCCGTATAGCTTATTTTCACTGAGCTCGGTCCAATACAGAGGTGTACGACATTTACGTCCATACAAAGCTTCATATGGTGCCATTTTGATGCTCGACTGAAAACTATTATTGTATGCAAATTCAATCAATGGCAAATACTGTTCCCACGAACCATTAAACTCAAGTATACAACATCTTAACATATCTTCAAGAATCTGAATAATCCGTTTGGATTGCCATCTGTTTGTGGATGAAAAGCTGTACTGAAATGCAGTTTCGTGCCTAAAGCTTCTTGCAATTTCTTCCAGAACCTCGATGTAAACCTCGAGTCCCTATCTGACACAATAGATAGTGGCACTCCATGCAGTCTAACAATCTCAAAAATATAAAGCTCGGCTAATCTATCAAGTGAATAGTCAGATCTTACCGAAATAAAATGGGTAGATTTCGTCAATCGATCAACTACGACCCATATCGCATCTTTATTTCTCTGAGTATGAGGCAAACCAGAAACAAAATCCATTGTCACTCTATCCCATTTCCACTCAGGAATTAGAATTGGTTGTAGCAACCCAGACGGAACTTGATGTTCAGCTTTGACTTGCTGACAGATTAAACATTTTGAAACAAAGTCAGAAATATCACGCTTCATACCAGACCACCAATAGTGTCGCCTCAAATCATGGTACATTTTAGTACTCCCCGGATGAACCGATAGATGATTATTATGTGCTTCACTCAAAATCAACTGAATCAATTTCGGATTTCTCGGAACACAGATACGATCTCGAAAACTCAAGCAATCATCAACAACTCGAAATTCAGATTCGTAATTCGAATCACACTGAGCTCGTTTCGCTAATAACTCATTTTCAGATTTCTGAGCATCACATATCTGCTGTATAAACAACGGTTTCACTTTTGATTCAACTATCACAGAACTATCATCAGACATATCTAACTGAGCATTCAAAGAACATAGTGCAAACAATGATTTTCTACTCAATGCATCAGCAACAACGTTTGCTTTACCCAGATGATAATCTATCACAAGCTCATAGTCTTTTAACAGCTCTAGCCATCTTCTTTGATGCAGGTTCAAATCTTTCTGAGTCATCAGATATTTTAGACTTTTATGATCCGAAAACACGTGACATTTTTCACCGTACAGATAATGGCGCCAGATCTTTAGTGCAAACACAATCGCAGCTAACTCAAGGTCGTGCGTCGGATAGTTCTTTTCATGCGGCTTTAATTGTCTCGAAGCATAAGCTACAACTTTGCCTTCCTGCATTAAAACACATCCTAGAAGCTGACACAATATGCCCCAGAAAACTAACTCCATGCAACCAGAATTCACATTTGCTGAATTTCGCATACAATTTCTTTTCTTGTAGAGTTTGCAATACGATTCTCAGATGCTCAGCATGTACAGTTTCATCACGTGAATAAATCAGAATGTCATCAATGAATACAACAACAAATCGATCTAGATACGGTCTGAAAATTCTGTTCATGAAATCCATAAAAACAGCAGGAGCATTGGTTAGTCCAAATGGCATAACTAAAAACTCGTAATGCCCATACCTCGTTCTGAAGGCAGTTTTCGGCATATCCGAATCTTTTACTCGCAACCGATAATAACCCGATCTCAGATCTATCTTTGAAAACACAATAGCTCATTTTATCTGATCAAACAAATCATCAATCCTGGGCAATGGATATTTGTTCTTTATGGTCACTTTATTCAACTGACGATAATCGATGCACATTCTCATCGTGCCATATTTCTTTTTCACAAACAGAACAGGAGCACCCCAAGGCGAGAAACTCGGTCTAGCAAACCCTCTATCGGTCAATTCTTGCAACTGTGACTTTAACTCTTTCAACTCTTTTGGTGCCATTCTATACGGAGCTATCGATATAGGTGTAGTACCAGGTAACAACTCAATACCAAACTCAACTTCACGAATCGGAGGCAAACCCGGTAACTTCTCAGGGAATACATCAGAAAACTCACAGACAATAGGCACTGATTCGACTTTCTTCTCAGACACTTTCGAATCAATCATATAAGCAAAATATGCCTCATTACCCTTTTTCACATAACTTTGAGCTTTCAATACAGATATCACAGCAGGCAAACCATTCAAATCATTAGATTCAATCCGTACAATTTCATCATTCGGACATCTCAAATCAATAGTCTTTCTTTTACAGTTCACAATAGCATCATGCGAAAACAACCAGTCCATATCCAGAATGATATCAAACTCATCAAATGGCAAAAGCATCAAATCAGTAGGGAAACAAATATCTCGAAACATTAATGGACAGTTCTTGCATACTTTGTCAACTAGGACACTTTTACCTAAGGGGTTCGATACTTTTATAACAAACTCAGTAGACTCTACAGGAAAAGTCTTACTGGACACTAAATTCATGCATATATACGAATGCGTAGAACCAGGGTCTATCAATGCAATCACAGAACTATCATAAAGTGTAAAAGTACCCGTTATAACATCTGGTGAAGAAGCTTCCTCACGAGCTCAAATAGCATACGCTCTGGCAGGTGCTCTAGCTTCGGATCTCGCAACAGTCTCTCTCATAGTTCTCTGACTACCACTGACATTCCTTACATTCTTCAAGGTCTACCTCTCACAGTGCATTATCGATCTCGATTTTGAACATTCTCGTGCTCGATGACTCGGGGCAATCACGGATAAAATGATCAAGTGATCCACATCCAAACAAGCTCGTCATTCATTCTACACTTCCCCTGATGTCTTTTTCACAATGCTTACACTCTAGTTTCTCGAATCGTACATTCCCAACACTTGCCACTGAAGTTGCTGGAGCTTTGAAACTCATTTGTGATCTATCTCGATTTCTATTTGAATATCCCATATGACCTCTCGAACGGCTTTGATCATCTCTAATTTCTTTGAAGTGGACTGAAACGATCTATTTTGAAATCTCTTTCTCATATCTCTAACTTCAGACTCAGCTTTCTTTTTATCTTTCCCGAGTGCTTCAGCTTTGCACGCTCGATCAACGAGTACAACGAAATTTTTTATTTCTAATATCCTGACTAACAGGAAAATATCTTTATTAAGACCATCTTCGAATCTTTTACACATTATTGCTTCAGATGATACACATTCTCGAGCATACTGACTCAATCTCACGAACTCTCGTTCATATTCTGTAACATTCATACGGCCTTGTTTCAATTCCAGAAATTCCTTTCGTTTCTGATCAATGAATCTCTCACTAATATATTTCTTCCGGTACTCAATTTGAAAGAAATCCCATGTCACCCGTTCCTTTGGAACAACAGAGATCAAAGTTTTCCACCACTGATAAGCCGCGTCTCGGAGCAAAGATACAACACAATTTATGCATTCTTCCGGAGTCAAAGACATCTCATCGAATACCCGGATCGTGTTTTCTAACCAAAACTTTGCCTTCTCGGCATCATCATCATTAGTAGCCCAGAACTCTTCAGCCCCATACTTACGGATTTTATCAACCGGAGGCTTGTTCAACAGATTTATATCCATCACCGGAGGCACAACTGAGGTTTGAGGGGGATTAATCGGGGGCGAGGGTTGTGAAACAGTCAGGTTATTCTTTACGAATTGAGTGAACCATTCACTCATCATCTAGAAGAAAGCTTGTTTAGCTTCTTCCCCTTGACTGCTAGTAGTCGGTCTCAGATCGAGGGCGTCGTCCTCTGCGCGGAGCGAGCAAATTACTTTCACGCCGTCACTACACGCTCTTTTAGGATCCATTACTATACAGAAATCACATTTATACGTCAGGATTCATCACACTATCATAATTCAGAAATATGGCATGTATAGCTAGACTCTGACATGCTATGTTAGTCCGAGAATCGACTAAACCGTAGCTCTGATACCAACCAAATGTAACACCCCTAACCCGTATCCATCACCGGACTAGGGTTAAAGGTGTTACCAGATAGATTAGAAACATTTATAGAAAATTCCATACAACCGTTCATCTATTTCAATCATAGTGTCCCTTAAATAGGTCATTGAGACCTTAAGCATGCTTAGAAATAGGGTCGGGACTAAACCGAAACACAAACAAACATTCTCAGAAATTTAAAACTTTTCGAAGATACAAGGGTTACACGCCCGTGTAGGCAGGCCGTGTGCCTCCCACGGCTGATGGACACACCCGTGTGTCCTCCCCGTGGTCGAATCTGACTTTACATCCACGGCCACCGAGCACGCCCGTGTACCTTGGCCGTGGTCGAATCTAATTTGGCTCCACGGTTACCAAGCACCCCCGTGTGCTAAGGCCGTGCACTCATAGGCCATATACTGACTTTTTCACATGGCTACTAGACACACCCGTGTGTCTTGGCAGTGTGTTCCTAGGCTAGCTACTGACTTAGCCCCACGGTCACTAGGCACGCCCGTGTGCCACAACCATGTGACATTATAGGCCATTTGCAAGGCCAAAATGCCACCCACATGGGTCTTACCTACAAGCAAAATCATCAAGACATCTCATGCCTATTTGGCAACCAAGAACATACCAAAATAACCATCCAAATTACAAGACTAAAACTCATCTCATCACAAGCATAATTCATTCATTTGCTTAATCAAAACTTGACCATTCCATGTATCAAATAACCATGCCAAAAACATACTTCACATATCACATTCATACAAGAAATTTCTCAACTCATAGCTAGCCAAATCACATAGCTAAGTTCATATAACAAACTCATATCAAATACTAGCCTATACATGCCATATCTAGCTATATACAATCCCAAAGTGTACCAAAATGAGTTTAGTAGTGTGATGACGATCCTTGATGATCCGAGCCTTCAAAGAGCTTTGACGACCTATAAAACAGAGAAAACACACACACAGAGTAAGCTTTCCAAAAGCTTAGTAAGTCATAATACAAACAAACTTAGTATGAAAGGCATATATATATATATAGGTACATTGGCACTTCTTAATGACTTAACAAACTATCACATATATGCTTTGATCTATGTACTTGGCCATATTTGTCACATTCATCAATTCAAAAGTCTTATATAAACATATCTCATTCATGCTCACTTTCATATATCATATTGTTATTCCAATATACATAATCATCATAGTAAGATCACATAGGTACTTACCTTATATACACACTTAGTGTATAAATCAACGTACCTGAAACGGATATACAATTCACTTAACCATTCGTATCACAAACTTGCCCGTTGAACGGATAGGAACCTAATAGGATACTCAGAAAGCTCGAAATAGTTGTACAATGCCAACGTCCCAGACGAGGTCTTACGTGTACTCAGATAACGATGCCACTGTCCCAGACAGGGTCTTATACGAATCAATATGATGCTGATGTCCCAGACATGGTCTTACACGAAAAGATAATATTGATGCCAACGTCTCAGACGTGGTCTTACACAAAAAGATAATATCGATGCCAACATCCCAACGTGGTCTTACATGATAAACAGAACAGATACCTATGTATTCCTAGGTTCGTACGAGACTTCTCGGACATCATCGCTAAGTCGATCTTATCTCAGAATTCATTTGCATTACAACTCATAAGCATTCAAAATCAACATTAGACATATGAATATGCTCAACTCAATACAATTACATTTATTTGCAATATGACTTACCTCGGATTCGATTTATCGGAAATAGAAATGGCTACTCGGTTACTTTCGCTTTCCCGCGATCTAAGTCTGCTTTCCTCGGTTCTTGATCTATACATGTTCAGAATTAACTCTTTTATTCACTAATTCATTCAATTCAGTCCAAGGACTCATATTTAGGGCTATTTGTAATTTAACCCTCACATTTGCACAATTTATCAATTTGGTCCATTTTTCTCAAAACATCAAATTCACAAAATCATTACATACACATGCTTAGCCGAACATTCATACATATCATACAAGCCCATATTTTCCATCAAATTTGCAATTTAGTCCTTCAAGTTGCCATTTTCTCAATTTAGCCCTATTTAGCTAAATTCATCAAAATTTCAAGAACAAAGTATGTTCATCTAGCTCAAATCTTTCATTTAACACCTTAAATCATCTCAAAGCTCAACATATCAACAATGGAATATCTCATTAACATCATCAATACACAAAATTAATACATGGGCTTGATAGTAGGCAAGGCAACGATTGCAAAAACGTAGAAATTATTGAAAACCGACTAAAAACATACCTTGAATCAAGGAATTTAATAGACGAAACCTAGCCTAGATATTTTCTTTCTCTTTTCTTCAAACTTTCGGCCCCCAAAGATGATAACATTCATCTTTCTTATGTTTCTTTTATTTAATATATATTTTAATGCCAACTTACCAATTTGCCCATCTATTAGTCATAGAAGACAAATTTATATTAAGGTTATTATGACATTCTACCATCCACTATCTCTAAAATGGCTAAATTGCCTCATAAAGCCTCTGCCTTAAAAAGCCATCAACAATTAAGTGCTTTAACATATAACATGCAAATTTCACATTTAATGCAATTCAATCCTTTTGTCAAATTAAACACACAGACGAGCAATTTAACTTACGAAAATTTAACACATGCTTAATCCCTTATCAGAGACATAGAAAATACTATTAAAATATTATTTGAACTCGGATTCATGGTCCCGAAACCACTGTTCCGACTAGAGTATAAACTGGACTGTTACAATGTTGTTCCGTTGTCATTTTTAATATTATTTGGCTGTCATTTTTAATATTTTTTAGATATTGTAGAACTTTAATTTTATTATTAATTTTGTTAATATTTTAGTTGTAACTTGTTACTATCTTAATATAACCACTTTTTATTGTATTCTCAATTTGTGTATTGTTTTAAGAATTGTTTTAATATTTTTTTATGTTTTTAAGTGTATTTGATATATTATATTTTAAAAATTGTTTATTTAATATAATAATCTAAAAAGTTAATATTAGTCGAGTCAGGTCGGGCTTGAGCTTTGACAAATTTTTAGCCCCGCAATTCGGGTCGGGCCTAAAAAATAGGCTTGGAATTTTGTTGAGGCCTGACCCGACCCATGATCACATCTAGTGATGATGTGCCCAAGATAGCCTTCCGGTTAAGATATGGCCATTATGAGTTTTTGGTAATGCCTTTTGGGTTGACCAATGTGCCAGTTGTATTTATGGATTTAATGAACATGGTATTTCAGCCTTACTTGGATCAGTTTGTTGTATTTTTTATCGATGATATATTGGTCTATTCTAAGAATGAGATCGATCATGAAAAGCAATTGAGAATTGTGTTAAGGACCTTACGTTATACTTATCTTTATGCGATGTTCAGCAAATGCGAGTTTTGGCTGAAAGAAGTGCAGTTTTTAGGGCATGTTATCTTAACAGATGGTATAATGGTGGATCTTGCTAAAGTAAAGGCAGTCCTAGAATGGAACTCGCCTAAGAATGTTTCTGAAGTCCACAACTTTCTTGGGTTAACTAGGTACTATAGAAGGTTTGTGAAGGGTTTCTCAGTGATAGCATCGCCTCTCACTAAGCTGTTGAAAAAGAATGAAAATTTTGTATGGAGTGATGATTGTCAATAGAGTTTTGAGAAATTGAAGGCATTTCTAACTGAGGCTCCGATATTAGCACAACCAGAACCTGGGGTTAAATACATAGTTTATACAAATGCATCTCTGAATGGGTTAGGATGTCTGCTTATGCAAAAAGGTAAGGTCATAGCTTATGCTTCATGCCAACTAAAACCTCATGAAAAGAACTATGCAACACATGTTCTGGAATTAGCAACAGTGGTTTATGCACTTGAATTATAGAGACATTTTTTGTATGAGGGAAAAGTGTCCAATATTCTTTAATAAAAAAATTCTGAAGTATTTCATGACCCAGAAAGATTTGAATGTGTACAAAAGAATATGGTTAGGGCTATTGAAGGATTATGACTTGATCATTGAGTATCATCCAGGAAAAGAAAATGTAGTGGCAAATGCTCTAAGCAGGAAAACTGTGGTAGAATTCTATCTCTCCGAGCTAAGATATTTGAGGAACAGATGAAAGATAGTCAATATGATCAATTCAAGCAAAGAATGGAGTTTGGCAAAGCAGTAAACTTCAATATAGGAATAGATGGCAAGCTAAGGTTCAAGAACAGGCTATTTGTACCAATGGCGAATGAAATGCAAAAAGAGTTTCTTAAGGAAGCTTATTAAGGACCTTTTTCATTGTACCTTGGAAGCACCAAAATGTACAGAGATTTGAAGGGCTCTTATTGGTGGCTTGGCATGAAAAGGGAAATTATTGAGTATGTCTCAACTTATTTAACTTGTCAAAGAGTCAAGGTTGAACACCAAGTTCCTTCAGGTAAAATGTATCCTTTGGAAATACCAGAATGGAAATGAGATAGGATCATTATGGATTTTGTATCAGGGTTAGCCCTTATTCCATCCACGAAAAATTCTATATGGGTGGTGATTGATCGACTTTCCAAGTCAACTCAATTTCTTCCAGTGATTACCACTTATTCTTTGGAAAAATTGGTCGAACTCTATGTTTAGCCCTTGTTGTTTGTTGATATTTCATTGTTTGAATGATCTGTGTTTAAGTTTGTTCTGTGTATTTTGTTATGTATGGAAATTGTAAATGAACATGTTGAGTATGAATCATTTCATATAAGTATGCACGCTGGATGTTATATAATTATGAATTGACTAACTAATCAATGGCGTACTGTATGATGTAGTAATAAGTGCAATGACTTGAGTGATATGCATGTTTATTTTATGTGGAGTAAGGAGGGAGTTACTATGATGGGTTAGTTCAAAATAAGAAAAATAAGTGTAATGGAGGAATGGGCGAACTGAAATAGAGTTTCAAGGGGGTTTGGGTAGTGTCATGGAATGATATCTACTGGCTTACTAGAGCAACATCGTGACGATGGTATCTCGACTCTATCGAGCGACCCCACAATGATAGGTATCGATTGGTCCTTTGAGGCAACAACATATAAATGGTTTATAGGTCCTTCGGGGCGACACCTTGAAAGAGGTTTTATTGATTCCTCAGAATTGGAAGTCTTCTAGGAAAATAAACATGAGATTATACTGTGTAAGACCATAGCGGGGCTATGGCAACAAAAGAAGTCCACCAGGTTAGAGAATTAGGAAGGCCACCAGGGCATGAAAGGAGAAGTCATTGTAAGAGTCACGTCGTGAGTAGTATGACAGAATGATCATGGTGTCTGAGAATGCAAGCATACGAGATAATAAGGGAATCCGCCAAAGTGCATCGATAAGTGGAGCTGACAAAGGCGTCTTAATGCAGGTATGTGTGAAAGGAAGGAGAAACTCAAACGTATTGACAAATATAGTAACCGCCATTACAGATCACTTGATTTGATGCAATACCATTATGGGCTAAGCAAATACGAAATGGATTATCGTGGTTGAAATCCTAATTGGTAATAGCTAAAGCGGTAGCCAGAAGGGTGGGTAGTCCACCCAAGGACCACGTGGAAGAGAATGTCCGCACAAATTTGACTGATCAATAAATTTCGCTAGAGACCTACAAAGAAAAAGGATGTCTGGATAGGACTATGTAGCGTGGGAAGTCTGCAAGGACTATCAAATGATTAAGTCTGCTACAAACCATCATAGGTGGAAAGTGTAACATCCTGATTTAGGGCCTAGTCGGAATAGTGGTGCGAGACCACAAATCCAAGGGTTATGAATGAGTTTTTGAGGTTTATGCTATGTATGCATGCTAGTGTGAAAGTTTCATGAAGTAATTTTGTGAAATTGTGGTTGAATTGTCCAAAAGGACTAAATTGCAAAAGTTGCAAAATGTGAGATTCTAGAAGCTATTTGTGTGAAATAGCTTTAGAATATTAATTAGAGGTCCTTAAATAGCAATTTTTCCAATTTCTAATATTTGGACAAAATTGGGCATGGATGGGTTAAAATAGAAAGTTTATCAAAAATGGCATTTTGGTCATTTAACAAATAAGTGATTAAAAAGGAGAAAAGATGACAAAATCATGCTCATCTTCTTCCCCTCATTACCGAAAATTTGAAGGAAGCCATAGCTAGGGTTCTTCAATTTTTCAAGCTTGCTAGTAAGTGCATCTAGCCTCGTTTTTGATATTCTTTGTCTTTTTGAAGTCCTAGTAGCATGAGTAAGCTATTTTTAGCTATTTGATGAGCTAAAATGGATGTTTAAAAATGTGGTCATGTATGACATGCATGTATGTTGATATTTTATGGAAGATTATGAAAGCTTGATATAGTAGAAACATCTTTTGTTAAGTGATTTTCCATGAAAATGCATGTAGGGACTTGATTGTGAAAATCTTAAGTTTAGTCATACATGTGTTTTTTAGTGAGAATTGATGATAGCTTTAGTTGAATAAGTGGTTCGACTAAGCATGAAAGACTAGAAAGTTGAATAAAAATCACTTTACGAGCCTTTGGGGCTAAAGTGTAAATATGAGAAAGTTTAAGGGCAAAATAGTAATTTTGCTAAAGTATGAGATACGGGTCAATCTAGTCAATGTGTGTATTGAATAAGCTACTTTATTCATTATAGATCAAGAAAGGCAAAGCCCGAATCGAAACCGAGGCAAAAGCAAGGTGGTGGACTAAATTGCAAGTCTTAATACTTTTGAGTACCGAGGTAAGTCTATGCATAAGCAAAGCATTCATACTTACAATTTATTGATGATAGCTAGTGTAGCTTGTTCGAGATTGATTGAGAACCTATGTGGTTCAAGTAGAATGAATGTAGTAGAATTGTGAATGGATGTTTAATTGAGTAAGTAGACATGTGAATGTGTAGTGATAATGCTAGATGGCAGGCTAAATGCGATACTGTAACAGCCCGATTTAGACCCTGGTCGGAACAGTGGTTTCGGGACCACAAATCTAAGGTCGTAAAAATATTTTAATGATATTTTCTGTGTGAATAGTACGTGACATAGCCTGTGTGAAAATTTTGTATGATAATTTGATTGTTGGTGTGTCGAATTAGAAGAAAGGACTTAACCGTATAAAGTGTAAAAGCTGTGTGTTGATTTATAAGTGCTAAATTGTTGTTGTCTTTATAAAAGGGAGGATTAATGTTGTAATTAGCCAAAAATTATATGTGGTGGACGGCATTAAATGTTGATATGTGTGTGTATATATATATATGTTTATATATATATATATTAACTTATAAGTTAAAGTATGTTATATATATATTATATATATTATAAACTGTGATAATAAAAAGAAATGGGGTAGTGGATTGTTCATCCATCTCCACCAAAACAAAAAGAAAAGAGAAAGAAATAAGGAAGCTTGGTATTCGGCCATGGTTCATGCTTAAATTGGGTATGTATTTTTTATCAGTTTTTGATAATTTCTACGTTTTCGTAATCGTTGCTTTGTGCTCTACAAAACCCATGCATAAATTTTGTAAATTGATGATGTTTGTGTGATATGCCATTGATGATATATTGAGCTTTGTGATGGTTGATGGTGTTAAAAGAAAGATTTGAACTAGATGAACATACTTTGTTCTTGAATTTTTGATGAATTTAGCTAATTAGGGCTAAATTGTGAAAAGTGTAAATTGAAGGGTTAGAATGTAAAATAAATGAAATGTATGAGCTTGTATTAGCATGGGAAGAATTCGGCTAGTATATGTATTTTGAAATTTTGTGTATTTGATGATTTTGTGAAATAGGGACTAAAGTGTCAAAATGTGAAAATGTGAGGGCTATTTTGTAAAATACCCTAAATGAGTGAGTGTGGACCAAATTGAATGAGTTGTTGATTGAATGGGTTGAATTTGAATGTGTATAGACCAGTAAAGGAGAGGTTCGGATCGAGATCAAGGCAAAGACAAAGTGCTCGATTAATCGACTGTTTCGGTATTTCAACATCCGAGGTAAGTTCGGACATAGTACGTGTAATTAACTATGCTTAATATTATGAAATGATTGGTATGATATATCGAATGGTAAATGCTATGGGAGAGCTTAAGTTATGTAGAACTAAGTGTGCGTATTCAGAAATGTGACCGAGATGAATAGTGCTGCGTGTGCGAAATAATATAAGCTTCGGCTTTGTGGTTAGCACTGAGTGTGCAATATTGATATAAGTTTGGATATAATTCTTGCTATTAAATTTATATCTATGTGCTGTGAAACGAATGAATCTATATAAATGGAATAAAATGTTCTAAGTATAAGTTAAAGTATTAAGGCACTATGTGTGCGAAATTGAGTTGATACCGAGTTAATTAGTACTGTGTGTGCGAAACTATAGAAGCTACAGCTTTAACAATTAGCAGTGTGTGTGTGAAACTATAGAAGCTACGGCTTTAACAATGAGCACTGTGTGTGCGAAACTATAGAAGTTACGACTTTAATAATTAGCACTTGTCGTGTGCGTAAAAGATAGAAGCTCCGGCTCATCGAATATGCATTTGTGTGTGCGAGCACCGATAAAAGTTCGGTTTAACATATTGGCACTAAGTGTGCGATGACGATTATGTTTCAGTTATGAAATTGGCACTAAGTGTGCGAATAAGTCAAAGGTATAGCAAAGGTTGAATGAGAAGTAATATCGAGCAAATTGAGTAATACGAATGGTGAGTAGTTACATGTTGATCAAGGTACGTTTGAACCTACGTGGTTGATGATAGATTTAAGAGTTAATTATACATATATATGTTTGAGTATGAGGTAGAGATTAATAAGGTGCCTAGTTGTGCTTTTATCTATGTGATGATATAAATTTATAAGTGTATTAATAAATTAAAAGAATAGTAAAGTTTGATTGAAATGTAAAAACCGGGTAGTTGAGTAGCATGGTTGGATAGTAGCTATTTGTTGGCAAAGGAATGTATGATACCTATGTGGTTGGTGAAATTGAAGGTAGATGAATGGAATACTAAGTGAGTTATGAATACAGTTGAATGTGGGTATTATCGGTAAATTATCTGTGTGATAGTTCAATTTGTTCATTGAGTCAATACAATGAATTACTTGTATTATTTTATGAACTTAATAAGCTTTATAAAGCTTATGTGTGATTTGTTTCTCTCGCTGCGCAAAGTGTCAAGAAAGCTAGCTCGGATCAGAGGAATCGCCACCTCTCGTGCACACTATCGGCAATCTATTTTGGGTATTTTGGAAAGATGTATATGATAAAATATGGCATGTATAGGCTAGTTATTTGAATCATGTTTGAGAGTTGTAAATAGCCATGAGATGTGGCTAGATATGTGCTAGCTTTAGCATGAATGATTTTGGTATATGTGATGCATCTTTTGGGCATGGTTTGTGGGTTGAGAAATAAACTTGTGAATGGTAACTTTGTGTTGGTAAAAATGCTTGTGTGAATTAGTGAAATTTAGAAGGAGTAATGTTTGGTATTTAATGTATTATGCTTGTGATGAGATAGATTTTGGTATGGAATTTGTTATGGTTGGAATGGGAATTGAATGCATAGATTGAACAGTCATATTGGTAAGTTTTTGGTTGCCTTATGTGCATGATATGTATTGGTAGGTGTTGCTTATAGGTTTGACCCTAAGTGGGTGGCATGTTGGCCTTGAAAAATGGCCTATAATGTCACAAGGTCGAGGCGCACGGGCGTGCCTATAGACCGTGGGTGAATTGGCAGAATACAATTTTGTAGCACACGGCCTCGACACGGGGGTGTCAGCTAACCGTGGTGTACAAGTCAGCAGCTATCTAAGAGCACACGGCCATGGCACATGGGCGTGCTTGGTGGCCGTAGTGGGAAAGACAGTATAGGACCACGGTCAGGACACACGGACGTGCCTGGTGGCTGTGGGGACCAAATTAGTATATAGACATGGAAGGACACATGGGGGTGTCTAGAAGCCGTGGAGGGCACACGGTCTCCTCCCACGGGCGTGTCTCCCCTGTATTCTTAGAAAAGTTTCAAATTTTCATGAAATTTTATATGTGTTTAGGTTTAGTCCCGACTCGGTTTATAAGCATGCTTAGGGTCTTGATGACTCATTTAAGGGACACTATGATTGTAATTGAATGTGATTGAAGATAATTGACTTTGTGTCGTAAATTCTAGTTGTTAAATGTTCTGATTGATCGGTAATACCTCTTAACCCTATTCTGGTGACGGTTTTGGGTTAGGGGTGTTACATTTTATTGGTATCAGAGCTACGGTTTAGTCGATTCTCGGACTAACGTAACGCGTGTGAGTCTAGCTATACATGCCATATTATGAAATTACGATAGTGTGATGAATTTCGGCGCTTGAAAATGTGTTTTCATTTTGGTAATGGATCCCGATCGAGCGATTGTCGACGATGTAGAAAGCAATACGCTCGCGCCCGCTCAAGGGGATGTGCACGCCACATCTAGGCCAAACGATAGTAATGAGGGAGGAGAGGCTAAGCAAGCCTTCTTTCGAATGATGAGCGAGTGGTTTACGGAGTTCGTTCGAACGAATCCAGCTGCTCCACAACCTCCACCCCCGCAAGTACCTGTTGTGCCTCCAGTTGTAGATCCGAACAGATTGAATAAACCACCTGTAAACAAGATTCGAAAATATTGGGCCGAAGAGTTTAGGGCCATATCTGATGATGATGCTGAGCGAGCCGAGTTTTGGCTTGAGAATACAATTAGAGTATTTGATTAGATGTCGTTGAACCCTGATGAGTGTATTAAGTGTGCAATTTCCTTGTTGAGAACACGGCTTACAACTGGTGGAAAATGTTGATATCTGTGGTTCCGAGAGACAGAGAATCACTTGGGATTTCTTTCAAGTCGAGTTCAGAAAGAAGTATATTAGTCAGCGTTTCATTGATCAGAAACGTAAAGAGTTTCTAGAGTTGAAATAGGGCCGTTTGTGCATTCATCGAGTATGAGCGGGAATTTGTAAGACTGAGTCAATACGCGAGGGAATGTGTTTCGACCGAAGCTACTATGTGCAAACGTTTCATAGAGGGATTGAATGAAGATATCAAATTGTTGGTTGGGATACTTGATATAAATAAATTTTTCGTGTTAGTCGAAAGAGCATGTAAACCCGAGGAGCTCAGTAAAGAGAAGAAGAAAGCTGATTCGGAGGCTCGTGATGAGAGAAAGAGATCGATGAATAAGTTCTCTCAACCTTCAGCAAAGAAATATAGAGATGAAAGAAATCGCTCAAATGTTTCGTTGGGACATCCAAGTAGAGATCGTTCGAGGCAAAGTAATGGTTTACTTAATTCAAACTCAGAATGAACCAAGTGTTGGTAGTTTTAAGAATAACAAACCCGAGTGCATACAAAGGTGGAAGACGACATGTGGGAGATCTTGGGACAAGTACAACAATAGAGTTTGTTATAAATGTGGATCTCGAGATCATTTCATTCGAGAGATTGAAGGTCGATCGAGGAAGAAAATGTTCTGAATGAAAGACCGAGTAATGTGACAGTTAGGGGTAGACCACCCAGAAATGCCGAGAATGTGAGTGGAAGTAAAAAAGGGATTACTGACACAACTATAAGGTCAGAGGCGAGAGCACCTGCCCGAGCTTATGTTATACGTGCACGAGAGGAAGCATCAACTCTAAGCGTCATAATCGGTACTTTTAGTTTATTCGATATTGATGTGATTACATTAATAGATTTGGGATCAACTCATTCCTATGTGTGTCTATTGAATTTGTGGTTAGGGTATCGAACCCCTTAGGTAAGTGTCTTGGTGGATAAAGTATGCAAGAATTGCCCATTGATGTTTCGTGATATATGCTTTCCGGCTAAATTGATGTTGCTACCGTTCGATGAATTGAATATAATTCTGAGTATGGATTGGCTTACTCTATATAATGCCATTGTGAATTGTAAAAGGAAGAGTATTGAATTGAAAAGTCTTAATGGCGGGATGGTTCGAATGGAATCTAGTGATATGAAAGGATTACCAGCTGTTGTATCAACAATAAAAGCGTTGAACTATGTGAGAAAGAGTTGCAAAGCTTATATAGCGTATGTGATTGATTATCATTTGGGTAAAGCTAATGTTGTAACCGATGCTTTGAGCCGAATGACTATATGTGCTTTTCAAGCAATGAATGCTCAAAAAGATCTGTGTGGTAATAGTGCAGTCTTGGCTGAGTTGAAAGTAAAATTGATGTATGTACGACAGAATTGAGATGTCCAGAAAATTGATGTTGAAATGATGGTTGAACAAACTCAGTGTGAATTGAATGTTGATTCAGAGTTTTGAGTTGATAGTGATGATTGTCTGAAATTTAAAGATCAGATTTGTGTTCCGAGAAAATTTAGAGTTGATCCAGATGATTTTGAATGAAGCTCATAATAGTCATTTGACTGTTGACCCGAGGAGTAAGAAATTGTACAATGATTTCAAATAGTTTTATTGGTGGCATGGTATGAAACGAGACATCTTTGACTTTGTGTTAAAATTTTTAATTTGTCAACAAGTTAAAGCTGAACATCAGGCTCTGTCTGGATTGTTGCAACCGATTATGATTCCTAAGTTGAAATGAGAGAGAATTACAATGGACTTTGTGTCGAGGTTACCTTTATCTCCAGAAAAGAAAGATGCAATTTGGGTGATAGTGGATAGATTAACGAAATTAGCTCATTTTGTTCCGGTGAGAACATATTATACACTGGATAAATTAGTTGAGTTGCATTTTGCTGCAGTGGTGAGATTGCAGGGGTTGATCTAACAAAAGAGTTTGAGTAGAAAGTAATAGTAATTCGTGATAGTTTGAAAACGACCTCAAAACGTTAAAAGTCTTATGCAGACTTAAAAAAGAAGGATATTAAATTTGAGATTGGTAACAAAGTGTTTCTGAAAGTGTCTTCGAGAAAGAAAATACTTTGATTTGGCCAAAAAGGGCAAATTAAGTCCGAGATTCGTCGGACCATATGAGATTATAAAACGAGTTGGGCCTGTTGCCTATAGATTGAGTTGTCATCTGAGTTGGAAAAGATTCATAATATGTTTCATGTGTCAATGCTTCGACGGTACAGATCAGACCCGTCTCATGTGATTACTCCTACGGAAGTGGAGATTCAATCAAATTTGTCGTATAGTGAAGAACCGATCCGAATTTTGGCAAGAGAGACCAAAAAGTTGAGAAATAAGAAAAATTATTTAGTGAAAGTATTGTGGCACAAACACGGAATTGATGAGGCTACGTGGGAATCTGAGAACGTTATGAGAGAACAATATCCACACCTATTCACTGGTAAGATTTTCGGGGACGGAAATCCCTAAGGGGAGAGTTGTAATGGCCGGCTTAGACCTCGGTCGAAATAAAGGTGGTTTCAGGACCACAAATCGAGGTCGTAAAAATATTTTAATGATATTTTCTGTGTGAATAGTACGTGACATAGCCTGTGTGAAAATTTTGTATGATAATTTGATTGTTGGTGTGTCGAATTAGAAGAAAGGACTTAACCGTATAAAGTGTAAAAGCTGTGTGTTGATTTATAAGTGCTAAATTGTTGTTGTCTTTATAAAGGGGAGGATTAATGCTGTAATTAGCCAAAAATTATATGTGGTGGACAGCATTAAATGTTGATATGTGTATATATATATATGTTTTTATATATATATTAACTTATAAGTTAAAGTATATTATATATATATTATATATATTATAAACTATGATAATAAAAAGAAATGGGGTAGTGGATTGTTCATCCATCTCCACCGAAACAAAAAGAAAAGAGAAAGAAATAAGGAAGCTTGGTATTCGGCCATGGTTCATTCTTAAATTGGGTATGTATTTTTTATCGGTTTTTGATAATTTCTACGTTTTTGTAATCGTTGCTTTGTGCTCTACAAAATCCATGCATAAATTTTGTAAATTTATGATGTTTGTGTGATATACCATTGATGATATATTGAGCTTTGTGATGGTTTATGGTGTTAAAAGAAAGATTTGAACTAGATGAACATACTCTGTTCTTGAATTTTTGATGAATTTAGCTAATTAGGTCTAAATTGTGAAAAGTGTAAATTGAAGGGTTTAAATGTGAAATAAATGAAATGTATGAGCTTGTATTAGCATGGGAAGAATTCGGCTAGTATATGTATTTTGAAATTTTGTGTATTTGATGATTTTGTGAAATAGGGACTAAAGTGTCAAAATGTGAAAATGTGAGTGCTATTTTGTAAAATACCCTAAATGAGTGAGTGTGGACCAAATTGAATGAGTTTTTGATTGAATGGATTGAATTTGAATGTGTATAGACCAGTAAAAGAGAGGTTCAGATCGAGATCGAGGCAAAGACAAAGTGCTCGATTAATCGACCGTTTCGGTATTTCAACATCTGAGGTAAGTTCGGACATAGTACGTGTAATTAACTATGCTTAATATTATGAAATGATTGGTATGATATATCGAATGGTAAATGCTATGTGAGAGCTTAAGTTATGTAGAACTAAGTGTGCGTATTCAGAAATGTGACCGAGATGAATAGTCTTTGCGTGTGCAAAGTAAATAATATAAGCTTCACTTTTGTGGTTAGCACTGAGTGTGCAATATTGATATAAGTTTGGATATAATTCTTGCTATTAAATTTATATCTATGTGTTGTGAAACGAATGAATGTATATAAATGGAATAAAATGTTTTAAGTATAAGTTAAAGTATTAAGGCACTATGTGTGTGAAATTGAGTTGATACCGAGTTAATTAGCACTATGTGTGCGAAACTATAGAAGCTACGGCTTTAACAATTAGCACTGTGTGTGCGAAACTATAGAAGCTACGGCTTTAACAATTAGCACTGTGTGTGCGAAACTATAGAAGTTACGACTTTAATAATTAGCACTGTGTGTGCGAAAAGATAGAAGCTCCGGCTCATCGAATATGCATTGTGTGTGCGATACCGATAAAAGTTCGGTTTAACATATTGGCATTAAGTGTAACGACCTGAATTTGGGCCTAGTAGAATTGGACCCATTGGGCCTTGGGCGAAGGAGCGTTTAAAATTTTTAAAAACAAGAGAACGACTTTAATACAAGTTGGACCTATTCGGTGAGTGATTTTGGAAGGTTAGGGGGCTTCTATGAAGTCCCGGGATCAAATTTAGGCTTTAGGAAAATTTTGGTTTTAGGTGAATAAAAGTTAGAAAGTAGGCTTTAAGAATAAAATTTGGAGAAAATGACACAAGTGGAGTGTGTGGTGTAGTGGCAAAGTGACGCCACATAAGAGACAAGGAGGTGACGCCACAAGGAAGGAAGGAGGTCCAAGGTTCAAGTTTTGGCTCTTGCATTTTGGTTTTCTTTTTAAATGGACTTTAGAATTTGGCTATATATTTATATTTAGTTGCACATGGTTTAAGACACAAGAGGAGCTTGTGGCTTGGTGGCAAGTGGCGTGTTGAACTATTGAAGGGAGCCACGGGTTCGAATCTCATGAAAAGCAAGGAGTATTTATTTTGCGAATTGACGGCAAGAGTTTGAGTTGGATTTAAACTCTCACTTGTGAAGGATCCCACATCGAAAGATACAAAGAAGGAAGGTGAGAAGCTAGCTATATATAGAGCATTCTATGATAGGAGGAAGGATACCTTGGAGGGCGTTTGGGCACAGGAGTGGTCGGAGCGCGGATTAGCACCAGATTCCTATCAGGTGTGTAACTCTCTCTACTCTAGTTGTAGAGCGGCAAATGTCGAAGTGCCGGTCACGGCAATAGTAGCCACACGAGGGTGCGAATGCACGTGTGGGGCTTCGACGCGATAGTTGAGGCCATCAGTAGTATTCTTGTGGGTTGAGGCTGCTTGGGCCACGATGGGCCGAAGTGGGCCCAATGGGCCCGTGGGCCCAATTGAATAAAATGTATGATGGTGTAGTATATAGTTAACTAGACTAGGTGAATCTCATATCTGTGAATCGACTAATTACCAAAATACCCCCAATTTGCGAAATTACCAAAATACCCCTGGTTTGCGAAATTACCAAAATACGCCCAGTTTGTGAAATTACCAAAATACCCCCGATTTATGAAATTACCAAAATACCCCCGGTTTGCAAAATTACCAAAATACCCCCAGTTTGCAAAATTACCAAAATACCCCTAGTTTGCAAAATTACCAAAATACCCCCAGTTTGTGAAATTACTGAAATACCCCCAAGGGGTGAAATTACCGTTTTACCCCTAAATGACAAAATGACCATTGTACCCTCGTGGTAGTACTAGCGTTGTATGTATTAATTGTATGATTGATTATGGTTGAGATGCAATGTATACACGGATTGGTTATGAGTAGAATTACCGAACTACCCCTATAGGGTAGAATTACCGAAATACCCTTATAGGGTAAAATGACTGATTTGCCCTTGTAGATAAATGACCGACTTGTACAATGAGTTGACTAATTTGGCTGCGGTTGTATGACTGATATGCTTTTATTATATGTTTAAATGATTGTTACTGAGCATGGCCATTTTGCATATACGTGTAATGATTGAGCATGACATACACGACATATTGCATGGGGCTGGGACATTGATACGGAGAAAGATATGTGAGGATTGCATAGTCGCTTGACGACCGTGGATCCATCGAAGGCTTTATAGCCACCGCCGACTTTTTAGCCACCGAGTAGCCATGCTGCACCGATAATGTTACCGTGGGCTGTGTGCCATTAATATGGGCTTCGTGCCGTAATTATGGGCTTTGTGCCAATACCGAAGGCTTTGTGCCGATATTATGGCTTTGTGCCAATCGTATTTACTGTGGCTATGTGCCTAACTTATATGTTGATGACTCTGTGTTGATCATATTTACCCAAGGCTGTGTGCCGATTATATTACCGTCGCTGATGGCTATTGCCAAACATAATACAGTGACTGATGGCTTTGTGCCAATTGTAATGCCGCTACTGAAGGTTTTTTAGCCACCGAGCAGCTATGCTGCACCGATAAGTTAGTGCCGCAACCGGTGCTACATAAGGAGTGTAAGGATGGGTGGGTCGATTAAATCCCCACAGGAGTGCAGGGTCGGACAGGAGACGGAGCGCAGGGTTGGTATGGGCATTAATGCATTGCATATATGGTTTTTAATATTGAGATGGGCTTAGGGCCAGATAATTATGATATGTGACATTTGATATGGGTTAAGGCCCAACCAAGGGTATTTTGGGCTAATGCCCAATTGCCACCGTTACTTTGATGGGCTTGGGCCCGAATTGTTTTGATGCATGTTCTTACTGATGAGGGTGTACACACTGAGTTTTCGTAAACTCACCCCCTCTTTTTAATTTTTCTTAGGTAATCCTCAGTAGGCGGTTCGACGTACTGGAGGACTCGGGGGTGGCCACACTACGAGCAGTTTCAGATTTTTGTATTCTACTTATTTTTATTTTATTTTGGGTTCATATTTTGTAATAAGGCCTCTCTTAAATTTTGGTTTTTATTTTGGGATTTTTAGTTTATTTGGTTTTAAATCTGCTCAACATTGAATCGCGGTTTTCCAAAAACAATATCTGTTTTCAAAACACTACGCTTTCACAACTAAGTTGTAAATATCACGCTTTCATAAGTTACTTGTTTTAAACTAAGCTTCCGCAATGAACAAAGTTTTTAAGGTAATGACTTCTTAATAAATGTCGATTAATAATAACAATCGCAAACTGGGACTTTAGTTTTTAAATATCAAGAACGATTTTCAATGAAAACGCGGTTTTCAAAAAACACTTCAATGTGGCACGCCAAATTCAGGCCTATCTTCTAAGCCGGGTTTGGGGTGTTACACTAAGTGTGCGATGACGATTATGTTTCAGTTATGAAATTGGCACTAAGTGTGCGAATAAGTCAAAGGTATAGCAAAGGTTGAATGAGAAGTAATATCGAGCAAATTGAGTAATACGAATGGTGAGTAGTTATATGTTGATCAAGGTACGTTTGAACCTACGTGGATGATGATAGATTTAAGAGTTAATTATACATATATATGTTTGAGTATGAGGTAGAGATTAATAAGGTGCCTAGTTGTGCTTTTATCTATGTGATGATATAAATTTATAAGTGTATTAATAAATTAAAAGAATAGTAAAGTTTGATTGAAATGTAAAAACCGGGTAGTTGAGTAGCATGGTTGGATAGTAGCTATTTGTTGGCAAAGGTATGTATGATACCTATGTGGTTGGTGAAATTGAAGGTAGATGAATGGAATACTAAGTGAGTTATGAATACAGTTGAATGTGGGTATTATCGGTAAATTATCTGTGTGATAGTTCAATTTGTTCATTGAGTCAATACAATGAATTACTTGTATTATTTTATGAACTTACTAAGCTTTATAAAGCTTAATGTGATTTGTTTCTCTGCTTTGCAATGTCAGTAAAGCTAGCTCGGATACGGGAATCGTCAGCCTCTCAGTCACACTATCGGCAATCTATTTTGGGTATTTTGGAAAGATGTATATGATAAAATATGGCATGTATAGGCTAGTTATTTGAATCATGTTTGAGAGTTGTAAATAGCCATGAGATGTGGCTAGATATGTGCTATCTTTAGCATGAATGATTTTGGTATATGTGATGCATCTTTTGGGCATGGTTTGTGGGTTGAGAAATAGACTTGTGAATGGTAACTTTGTGTTACTAAAAATGCTTGTGTGAATTAGTGAAATTTAGGAGTAATGTTTGGTATTTAATGTATTATGCTTGTGATGAGATAGATTTTGGTATGAAATTTGTTATGGTTGGAATGGGAATTGAATGCATAGATTGAATAGTCATATTGGTAAGTTTTTGGTTGCCTTATGTGCATGATATGTATTGGTAGGTGTTGCTTGTAGGTTTGACCCTAAGTGGGTGGCATGTTGGCTTTGCAAAATGGCCTATAATGTCACACGGTCGAGGCGCACGGACGTGCCTATAAACCGTGGGTGAATTGGCAGAATACAGTTTTGTAGCACACGGCCTCGACACGGGGGTGTCAGCTAACCGTGGTGTACAAGTTAGCAGCTATCTGACAGCACACGGCCATGGCAGATGGGCGTGCTTGGTGGCCGTGGTGGGAAAGACAGTATAGGACCACGGTCAGGACACACAGACATGCCTGGTGGCCGTGGGGACCAAATTAGTATATAGACATGGAAGGACACACGGGGGTGTCTAGAAGCCGTGGATGGCACACGGTCTCTCCCCACGGGCGTGTCTCCCCTGTATTCTTAGAAAAGTTTCAAATTTTCATGAAATTTTATATGTGTTTAGGTTTAGTCCCGACTCGGTTTATAAGCATGCTTAAGGTCTTGATAACTCATTTAAGGGACACTATGATTGTAATTGAATGTGATTGAAGATGATTGACTTTGTGTCATAAATTCTAGTTGTTAAATGTTCTGATTGATCGGTAATACCTCTTAACCCTATTCCGGTGACGGTTTCGGGTTAGAGGTGTTACAGATACCATCCTAATGCATATTGATGATGAGCTGGCTATGTGCAATGCTATCGTTAGGTATATCGTTTAGTGGGCTAAGTGAGAAACCCCTATGATTACCTTTGTGGTAGGCTAAGTGCGATACTACCTTATTAATCGATCGTGGTGTGCTAAGTGCGAAACCACCGAGACATTTCTTTGTGTGGGTTAAGCTGTGTGGATTAGCCATGGGATTGCATTATTGAGTAAAGAAGTCGTGTGGATGCATTATTAAGTTAATTAGTGTGTGGATGAATTATTGAGAAATAATGATGTGTTGTATATTGTGTAAATGTGACATTGAATGCAGGGGTGCATTTCGATGGTTATGAGTATGTGACTCATGATGTGTTGGAAGTGTGGTAAGGGTTAGAAAGAGTAAGCATAGTGATTGCTGTAAATCAGAGTTTTAAAATTTATAAAAAGAATGATCGAACCTGGAAACTAACTCTGACAACGATTGAGGCAAGTGCACCTATCGAACAGTAGTATAGCTTAGGGAAGACTGGATTATCGAACCCAAAGGAACTAAAAGTACTAATACTAACTTTCTTTTTATTATTTAGCCTAAAAATAAAGAGAGATTGTTTATCTAATCTAAATTATTTAACTACTAAACTAAGACTCTAAGACAAAGAAGAATGAATTTGGAAAATAACTTGGGAAAAACTCAGTTGATTTAGATGATACCCTAGGAAGAATCCACCTAGACTTCACTTGTTATCTAACACTGAACCATACGATTTATTCACTTAGTTTGATCCGTAAGAGTCCCTAACGTATATTAAACCCTCTCTGGAGGCAAATAACGTCTAACCCTAGGTTAATTAGTGGAACTCTCATTCTCTTATAATAACCCCCTAGATTAGCAGTAAATCGATCTATGGATTCCCATATTAGGTTTCAACCTAATCTGGTAAAATCTCGTCACCTTATCTCTAGGCGTGCGATCAACTCCGCTTAATTATGTTGGATCTACTCTTAGGCAGGGTCTATTCCTCCTCCACCTAAGCACATTAAATTTGGATTAAGCTCACATAATTAAGAACAAACTAAGTATTTATCATATAATTCAGAAAACAATAACAAGATTCATCATAGGTTTCATCTCTCTGTATCGAAGGGTTTAGTTCATAACAATAAAGGAAAACATCTTAAGAGAAAAGATAAAACAAAACATAAGGAATCCCTAAAACCCCCTGAAGGAATTGAAGGAGAGATCCTCCGTCTTGAGTATAATTCTGGCTTCTTGAGATGGATCAACTGGCTATCCCTGAGTGAATCCCCACAAATCTGCCTTCTCTGGCCTAGCACGATGCCCCTAGACGATGGCTTTGGGCTCCCTCTCTTAGGTCATACTTAGGGTGTATTTATAGGCTTTTGAAATACGTTTCTTTCTCCCTAAGTATCCTTTCCCGAATGAAATTGCTCTTCTCCACGGCAGAGGCACGGCCATGGCACACGCCCGTGTGAATCGTGGCCAGGCCGTGTTTAGATTTCTTTAATGAGACACGGTCGTGTGAGTCGGGGTTAGACCGTGTTCTAGATGATTGACTTGGCACGACCGTGTGGGTCCAAGTCTAGGCCGTGTCGATTTCCTCTTTGGTCTATTTTGGTCCGTTTTGAGCCCGTTTCTCGTTCTTTTTATCCTTGGGTGCTTTCCTGAGTATAAGACATGAAAAGAAAGGATTAAGAGCACCTTTTTACATAAATCAAGAGATAAATCATCCAAAAGCATACTAAATGTGGGATTAAAATATGTTACTATTTCGGTTTATCAAATACCCCCACATTTAAGCTTTTGCTTGTCCTCAAGCAAAATTCTCAACTCATAATTAAAACGAACTTCCTTCAATCCATCATAGTCATTGATAGTGTTTCATCATAATTCAGAGATAATTTATACATGGATAATTCAACTCAAAGAGTCCTAAAGATTCAAACAATATAAGCCTTATATTTTGTAGCGCAAAACATAGGTGTTTCCCTTTATCTAAATAATTACCTCTGATTCGAAATTTTCAAGGATTGACATCCTCACTAAAGATTCACTCAAATCACTCAAAGTGTTTAAGGTTCAAAATTTAGGCACTCAAAAGTCAAACATGAAGAGTTAATCCCATAGGCTTACATGAAAATCAAATCTCCACCACTGAAATATGAGATGAAACACAAATCAAAAGGTCTTTGTTAGGGCTGTAACAGGGTTAGGGTTAAGGTGTGGAATAAGGCTAAATTAGAGGGTTAGAATCGAGATTAAATTGACAAATTACCTAACTAAAAACTAATGAACTAATAATAATAATTACACCAATTGAAAACTAATAATACTAATAATACGAGCTTCTTCTTCGATATTTGCAATTTAAATGTATAAGCTCGTTTAATCACATAACTAATAATGAATATACTTCATTTTTTTAAGAACAAACTAAATACATAATAAAGGATAAATTACTAAAATTCATAATTAGGCAACTAATCAGATCAAATCTCGATATAGGGGTAGTTAGAAAGAATGGTGATAACAATTACAAAGGGTTTTGGGTTAATATTAGTGGGTGAGTGAATAAATAGGGTTGTTAGGTTTAAAAGGGGTTCACTAGGGGTTAATTTGTGAAGGTAGGCTTTTATTGGAGTAAGTGGGTTAAAACCTAAGTGCCTTTATCATCCCTGTATATCAAATCAAAAAGTGTGGTCTCGACATGTATAATCGATGCAAGTTCTAGAATAACAAATCAGTGTTGACATACTCATAATCAATAAAGTGAGCAAGAAAAGGAATTTATGCTCTATAAGGCTCAAAAACTCACAAAAATTATGGGTATTTTGATGTCAACCTCGTAAATTTCAAATTTCAAGGTAATATTTAAATTCAGGTAGACGACTTAGAAAATTTTTAATTCAGAAAAATAGACTTATTTTGCTTGATTCTCTAGTATTCTTAGAATTTAATTATCAATGCACAATTATCAATGACTTAATCTAAAACATATCAATAAAAATCATAAATCATCAGAAATTTCATCCTAATTAGTAATATGAGGAAATTACCTAAAAACAAGACTAAATTCAGGATTTTGAGAACAATGCAAAAAGTTTGGTACCTATTTTTAGAATTTTGAGAATAATGAAAAAAGTTAGGCCACATTTTTAAGTTGTTCACCCCCCCACACTTAAGATGTACATTGCCCTCAATGTACAAAGTTAGATAATATAAATGTAATGTTCAGATCAGAAGATATGGGGATAAGTAAAACTCCCTGAATTATGGATGAGTTCCTTGGAGGATGTGGAAAATACGTTGGAGGGGCCGGTCTGGGTGACGATCCTGCGCTAGATGAAGAAATTACGAATCTCATGCAGGATTAGCCAGGATATACTAATAATAGTTAAAACTATACTAATTAAATACTTAAGGAAAAGCAAGCTAAAGTGGAGAAAAATAAAGATGAAACTAAAATTAAAAGAAAAGATGGATGGACCGTAGAGTCCTTATTGTTGGATGTGATTTCTAAGGCTGAGGATATGGTGGTGGTCGTGGCGTGATTCCCTAGCAGCCTTTAGAACCTAAAATTAAGAAACTAAAATAAAATAAACTAAATGAAGCATAAGATTGTTAAAGGGAAGGAAATTGAAGCAAAAGAGAAAAATGAAATAAAAACTAGATAGCCTCAAATATCCTTGGCTTGTTGTTTGGATGAAGCTGCCGGCATGAACTCATGTGAATCGGTCTCCCTTGAGAATATTGGCCTTTTACGCTTCTTTGCCATGGATATGATTTTTTTGTAGCTCAAGAGTGATAGAGGCTTTCTTTCTAAGGAAAGGAGAGAGATTTTTGAAAGAAAAAAAAGATGGAAGAAGGTGGGGTGAAGGAGGAGGGCTGTGGGGTTTAAATAAAATTTTGTATCTGAGGCTCTCCCACGCCCGTGGACGGAGGGTGTCTCAATTCACACGGGCGCCTCGCACGGCCGTGTTCCTAGGTGTGTTGGTTACCCCATGCTCGTGTCTAGCCTGTGTTCGACAAGTCAGTATGTTGGCACGGTTTTAAGGCACGGGCGTGTTCTGCCCGTGGTTGGAAAGTCAGTAGCTTCACACAATCATGGGGTACGGTCGTGCCCCTTTGTCGGTGCCCGTGGGGGAGTGGTTGGATCCGTGACATCGAAAAGTGGTTGGAACTGATTCGCACGGCCTTTGCTATGTCAGTACGGGGATTCTTATGGTCCACACGGCCACGGCCACAGCCGTGTGTCCTGGAATTCTGCACCCCTTGTTAGTTTATAACTAGGTGTAAAGAAAAGAAGAAAAAGAAAAATAAATTTAAAGTAAAATGTAAAAATAAATTTTGTTAGTGCTCGGGTTACCTCCCGAGAAGCGCTCGTTTATAGTCTTAAGCTAGACTCTCCTCTCGTTTACTTCTTCAGGGTGGTTTGAGGAGTTGGAAGTCCTTCCTCATGCTATCATTTGTGTCTTCGTGAAAAAAATTAAGTCGAGATGTGTTTATAGTAAAAGTACCAAAAATAGGATTACTCACCTCAACTGTTCCGTGTGGGAAAACACTGGTTACCCTAAAAGGTATTTCTTTGTTTGTGTTAGGGTTCGGAGGAGATATTCGAGGATCTGCCTGATTTAACAGTACCTGGTCCCCTATTTTGAAGTGGTTTGTTGTTCCTATTAGCTCTTTTGGGGGCTCCTCCGGTTTTATCTTGTGTGGTTCCGGTTCTTCGTCGTGTATCCCTAATTTCTTCTTGAAGTGTGTCTTCCACTCGTCTAGATCATCGAACTGAATCCCTCGATCTTCATGAACTACTTCCTTGTTGGCTTGATTATTCGATGTTCTAGCCGAGTCAAGAGCCTTGATGGTGACTGTCTCATTACCTATGCAAAGTATGAGTTCTCCTGCATCAACATCAATTTTAGTCCTGGCAGTTGCTAAAAAGGGTCTTCCTAAAATTAGGGGGATCGAATTATCCTCTTCCATGTCTAAGACAACAAAATCTACTAGGAAAATGAATCTGTCAATTTTTACAAGATCATCTTCGATAATACCCCTAGGAATGCTAACAGTTTTATCAGCTAATTGAATGCTCATCCTAGTTTGTTTGGGTTTCCCTAGACCTAATTATTTAAACAATTTGTAAGGCATGACATTTATGCTTGCCCCTAAATCAGCTAACGCATTATCAATAGTTAGTCTACCAATTAAACATGGAATTGTAAAACTCCCTGGATCTTTTAGCTTTTATGGTAGTCTATTCTGTAACATTGCTGAGCACACTGCGTTTAATTCCACATGTGGATCCTCGTCCAACTTGCGCTTATTCGTCAAGAGATGTTTTAAAAATTTCCTTAAATCTGGCATCTGTGAAAGAGCTTCAAGTAGCGGTAAGTTAAAATGTAAATTCTTTAAAAGTTTAAGAAACTTATCGAACTGTTCCTCTGTATCGTCTCTTGTTAACGCTTCGGGATATGGTATGCGAGGTTGGTACTCCTTGATTATCGGTTTTGGCTTGTCTTGTGTTACCTCAACTTTACCTTTTTCTACCTCGTTTCCTTGTGTTAGACTGGGTTCATCTACTTCTTCGCTTTCTTGAGCTGTTATGGCTTGGATTTGCTCCTTTGGATTAATTTCAGTATTAGTCAGTAGACGCCCTTGCGGTCGTTCGGATAATAGCTTCGCAATTTGTCCGACTGACTGGGTAATTTCCCCGATTGCCTTTGTAAGTCCTCCAACTTGGTTCTCGATCATTTTGATCGATTTTTGTTGGGTGTCGAGTGTTACCTCAGTTTTTTAGAGACGGGCCTCTGTGGATGCTATGAATTTGTTCAACGTCTCTTCAAGATTCGGCTTCTTCTCCTGTGGATAAGGCTGATTTTGGAAATTTTGAGGAGGTTGTTGTCTTTGATTTCCTTGATTTCCTTGTCCTCCCCACGAAAAATTTGGGTGGTTCCTCCAACCTGGATTATAATTATTACTATATGGGTTATTATTAGATCTGAAATTGTTACCTATATAGTTCATCTGTTCGCTTTCTGTGCCTGGTTGGTAGGGTGGGTACTCAGGATTCGCCACAGTTCCACTTATGTCGCATTGCATTCATCGGATGTGCTGCGAAGAACACAAACTATCAAGCTTTTTATTCATCATCTCTACCTGTGTTGATAGCATGGTTACAGCATCTATGTTGAAAACTCCGGCCGATTTTGTTGGTTTGGTTCTTGTAACCTGCCACTGATAGTTATTCAGTGACATCTTTTCAATAAACTCGTGGGCTGCTTCAGGAGTTTTATTGTTCAGGGTTCCACCGGCGACTGAATTATTAGTTGCCTCATTGAGGGGTTTTCACCGTTATAAAAAGTCTGGACTTGGAGCCACAAGGGTAAACCATGGTGTGGACACCTTCTCAAAAGATCCTTATATCTCTCACATGCATCGTATAATGTCTCTAAATCCATCCGCACAAAAGAAGAGATATCATTACGTAATTTGGCCGTTTTGGCGGTGGGAAATATTTTAATAAAAATTTTTGGTCATTTGATCCCATGTAGTGATTGACCCTCGTGGTAGCGAAGTTTAACCACTGTTTAGCTTTATTCCTTAATGAAAAGGGAAATAATCAAGTCGTATGGCATCATCGTAAACGCCATTTATTTTGAAGGTATCACGAACTCTAAAAAGTTAGCTATATGAGTGTTTGGATCTTCGATCCCGCAAACCATCAAATTGAACAAAGCTGTTGAATCATTTGTATAGTGTTAGGCTTTAATTCAAAATTATTAGCGATTATAGCAGGCCTAACAATACTAGATTCAGCTCCTGTTAAATGCGGTTTAGCATAATCATACATAGTACGCGGAGCATTATTTTTTGCCACATCTTGTGGTGGAAGATTATTTTTGTCCATCCCTTCAGTAGGATTGGATCTGTCTTCTCGCTCTTCTTCTTTGTAATTTAGGGCTCGCCTAATTTCTCTACGATTTCTTTGAGCGGTAGCTTCAATATCACTATCGTATTCTAAAGGTCCTCTCAGGTTCCTTCTGGTCATAAACTAGAGGTACCTGCTAGGAAAAGAAAGAAAGAAAATTTAGCAAAATTAAAATTAAAATTAAAATTAAAATTAAAAATAAATTGCGAAAAATAAAAATAATGGCTAGAGTAATAAAAATAGAGCTTTCTTAATATTTTGGTTCCCCGGCAACGGCGCCAAAAACTTGATTGTTGTAAATCAGAGTTTTAAAATTTATAAAAAGAATGATCGAACCTGGAAACTAACTCTGAAAACAATTGAGGCAAGTGCACCTATCGAACAGTAGTATAGCTTAGGCAAGACCGGATTATCGAACCCAAAGGAACTAAAAGTACTAATACTAACTTTCTTTTTATTATTTAGCCTAAAAATAAAGAGAGATTATTTATCTAATCTAAATTATTTAACTACTAAACTAAGACTCTAAGACAAAGAAGAATGAATTTGGAAAATAACTTGGGAAAAACTCAGTTGATTTAGATGATACCCTAGGAAGAATCCACCTAGACTTCACTTGTTATCTAACACTGAACCATACGATTTATTCACTTAGTTTGATCCGTAAGAGTCCCTAACGTATATTAAACCCTCTCTCGAGGGCGAATAACGCCTAACCCTAGGTTAATTAGTGGAACTCTCGTTCTCTTATAATAACCCCTAGAATAGCGATGAAATCGATCTATGGATTCCCATATTAGGTTTCACCCTAATCCAGGCAAAATCTCGTCACCCTATCTCTAGGCGTGCGATCAACTCCGCTTAATTATGTTGGATCTACTCTTAGGCGGGGCCTATTCCTCCTCCACCTAAGCACATTAAATTTGGATTAAGCTCACATAATTAAGAACAAACTAAGTATTTATCATATAATTCAGAAAATAATAACAAGATTCATCATACGTTTCATCCCCTTTGGGTATCCAAAGGGTTTAGTTCATAACAATAAAGGAAAACATCTCAAGAGAAAAGATAAAACAAAACATAAGAAATCCCTAAAAATCCTCGAAGGAATTGAAGGAGAGATCCTCCGTCTTGAGTATAATTCGCTTCTTGAGATGGATCAACTGGCTATCCCTGAGTGAATCCCCACAAATCTGCCTTCTCTGGCCTAGCACGACACCCCTAGACGATGGCTTTGGGCTCCCTCTCTTAGGTCATACTTAGGGTGTATTTATAGGCTTTTGAAATACGTTTCTTTCTCCCTAAGTATCCTTTCCGAATGAAATTGCTCTTCTCCACGGAGAGCAGGCACGGGCATGGCACACGCCTGTGTGAATCGTGGCCAGGCCGTGTTCGGATTTCTTTAATGAGACACGGCCATGTGAGTCGGGGTTAGACCGTGTTCTAGATGATTGACTTGGCACGGCCATGTGGGTCCAAGTCTAGGCTGTGTCGATTTCCTCTTTGGTCCGTTTTGGTCCATTTTGAGCCCGTTTCTCGTTCTTTTTATCCTTGGGTGCTTTCCTGAGTATAAGACATGAAAAGAAAGGATTAAGAGCACCTTTTTACATAAATTAAGAGATAAATCATCAAAAAGCATACTAAATGTGGGATTAAAATATGTTACTATTTCGGTTTATCACATAGTTGTTCATTACTTTTGGTAGTATAATGCTAATTGTTGTTTAGCTTATACTATGATGCTTAATTGTTTATGTGTAAACTTACTAAGCTCAAAGCTTACTCCTTTTCTTTTCCCTTGTCTTATAGAGTAAAAGTGTTGAACCGAGATACGAGGATCAATTAGAAGATCGCCCATACTATCAGCACACTCTGGTACATGAGACTCAATGTTTTGTATATGGCATGTATAGGGGCTAGACAAGTTAGTGAATTTTGTTGTAAATGGCTAAGATGTGCTGGCCTTTAGATGGATAGCTTATTTTGTATAATGCCATAGTTGTTGGCTATTTTATGTTTTATGAAAGAAAGATGTAGTTTTCTATGTGAGATTGCACTTCAATTTGAGTTGATTATGGATGTGTTGTATGAGTGCATGTTGTGTAAGCTATAAGGGTGAGAAGAGCTTAGCAAATAGCTTTGTTCTTGGCCATGTGGATAGACACACGGGCGTGTGTCTAGGCCATGTGTGACACACGGTCAGCCCACGGGCGTGTGCTTTGGCTGTGCGTCCCCTGCATGTTAGTATTTTAAATCAGAATAGACCACGGACTAGCCACACGGGCATGTGTCTAGGGCGTGTGGGATTAATCAGTGTTAGCCACGGGCTAGCTACACGGGCGTGTGTCTAGACTCTAAGCTATGTTAAGGTAGTTAGTGTGCACCACGGGTGGTAAGCACGGGAGTGTGCCTTGGCCGTGGGGCATTGGCAAAATGCTGGGGTTTTAGGCACGGTTTGGGGACATGGGCGTGTGTGTCCATGCACGAGCGTGCCAAATCTTGTACGGGCGTGTGAGACCTGTATAAAAGAGAGAAAAAATTTAAGATTGGAAAAAGTTTCGGTTTAGTCTCGAGAGCCCTCGTGTGTATGAGTGAGGCCTCGTAAGTCGAGAAAGAGGTTGTTGAGATGACTTCAGAGAGTAGTTACGACGAGCCTAAGTGGCAATCAAGTGGTTTGAGTTCAGTAACGCCTCGGGCCCGGTTCCAGCGTAGAACCCAGGTAAGGGGTGTTACAGAAAGTTTTCTGAGAACTAGCGAAAGAAACAGAAGTCCATCATGGCTATATATTATGGGGAAAACCATGTAGGACTACCATATGTGGAAGCCACCAAGGGATACCTAAGTAGGAGATAGTCCGCTAAGAACTATCTATTAATTGGAGTATCTTAAAAGTATGAACTAAGGTGAATAAGTACTTTGAGGTTACATTGTGGGTACGAGTTCGCCAAAAAAAAGAGGTGTTTATTCATTCATCCAAGTATCATATTCAAGGCTACGAATGAGGATATTTGAAAGAGACCTTATTCAAGAAAGGGATTAAGCATTGGCTAAGGTGAAAGGTAGACAATCATCGAAATAGTACTGTAAATCGGTATGGAGTTCAATTTGGATAAAAGGGATCAAGGTAAGGACTCGCAGTTATGGTGAATTCTCGGTTAAAACGCCAATAGTTGTCTCCAATCCGTGTAGGCGAATATGGGTATTAGTGATGAGTCATATTATGAAGTGTATAAAGAAAATCTAGAATAATGATAAACAGGGTTAAGACCCATAAGAAAATATTGTTTGATAGAACATAGTTATGGCCAGACCAGTGATTATGCCTGCCGAAAGTTAACTTAGAGAAAACAAGGCATTGGCTACACCAATGAAATTTACAAATTCTCTTATGAAATACATGGAGTTTTAACTCTGTGCATAAAATCTCATTTTCCCTAAATTTAAGAAGTCTTCTATGAATATCAATGTATAGGATCTCACTAAGTTCATTTGAACTTATAAAATTTACTAGTTGTATGCAGTGTAGATGATGACTCGGGGATAAAGTGGAGGGACTAAGTTAGACAACACCAGATTTGAGTCATGGGCGTGGTAGCTGTCTCATGTATATAGAAGGGCGCTCGTAGAGGCCACACCTCGTGGATTAATTGAGTATATCTGAAATAAAATCTTTAGTTTTAAGTTATTGTAAACAATTATTCTTACTTAATAAGGCAGGACGATTATAGGGATTGAAAACTTGTATGATAAAAAATATAATTTGGATTTAAATCTTAAGTTTTTTTTCTGATCTTTGGAATCGAGTAAAGGTTGATGGTTAGTAATGTATGTACCACTTGATATCGATTAAGTCACTAAGTAACCGGATAGAATATTGTTAAGTGACTCGGGTTTCTTATGACACCTAGTACTCGAACCCGATGATCGGGTCGGGCGTAGGGTTTTACAAATAGATTTAGAATCTCGCATTCCAATTCACTCGAGAATCCTTTCGGTAAATCTTTGCTGTGACAGAAATAGCTTCCTGAAGTGTCTATCTTTCGAAATTTCCATCCCTAAAATTTCCTTAGCTGCACCAAGTTTGTAACACCCCGCCTGGCGAAGCCCTAACATTCGGTCATTGTATTATTGAATATACAGTGTTTAGAGTGATTTCTGAGTGGGTAAGGCTTTGGATTCGACTAAGTATATGAATTTTTTGAATGTGCCTTTGGGCAAAGTCTGTGCTAGGCAAATTTGGTGGTTGGGTAGACTCTTCAGAAGAGTATATGCCACCCCATCTAATAGATTTGGCTGGGAGTTCTAATGTTTCAGATAATAATCATGTTGATTCTAATTTGCATCAACATAATGTTAATGGTGCTGATTTTAGGGGAGATTATTATGAGAGTGATGATTATAAACGGTACTTAAATGAATCTATTACTAAGAGTGAAAAGTCACAGTTGGACATTTATTTGGAAGAACTAAAGTTTGAGTTGAATAGTCAAATAGATGTTTTGGATTATTGGAGCAAAATTTCAGTTCGATATAATGAGATTTCATTATTGGCTCGTGATCTTTAGGCAATTTCAATCTCGACTGTAGCTTCTGAGTCGGCTTTTAGCATGTGTAAGAAAGTTATCATACCTTTGAGGACTTCACTAAAGTCAAAAACGGTTCAGGCCGTTGTTTGCTTTGATGATTGGATGCGAGCTAAGGGATTTTCAACGGGTAATTATTATTCTCTTTTTATTATTATAATTTTATAACATTTTATCAATTTGATTATCTAATTATTTATTCTTATTTCATGTTAGAAATTGCTTGCAAGAATGATGATGATGATGAGGACGATAAAGATGATGTTTCTCGTGTAACACCCCAAACCCGGCCCAAACATTACGACCGAATTTGGTATGCTACGGAGGAAAAACCTTTGAAAATCCCTTGTTAAGTCGTTTAAAATTATACTAAGTTAGGTTGTTACAGTTTCAAATGTACCCGATGGTACTTTAAAACATTTTACGTTTAATTTGAGAAAACATGTGCATCCGTTTTAACATCATCAAGTAGTTTAAAACAAACATTCAAACACGCAGCAATAATGAAATCATACTAGGAGGCCTTATTACAAATAAGCAACATAAACCCAATGTAAAAATAGATAAAATCCAAAATTCATTTATTAAAAATCTTCACTGCATGGCCACCTCGAGTCCATCCGGCTCCTCATCCGCGATCTACGAGTCACCTGAAAAATTAAAGGAAAAGGTGAGTCACCAAGACTCAATGTGTAACCCTTTCCCGATTTAATGCAATAACATACACAAATTATAACCAATTAACATGCATAAGTTTAAATGCACCCAACCTAACCATCCATACGCCTTTTCTACCCCTTGTGGTACCAAACCACTGGTGGTGCCAAACCACTGGTGACATATAGTCACAAATGTGATACCAAATCACTGGAGATACCAAATCTCTGGTGTCCGAAGACACAATTGTGTTACCAAAACACTGGTGATCGAAGTCACAAATAGATGATGGGGCCAACCCATCGTGTGATACCAAATCACCGGCGACAATCCCATATCTCAAAGTGGGGCCAACCCACGGTGGTATTAACCACGGGGACAAGTCGCTATGAGGTGCCAAACCTCGGAGGTACTAAACCTCTGGTGACCGTAGTCACGATGTGTTACCAAAACACCGGTGTCCGTCGACACGAATATCACCGCCTCCTCTCATCAACCCATAACAATCATTTTTATGCATGTACCACAAATCATGTTGATAGATTTATTTAACAACATCCAATCGATTTATCATAAGCCATATATCAAATAATACACATGCCAAATGTGTCATGCTTCCCAAAAGCATCAAATAATAATCACATAGTAATAGGAACTTACCCAAATCCTTGTTAATACCATGAAGGTATTTCATCCATGTCTACACAAAACGTTTAGGCATAAAATAACACTTAGCATATTAAAAGTTATAAGATGTGTATGTATACACACTTGGCACCAAAAAGAGTTCTAAACCCGAATAGACAAATCGGCCACACAAGTATTCTTGCCCCTATATTCGGCCAAAAATGAATATTAGAACCATGGCCTATTCGGCCAAACCAAAATAATTGAGAAAGGTTCCTTGTGAACCTAAAATCTTACCCAAAGCCTTCGAACACTTATCCAACACACTTCTAAAAGAATCGGCCTCACTTCCCTACAATCAACCATCATCAATAAGGTTTATTAGCCTTCGGCTTAAACGAAAACTTAAAAGAGAAATCCTTTGAAATAAGCCCTTACCACTTTACCAAAACCGATTTCTAGAGAAGTCCCGATGATAACTATCTTACCTTCAAAATTCGGCCAAAGTTGATCAAGATGGGAGAAGAATATTTGGTATACCCAAGAGAGTGGATTCGGCTATGATTTGTTCAACACAATCAACCAAGGTTCAACTTGTATGGAAAAAGATGAAGTAAGAAAGTGAACTAATAGTTTCGGCTAAGTGCTTTTGAGAAGAGAAAAGAAAGAATATTATGGTATAGGAGATTCGGCTAAGAAAGAAAGAAGAAAATGGACAAAAGAGATAAGTGTTTCGGCAATGGTTGAAGAAAATACTCAAGTTTTGGGTTTTGAGAGAATGAAAAGGAGAAATAGAAAATGAACCAAAAGTGACCAAATGGTCAAAAAGTATTAGGCTTAGCAAAAGGTGAAATTTCGGCTAACAAGAAAAGAGTTTGAGAGAGAATTGTTTAGCACTTTTGCACCAAATGAAAGAATGACCAAAAATTCTTCCCAAGCCTTACCAACACTAGCATATTCGGCCAAAACTCCCTCCTTAGCCACAATGCCGTCCAAGTACATGGCATAAAGGCATAGGATTTTGTTTCCAAAACATAATCCTTGATACTAGCCCCATGTCTCCATATTTTCCTTAATCACTTGATTCCCTTCCATATGTTAACACTTGCCTTAAACCTATAGTCTACTAACCAAAAATTAACATGGTCAACCCTTATCTTAATCATCCTTGGCCGACACTTATCATACCAAAGCAAAAATAAAAGTTGTCCCAATGCTATTTAAGGGATTCGAACCTCTCCTCAAGCTAAACTCCATGCGCCATTACCAACTTGCCATGCACTCATCTTGTGTCACTTATTGCTACTTAAATTAACTTAAGTGCTAAGCTCATTTAATCCTCTTCTTTAAATAAGCCTTACTAAAAATTATTCTACTAAACCGAGCTTACTCAAGACCCCTAATTAAGCCTTATATCATCACGCATAACATCACGAAATTCAAATACAAGAAAAAATAATTCAATCACAAATAACCCCTATTTTGGGATGTTACAGTTCTACCCCTTAAAATAATTTCGACCTCGAAATTACCGATCGAAAAGGTGGGGGTATTGCCGCCGCATCACCTCCTCGAGTTCCCACGCCGCTTCCTCCGTACCATGGTTTCGCCATAGCACTTTCACTAAGGGTACCGACTTTCACGCAACACCTTGACATCACGATCTAAAATTTGAACTGGTTCCTCCTCGAATGATAAGTCGGAGTTAACCTCGATCTCTGCTACTGGCACGATGTGCGATGGATCTGACCTATACCGTCTAAGCATCGACACATGGAAGACATTGTGAATCTGACTCAACTCTGCTTTGGCGATTCGAGTGATAAGCTACCGGTCCTACTCGCTTCAACACGAGTATACGGCCGATGAACCTTGGACTTAATTTCCTTTTTGCCCAAAGCGCAACACCTTTTTCCAAGGCGACACCTTCAGAAAGACTTTATCTCCTACCTCGAATTCCATCTCCTTGCGCTTGAGATCTGCGTAAGACTTTTGCCTATCCGATGCTTCCTTGAGACGAGCCCGAATTATCTTAACTTTGTCCTCAGTTTCCGTCACCAACTCTGGACCCAAGACATGTCGTTCACCTAGTTCCGTCCAACACGTAGGAGTACGGCATTTTCGCCCATACTGAGGCTTCATATGGAGCCATTTGGATACTCGCTGATAACTATTGTTATAAGCGAATTCCGCCAACCAGTAGATACTCCTCCCAAGCGCCATGAAATCCGTAACGCAACCTCTCGAGCATATCTTCTAAGATCTCGAATCACTCTCTCCGATTGTCCGCCGATTGCGGATGAAAAGTCATCTTTGAAGTCCAATCTCGTACCCAAAGCTTGATGCAACGCTCTCCAAAACCTCGATGTAAACCTCGGATCCCTATCCGAGATAATCGATCTTGGCACACCATGCAATCTCACTATCTCGGCTACATATAACTTAGCTAACCTCAAGGCGAATAATCTACCCTTACGGGTATGAAATGCGCTGATTTAGTCAAAGCGATCCACGATCACCCAAATCGAATTCTTCTTACTAGGCGTAAGAGGTAATCCATCGACAAAGTCCATGGTGATCCTTTCCCACTTCCACCGAGGAATCTTCACCCGGTGAAGTAAACCGGATGGCAATCGATGTTCACCTTGACTTGTTGACATGTCGGACACTTACCCACGAACTCGATTACTTCCCGTTTCAAACACCGCCACCAAAATTGCTCTCTCAAATCCCGATACATCTTGCTACCTCCGGGATGCATAGCATATGGGTGCTATATGCGCCCGAAGAATCCTTTGTCTCAACTCCACATCCTTCGGCATACAAGCTCTTCCTTTAAAGCACAAAACTCCATCACGGGACGGACTAAAGTCCTCTAATCCACCATTCGGACTTGCAACCTCCGATCATTCAAACCATCATCCTCTAACCGCTTCTCCTTAATCGATCTAACCAAGTCGGCTTGACTTGCAATTCCGCCAAAAGACTCCCATCATCGAACAGACTAAGTCGAGCAAGCATCGATCTTAAATCCGATACAACCTTACGACTCAACGCGTCGCCACCACGTTAGCCTTACCGGGATGATACTCGATCAAACGATCGTAGTCCTTCAACACTCAATCCATCTACGCCGCCTCAAATTCAAATCCTTCCGAGTCAAAAGATACTTAAGACTCTTGTGATCCGTATAAACTATCGACTTCTCTCCGTACAAATAGTGCCTCCATATCTTCAAAGCGAAGACTACACCGCTAACTCCAAGTCATGAGTCGGATAATTAGCCTCATGTGGTCTCAAGCGCCGAGATGCATAAGCCACTACCTTCCCTTCTTGCATCAAAGACGCATCCCAAACCAATATGTGATGCATCGCAATAAACCGTGAATTCCTTGCCTGCCGCTCTCAGTTGAATCAAAACCGGAGCTTCACGAGAATCTTCTTCAATTTGTCGAAACTTTCTTGCTGCTCCTCGGTCCACACAAAAGGAACTCTTTTCCTCAACAACTTGGTCATCGGTGCGGCAATCAAAGAAAATCCTTCCACAAATCTTCGGTAATACCCCGCTGGACCTAGAAAACTCGAATTTCAGCCACGATTTGGGCGCCTCCAATCTAACATCGCTCAATCTTTCGAGGATCCACTCTAATCCCTCGGCAAAACAACGCGTGACCCAAGAAAGTCACCTCCTTAAGCCGAGTCGCACTTACTAAATTTCGCATACAATTTGCTTTTCCTCGAATCGCAACACCACTCGCAAATGCGCATCATGCTCCTCTTACGTCTTCGAATACACCAAAATATCATCTATAAAGACCACAACAAACTGATCCAAAATCGTTGAAATACCCTATTCATCATGTCCATGAAATTCGCTGGTGCATTAGTCAAACCAAACGGCATCACCAAGAATTCGTGAGTGTCCATACCGAGTACGAAATGCCGTCTTATGGATATCACCTCTTTCACCTTGATTGATGATATCCGGACCTTAAATCAATCTTAGAGAAAACCGCAGCCTCTTCGGTGATCAAACAAGTCGTCTATCCTCGGCAAAGGATACTTGTTTTTAATCGTCAACTTATTCAATGGCGGTAGTCTATACACATCCGCATCGCACCATCCTTCTTCTTGACAAAAGTACCGGCGCTCCCCAAGGTGAAACACTTGGTCGAATGAAACCTCGATCCAACAACTCTTGTATCTCGAGCCTTCAATTCCATCAATTCCTTGATTGCCATCCTATACGGAGCTATAGACACCGGGCGCTGTTCCAAGTAACAGATCTATACCAAATTCGACTTCACGATCCGGAGGCAACCCGGAAGTTCTTCAGAAATACGTCGCCAAATTCCTTTACGGTTTGAACATTTCCCACGAAGACTCCTTAGCTTCCAAAGCACACACATGAACTACGAACGCTTCACGACCCTTCCCGACCATCTTTATCGCTTTCAACGCAGATACCACGTTGGATAGATAATCTCTCCTATTACCTATCATGACCACTTCTTCACCTTCAACCGTCTTCAAAACCATGCGCTTTAGCAAAGACAATCCAAACTTGCTTGGTACTTGACCAACCGATCCATCCCAAGAATCGATCGAACTCCTCAAACGCCGGTTCCATCAGATCGGCTACAAACACTACCCCTTGGAGTTCTAGGGGTATATCTCTATCTGACTTATCTACTTCTACAGAGTGACCTAAAGGACTAAAGTGCGGTCATCCTCTTAGAAGCGGTCCTGAACTAAACTCATGGTCTCAACTATACTACTAGCAACGTAAGAGTGCGTTGAACCCACATCTATCAAGGCAAGATATGGAACACCAAAAATTAAAAACGCACGGTTATGACGTCCGGTGCGCTCTCCTTCCTCACGACGCAAAGATACACCAAACCAGCCGCCTAGCCTCCGTGTTGCCAATACTCGCCACCGGTGCTCCGCGACCTCCACTAGAGCCATAACCACCTCTACCATTACCACGACTCTCTCGCGGTGCTGGTCCTCCTTTCGAACCAGGCACGACCTTGACCTTCGATCGATTCCTAGCTTGCTTACGCGGACGGTCCCTCACACGATGTTCTAGCGAACCACACTCGAAACATCCTTTCCTCCGGTCCAACATTCACCCCAATGAAACTTTCCACAACGGTTACAACATCGGGCGATCTTTGATTAGCAAATGTGGACCTCCACGCTCGATTTGACCCACTCGCCTAAATCTTTTCTCGAACATTACCACCGACCTGCACGATCCAAAGCCTCTCTTGACTTGCTCCTATCATAACTTTGCCTCGCGGACTCCTTGATTCCTTCTGGCTACCTTGGCCTTCTCCACCAAGACAAGCAAACTCACGTTCTTCTTTGTGGAGCAATCAGCAAACCTTAACTCGCTCTCTAAGTCCGTCTTCAAAACGAACACAACGATCATGTTCCGATGCCACTATTCCCCGAGCATAACGACTCACCTTAGAAATTCCGCTTCATACTCAGAGACGGACTTATTCCCTTGCACTAACCCTGAAAAGCTTTCCTTTGAGCATCAATGTAGCTTGAGCCAACATACTTCTTACGGTATGCGGCTTTGAAGTACTCCCAAGTGAGATCATCCGCCGTAGCACCATCTCGGACCGTGAGCCACCATCGATATGACTCATCCTTGAGAAGCGACACCGCTCCTTTCGCTTTCTCCTCATTTGTCAAATCTATCTCATCCATGATTCTTTTCGGTCGATTCCACCAATACTCACCGTATTGGGCGCTACACTGACACACCTCGGAAAAATTCAGCTCCGTTAGCTCAAGTCTCTCAGAACCGACTTCCGAGCTCCTCCACTTCCACCAATTCCACTACCCTTTCCGTAACTCGTAGTATCGCTTGTGACACGCAGCGTCGTCACCCGTCCGATCCTCGCTCTTGGCTCCAAAGGTTGGGGGGGTGGTGGTGGCGGTATCTCATTCTCGGATCCTTGACCCGACCGACTGTGTTCCGACACGGCCATCCTACCCCTTCCGCGCCCACGACGGCCACGCCCTCTGAAGCTCATTCTAACTATCGCGCTTTAACTGATTAGGAAATTTTTATGAATTAATACATGTTTCACTTGATTATCCGCGAAGAAATTTTATGAAAAGAGTTTAATAGAGATTCTTTCGATCAAACAAGGTTTTAAGTCTTCTATCTTGGTTTACACAGAATAATACATCCATTCCCTATACCTTTCATACCTATGCACTCTTGAGGCATTATCTTGTCCGTTTCTAACCTGTGGGTATTTTCGTCATTTTTCCTAAAGGGTATTTTTGTAATTTTGTCAATCAAGAATATTTTGAAAATTTTCGAAGATACATTTGTCCTACCATCTAAAAAAAATAATTTAATGATTTTAAAACCAAAGTTTTCCTTAAAACATGGCTAATCCCTTTCGGGTTTTATTTAGGATTTTGCCTATAACCGAGTCCTCTTGGTTAGGGTGAACCGAAGCTACGCACTGTAGGAATCCCGCGAAGAGGAGGTGAGTCACGAGGACCGCTTAAGTACCAAGCTCTTAGGATCCAATCCTAGACATGCGCACCAAGGTTTACACACACCTAACTCGGCGACTTGGTCGTAGGTTGGTTTAATTAGGCTTTTAAAGTCTTATGTCTTTGTTTGGAGTAAACTAGTCCTAAAGTTTAAAATACTATCACTATCTACGCCCCATGCTTCCTACCCTTCTGAAGAAATAATTCATACAAAAATCGAGATACTTACTTGGGCGGATCGGTGTTCGGAGACTCGAGTGCCATGCTTATTCAAAACCATAATATTTCAAATAGACCTACCAAAACATTTTTGGGCCTTGGGCCCCCACAGCCGAGCTTTGAACTGGGCTCTGATACCAATTTTGTAACACCCCAAACCCGGCCCAAACATTACGACCGAATTTGGTATGCTACGGAGGAAAAACCTTTGAAAATCCCTTGTTAAGTCGTTTAAAATTATACTAAGTTAGGTTGTTACAGTTTCAAATGTACCCGATGGTACTTTAAAACATTTTACGTTTAATTTGAGAAAACATGTGCATCCGTTTTAACATCATCAAGTAGTTTAAAACAAACATTCAAACACGCAGCAATAATGAAATCATACTAGGAGGCCTTATTACAAATAAGCAACATAAACCCAACAGAAAAATAGATAAAATCCAAAATTCATTTATTAAAAATCTTCACTGCATGGCCACCTCGAGTCCATCCGGCTCCTCATCCGCGATCTACGAGTCACCTGAAAAATTAAAGGAAAAGGTGAGTCACCAAGACTCAATGTGTAACCCTTTCCCGATTTAATGCAATAACATACACAAATTATAACCAATTAACATGCATAAGTTTAAATGCACCCAACCTAACCATCCATACGCCTTTTTCTACCCCTTGTGGTACCAAACCACCGGTGGTGGTGCCAAACCACTGGTGACATATAGTCACAAATGTGATACCAAATCACTTTGGAGATACCAAATCTCTCCGTGTCAGAAGACACAATTGTGTTATTAAAACACCAGTGACCGAAGTCACAAATAGATGATGGGGCCAACCCATCGTGTGATACCAAATCACCGCGAGACAATCCCATATCTCAAAGTGGGGCCAACCCACGGTGGTATTAACCACGTGGACAAGTCGCTATGAGGTGCCAAACCTCCGGAGGTACCAAACCTCTGGTGACCGTAGTCACGATGTGTTACCAAAACACCTGGTGTCCGCTCGACACGAATATCACTGCCCCCTCCTCTCATCAACCCATAACAATCATTTTTATGCATGTACCACAAATCATGTTGATAGATTTATTTAACAACATCCAATCGATTTATCATAAGCCATATATCAAATAATACACATGCCAAATGTGTCATGCTTCCCAAAAGCATCAAATAATAATCACATAGTAATAGGAACTTACCCAAATCCTTGTTAATACCATGAAGGTATTTCATCCATGTCTACACAAAACGTTTAGGCATAAAATAACACTTAGCATATTAAAAAGTTATAAGATGTGTATGTATACACACTTGGCACCAAAAAGAGTTCTAAAACCCGAATAGACAAATCGGCCACACAAGTATTCTTGCCCCTATATTCGGCCAAAAATGAATATTAGAACCATGGCCTATTCGGCCAAACCAAAATAATTGAGAAAGGTTCCTTGTGAACCTAAAATCTTACCCAAAGCCTTCGAACACTTATCCAACACACTTCTAAAAGAATCGGCCTCACTTCCCTACAATCAACCATCATCAATAAGGTTTATTAGCCTTCGGCTTAAACGAAAACTTAAAAGAGAAATCCTTTGAAATAAGCCCTTACCACTTTACCAAAACCGATTTCTAGAGAAGTCCCGATGATAACTATCTTACCTTCAAAATTCGGCCAAAGTTGATCAAGATGGGAGAAGAATATTTGGTATACCCAAGAGAGTGGATTCGGCTATGATTTGTTCAACACAATCAACCAAGGTTCAACTTGTATGGAAAAAGATGAAGTAAGAAAGTGAACTAATAGTTTCGGCTAAGTGCTTTTGAGAAGAGAAAAGAAAGAATATTATGGTATAGGAGATTCGGCTAAGAAAGAAAGAAGAAAATGGACAAAAGAGATAAGTGTTTCGGCAATGGTTGAAGAAAATACTCAAGTTTCGGTTTTGAGAGAATGAAAAGGAGAAATAGAAAATGAACCAAAAGTGACCAAATGGTCAAAAAGTATTAGGCTTAGCAAAAGGTGAAATTCGGCTAACAAGAAAAGAGTTTGAGAGAGAATTGTTTAGCACTTTTGCACCAAATGAAAGAATGACCAAAAATTCTTCCCAAGCCTTACCAACACTAGCATATTCGGCCAAAACTCCCCTCCTTAGCCACAATGCCGTCCAAGTACATGGCATAAAGGCATAGGATTTTGTTTCCAAAACATAATCCTTGATACTAGCCCCATGTCTCCATATTTTCCTTAATCACTTGATTCCCTTCCATATGTTAACACTTGCCTTAAACCTATAGTCTACTAACCAAAAATTAACATGGTCAACCCTTATCTTAATCATCCTTGGCCGACACTTATCATACCAAAGCAAAAATAAAAGTTGTCCCAATGCTATTTAAGGGATTCGAACCTCTCCCCTCAAGCTAAACTCCATGCGCCATTACCAACTTGCCATGCACTCATCTTGTGTCACTTATTGCTACTTAAATTAACTTAAGTGCTAAGCTCATTTAATCCTCTTCTTTAAATAAGCCTTACTAAAAATTATTCTACTAAACCGAGCTTACTCAAGACCCCTAATTAAGCCTTATATCATCACGCATAACATCACAGAAATTCAAATACAAGAAAAAATAATTCAATCACAAATAACCCCTATTTTGGGATGTTACATCTCGGATTGCTTTTTAGGTTACCTTTCTAATTGTTGACAATTAAATTTAGCTTACAATTTATAACTTGTTATAAAATTAAATATGTTGATTGGTTAATGTATAGATATTTTGGTTGGTTGATTTCATCTTGCAGGTTTTTGGTGTTGTTTTTTTTTTGTGTTTTTTTTGTGTTGTTTTATTGTTGTTTCGTAGCTGTTTATTATGTTGTTCCATTATCGCTTTTAATACTATTTGGCTTTCGATTTTAATATTTTTTGGATATTGTAGAACTTTTATTTTATTATTAATTTTGTTACTATTTTAGTTGTAACTTGTTACTATATTAATATAACCACTTTTTATTGTATTCTCAATTTGTGTATTGTTTTAAGAATTGTTTTAATATTTTTTTTATGTTTTTAAGTGTATTTGATATATTATATTTTAAAAATTGTTTATTTAATAAAATAATCTAAAAAAATTAATATGGGTCGGGCCGGGCCGAGCTCGGGCTTTGACAAATTTTTAGGCCCACAATTCGGGACGGGCCTAGAAAACAGGACTGGAATTTTGTTGAGGCCCGACCCGACCCATGATCGCCTATAATGATGATGTGCCCAAGACAGACTTCCGGTTAAGATATGGCCATAATGAGTTTTTGGTAATGCCTTTTGGGTTGACCAATGTGCCAGTTGTATTTATGGATTTTATGAACAGGTAATTTCAGCCTTACTTGGATCAGTTTGTTGTAGTTTTTATCGAAGATATTTTGGTCTATTCTAAGAATGAGATCGATCATGAAAAGTATTTGAGAATTGTGTTAAGGACCTTACATGATAATTAGCTTTATGCGATGTTTAGCAAATGTGAGTTTTGGATGAAAGAAGTGCACTTTTTAGGGCATGTTATCTTGACAGATGGCATAATGGTGGATCCTGCTAAAGTAAAGGCTGTCCTAGAATGGAACTCGCCTAAGAATGTTTCTGAAGTCCACAACTTTCTTAGGTTAGCTAGGTACGATAGAAGGTTTGTGAAGGGTTTCTCGATGATAGCATCGCCTCTCACTAAGCTGTTGAAAAAGAAGGAAAAATTTGTATGGAGTGATGATTGTCAATAGAGTTTCGAGAAATTGAAGGCATTTTTTACTGAGGCTCTGATATTAAAACAACCAGAAACTGGGGTTAAATACACAGTTTATACAAATACGTCTCTGAATGGGTTAGAATGTGTGCTTATGCAAAAAGGTAAGGTCATAGCTTATGCTTCATGCCAACTAAAACCTCACGAAAAGAACTTTGCCACGCATGTTCTGGAATTAGCAACAGTGGTTTATGCACTTGAATTATGGAGACATTATTTGTATGAGGGAAATGTGTCACATATTCTTTGATAAAAAAATTCTAAAGTATTTGATGACCCAGAAAGATTTGAATCTGTGCCAAAGAAAATGGTTAGAGCTATTGAAAGACTATGACTTGATCATTGAGTATCATCCAGGAAAAGAAAATGTAGTGGCGGATGCTCTAAGCAGGAAAACTGTGGTAGATTTCTATCTCTCTGAGCTAAGATAATTGAGGAACATATGAAAGATAGTCAATGTGATCAATTCAAGCAAAGAATGGAGTTTGGCAAAGCAGTAAACTTCAATATAGGAATAGATGGAAAGCTAAGGTTCAAGAACAGACTGTTTGTACCGATAGCGAACGGATTGCAAAAAGAGTTTCTTAAGGAAGCTCATTGAGGACCTTTTTCATTGTACCTTGGAAGCACCAAAATGTACAGAGATTTGAAGGGCTCTTATTGGTGGCTTGGCATGAAAAGGGAAATTGCTGAGTATGTCTCAACTTGTTTAACTTGTCAAAGAGTCAAGGTTGAACACCAAGTTCCTTCAGGTAAACTGTATCCCTTGGAAATACCATAATGGAAATGAGATAGGATCATTATGGATTTTGTATCGGGGTTACCCCTTAGTCCATCCACGAAAAATTCTGTATGGGTGGTAGTCGATCAACTTACCAAGTCAGCTCAATTTCTTCCAGTGAATACCACTTATTCTTTGGAGAAATTGGTCGAACTCTATATTGTTGAGATAGTACGCCAACATGGAATACCAACTTCCATAGTGTCTGACAGAGATCGAAGGTTTACTTCAAGGTTCTGGAATCAGCTAAAGTGTTCATTGGGAACTAAGCTACGATTTAGCACTGCATTCCACCCTCAGGCTGATGGAAAATCAGAAAGGGTTATTCAAGTTTCAGAAGTTATGCTAAGGATCTATGTGATTGGCTTTGGAATAAATTGGGAAAGGTATGTCCCTTGAGTCGAGTTCGCCTACAATAATAGTTACCACACCAGCTTGAATATGTCTTCATTCGAAGCATTTTATGGTAGAAGGTGTAGAACACCTACTTGTTTGATGGAACTTAGTGAATGAAAGATAGTGGGTTCAAAACTAGTACGTGAAACTGAAGAGAAAGTTGCTATCATTTGTAGTCACTTAAAAGCTACACAAGACAGAAAAAAAAACATATGCAGATTGGAAAAGAAAATAAATCTGTAACACCCCAAACTCGGTCTATGCGTTAAGGCCAAATTTGACATGTCACCTAAAATAAATATACATCTAGACTTTTAAAGATCTAAGTAAATCAGGTTTTCAAAACTTTCACATGGAGTTTATTGAAAACAAAGGTTGATTGATAAATCAACCAATTTGAGACGTAAGAGTTTATAAATCGAAACTAAAAATTTAATTAATATTTCGAGAGGATTTAAAAGATTTTGAAAGATGATAATAAAATTGATGGTCATTTTAAAGAGAAAATTTTCTGAGTTTAAAAAAAATATTTATGAAAGTTATTACGAAACCTATTTTTGCATATCCAATTGAGAAAAACGTCTATTTATGTTTTTAGAAAAATCTCACTTTGAAGTAATTAAAGTAAATTATAAAACTCCATCAAACATAAAACAATATTAAAAATTTATCCAGAGGCCTTATTACAACTTAACTTAAATTAACCAAGAAATTAAAAGTACTTAAAAAGAAATTCGAGTTTCAAATAAACCATTATTCGTAGTATGGCCCCCACCAAGTCATCCATAGCCCAAGTCACCATCACTGATCGTTACCTTAAAAGGGTAAGGAAAACAGGGTGAGTTACTAGAACTCAGTGTGTAACCCACTTACCATTGTTCACTGGGCCAAAATCCAATTAAGCATTTATTTGGGCCAAAGCCCATTTAAAAAAAAAGAAATCATATATATAATATGCATGTGATATGAAATTCCCAAACCAAACCTAATTTTCCATCCGCTACACACCACCCGTACCAACCAGCACACCTGTGGGGAGCTTTAGTCACCCACCCCGCCAACACACCAAACGTAGGCATTAAGCCGATTATATCAAATTTGTGGACAAGCCACAAGATTAACAGAATTTACATGGCATTGCCATTTTTCATATTTGTGGCAGATCCACCAGAATTATGTAGCAGAGCTACCAGAACTTCTCTTCATCATTATCCCATCCCATGCAAATCATTTATATAATGCATAGCCATTCACAACAATTTATTCAGATATTTCTTACAAACATTATGGCCCATTATAACAATTTATCAAGTTGGCCAATTAAGCAAATTATCAACTTGGCCCGTTTAGCAATTTATAACATATCGGCCCATATAGCAAATATCAAATGGCCCATATAACAATTATTTCAATTTGGCCCCTATAGCAAATATCAACTGGCCCATATAGCAAATATTTCAATTTGGCCCATATAGCAAATATCTCAATCTGGCCCATATAGCAAATATCAAATAGCCCTTTAAAGGTATTTTCGAAATTTTCACAGTCTTAATACCGCTTTCATAGTCTTTACCAAAATAGTGATAACTATACCATTTTACCCAATTTCACCAAAATGTGATTTAATCATGCGATTTAACACTAACACGTTTTAAATATCTAACCGATGAAATACGGTGTGAGATTACACACCTGATTACGGTAAGCGCTACGCTTTCCTGATCGTCGACACCTAAAATATTATAACGCTCGATTAGACATTGCTCACTATTTAATAAATCTACTCTAAAACAAACGATCTAAGATTTTACCCTCAGGATCGCGAACAACTACGATTTGTCGGTTTTCCTCGGTTGACAGTCCACAACCCGGTGGAAAGTCCCGAATTGCTGATGCCTCACAATTGCGAACAACCTCGAATAGTTGATTCTCACCGGACGAAGGTCCACAACCCGGTGGGAAGTCTCGAATCGCCGAAAAAGCCATTCGTTTGAATTTAGAAGTAGAGATCGTAAATCCGCTCCTATTTCGATCACCAATCACTACCCCTTTTGATTCGATGTTGTTTGCCTCCATTGGAAACGGATATTAGTCCAAACTAATATTACGTTATTATGAACGATTGATCTTAGGAGTAAGGTTGACTTACCACAAAATCTGAGTGATCCACGAATAAATCCCTATAATATAATCGGTTACTCTTTTCCATAATAATCATCTTAACTAATAAAGGATGATCATGAAATCCGTGAAGGACTCTTACCTTACAGATTTTTGAACCGAATCCTAGCGATTGCGAGATAACTTCGGAAGAATGATGGTTTGGCCTTCCACTATATCACTACGAAGAAGAAAGGGTTTTGTTTAAAAGAGAAATAGATGATGACTTCGGTCAAAAAGACCCTCCCAAGCCATAATATAGATTCGGCAAAAGAGAGAAGAAAATGAAAAGAATTGAAAAAGTTCTTACCGATTGTTCAAAAGGTGAATAACAACCCGGATGAAAAAGAAAGATCAATGAAAGAATGGAAGATTCGGCTATAGAGAAATAGTGGACTCAATATTCGGCTATGGTGAAAAATATTAGAGGGAAGGTGATGTTTGAAAGATTTTGCAAAAAGAAAAGAAGAAGAAGAACTAGAAAATATGATGGATTAGTTTCAGTTTTCAAGGATGATGAATGAACAAAGAAATGGTCTCCAAGTTTGTATGCATTCGGCAAGAAGAAAGAAAAGAAATGGAATATGCCTCTTCAAGGTTGCATGGATTCGGCAAGGAGAAGAAAAGAAGTTTGGGAAGAAAAGAAAAAATGATGCCAAAGTTGTCAATAAAGAATTGGCCAAAACAACCAAAATTTTACCTATTGCAATTGACCAAATTCGGCTAGGAGAGGGAGGTTTGAGAGAAAAATAAAATTGATGGTATTGTTATTTTGACCCAAAACTAACACTTTTATTTTACCAAAACATCAAGCATCAAATTTGCTATCATCCTATCTCCAAGCCGTCCACATTCATCCCCCCTAGGATAAGAGTTTGGCCACCCAAACTTTCCAAAACACCATCCACAAAATAAGCCCCTTGTCCCCCTTACTTACATATTTCTCTTGATTCCTTTCCCCAACTTCAACCTTGCCTTTTTCTTTTAGCCACCTTACCAAAAATAATGAAGTCAACCTTGCCATGAATGCCTCTTGGCCGACACTTAAGGAAAGGGTGCAAAAATATAAGTCAAAATTTGCACACAAAGTGATTCGAACCTCTTCCCTCAAGGTGCTACATGTGGCTCCATAACCACTTTGCCGTAAGCTCATTTGATGCTAGCTATTTACTCAATTATTTCCATATGCTTTAAGGTCACTTACTCCATCTCTTTAAAGTGCTAAAAGCCAAAAAATTTTACCAGGTCCAAATGAACCCCAAGCCTTCTCAGGACCTCCTTAACATACACAATTAATAATTTAACTAGCTTAATACCAAAAACAATGCAACACATAAAATTCCAAATTTTAGGATGTTACAATTCTACCCCCTTAAAGAAAATTTCGTCCTCGAAATTTACCTGATTAAAAGAGGTGAGGATATTGTTGTCGAATCGCATCCTCAGGCTCCCATGTAGCTTCCTCCGCTCCGTGATTACACCATAGAACTTTAACTAACGGTACTGACTTCCTTCTCAGCACCTTAACATCTCGATCTAAAATTTGCACTGGCTCCTCCTCAAACGACAAGTCAGACCTTATCTGAACTTCATCTACCGGTACTATATGAGACGGATCCGATCGGTAATGCCTTAATATTGATACATGGAAAACACTATGTATCTGACTCAACTCCGGAGGTAACTCAAGCTGATAAGCCACTGGTCCTACACACTTCAACACACGGTATGGTCCGATAAACCTAGGGCTCAACTTGCCCTTCCTTCCAAACCTGAAGATCTTCTTCCAAGGTGATACCTTTAGAAAGACTTGATCTCCTACTGCAAACTCAATATCCTTATGCTTCAGATCCGCATACGATTTTTGTCTATCCGAGGCTTCCTTTAACCGTGCCCGAATTACCTTTACCTTTTCCTCCGTCTCTGATATCAGCTCAAGACCCAATAACTGTCGTTCCCCTAATTCAGTCCAACAAGTAGGAGTACGACACCTACGACCATACAACGCCTCGTAAGGTGCCATCTGGATGCTGGATTGATAGCTATTGTTATACGCAAACTCTGCAAATGGTAGGAAATCTTCCCAACTACCCCTGAAGTCAATCACACAACCCCTTAGCATGTCTTCCAGAATCTGGATTACTCTCTCCGATCGACCATCCGATCGAGGATGAAATGCCGTGCTGAAAGTCAACTTGGTTCCCAAAGCTTCATGTAAAGCTTTCCAAAACCGTGATGTAAACCTAGGGTCCCTGTCTGATATAATAGACACTGGTACCCCATGTAACCTCACGATCTCCGCTACATACAACTTGGCCAACTTCGTAATGAGTAATCCGCATTTAACAGTAGAAAATGGCGATCTTCGTCAACCTATCCACTATTACCCAGACGGAGTCTTTCTTAGTAGGCGATAAGGGTAGCCCACTAACGAAGTCCATCGTTATCCGTTCCCATTTCCATAATGGAATCTTTACCGGTTGCAACAATCCCAACGGCAATTGATGTTCCGCCTTCACTTGTTGACATGTCAAACACCTACTCACAAATTCAGTAACCTCCCGTTTCAACCCTGGCCACCAATACTGCTCACGAAGGTCTCGATACATTTTATTTCCCCCGGGGTGCATAGTATATGGGCTACTATGCGCCTCTCGCAAAATTATTTGCCTCAATTCCGAATTTTTGGGCATACAAATTCTTTCGCGGAAACACAATACTCCATCATTATTCATTCCGAAATCCCCTTTCACACCACTTTCCACTTGCTGAAGTAAGGAACCCAACTTTTCATCTGATAACTGCTTTTCCTTAATCTGACCTAACCACACAGGCTTCACCTGAAATTTAGCTAGCAGACTACCATCTTCATACAAGCTGAGATGAGCGAACATCGCTCTCAAATCGATATCACCTACGACTCAACGCGTGCTCGCCACCACGTTACCCTTCCGGGATGATACTCGATTGAGAAGTCGTAATCCTTCAATGACTCTATCCATCTCTCTCATTGTCTTAAGTTCAACTCCTTTTGAGTAAGGAGATACTTTAGACTCTTATGATCCGTGTAAATGATCGACTTTTCACCGCATGGTAGTGCCTCCAAATCTTCAAAGCAAACACCATCGCAGCCAACTCCAAATCATGAGTGGGATAATTCACCTCGTCGCGGCCTTAACTGACGAGATGCATAAGCCACCACTTTTCCACCTTGCATCAACACACATCCCAAGCTCGTGTGTGACGATCATGATAAACAATAAGCTATTTTCCACCTCAAAGTTGAATCAAATCGGCGCTTCGCCGAATCTTCTTCAATTTCTCAAAACTCTCTTGCTACTGATCTGACCACACAAATGGTACTCCCTTATGCAACAGTTTAGTTAGAGGTGCAGCAATCAACAAAAACCCCTCAACGAAACGCCTGTAGTAACCACCAACCCTAGAAAACTACGAATTTTAGCCACCGACTTGGTGGTTTCCAATTCAACACACCTCTACTTTACTGGGATCAACTCTAATTCCTTCTACGACACAACATGCCCCAAGAAAGTCACTTCCTTCAGCCAAAATTCACACTTACTGAACTTGGCATAAAGTTGTTTTTCCCTCAATATTTGCAATACTATACGCAGATGTGAATCATGCTCTTCTTCATTCTTCGAGTATACCAAGATGTCATCTATCAACACCACCACAAACCGGTCTAAATAGGGTTGGAAGACCCGATTCATCATGTCCATAAATGCAGCTGGTGCATTGGTCAACCCAAACGGCATCACCAAGAACTCATAATGTCCATAACGAGTTCGAAACACTGTCTTATGAATATCTGTCTCCTTGACCTTAAGTTGGTGATAACCCGATCTCAAATCTATCTTGGAGAAAACCGAAGCTCCTTGCAACTGGTCAAACAGATCATCGATTCTCAGCAATGGATACCTATTCTTGATCGTCAACTTATTCAGCTGCCTATAATCAATACACATACGCATCGACCCATCCTTCTTCTTGACGAACAAGACTGGTGCTCCCCACGGTGACACACTCGGTCGAATGAATCCCCGATCCAACAACTCCTGAATTTGAGCTTTAAGCTCTGCTAACTCCTTCGGCGCCATTCTATAAGGAGCAATGGACACCGGAGCCATTCTTGGAAATAGCTCAATGCCAAACTCTACCTCCCGGTCCGGAGGCAATCTAGGAAGTTCTTAGGGAAAGACGTCCGAAAACTCCTTTACCGTTCTAATGCCTTCCACCGACAATTCCTTGGCATCCAACGCACTGATGAAGACTAGGAATGCTCCACACCCTTTTCGCACCAACTTTTCTGCCTTTAAAGCAGATACTACATTTGATAGATAATTCCTCCTTTCACCTATCATCACTACTTCTTTATCTTTCGAAGTTCTTATCGTCATCCTCTTTGCAGCACAATCTAAGTTCGCACGGTGTTTCACCAACCAGTCCATGCCCAAAATAAGGTCGAACTCGTCGAAAGGTAGTTCCATCAAATTCGCCAAGAATGTTTCTTCTTGAACTTCTAAAGGTACATTTCTAAACAATTTATTTACTATCACAGATTGTCCTAAAGGACTAATTACTGTCATCTCCTTAGCAGTAATCTCAGATCTAATGTTCAGATTCCCAGCTACATCACTAGCAACATACGAATGGGTGGATCCGATATCTATCAAAGTAGTAACAGGTACATCAGATATAAAGAACGTACCGGTTATCACATCAGGTGCATCGCCATCCTCTCGGCGTCTGACCGCATAAACTAACCCTGGCTGTCTCGCCTTCGCGTTACCCTTGAAACCATTACCTCTACCCGGTGCACCTTAACCTCGACCTGCGCCATTACCACCTCGACCTGGTCCACGGCCCCTCGATGGCTGCTGAGCGCCTCTAGCTGGCTGTGCATCATGGATACGAGCTTCCTGAGTCGGAGCAGTCCGTCGAGGATAATTCTTAAGCTGATGGTCCTTAGAACCACATTAGAAACAACCACCGGTTCTCTTCCAGCATTCACCAGGGTGTCATCTTCCATAGTCAGCACATGGTTGTATCTGATTGGTAGCAGTAGGTGCTCTAGCTTGAGCTGGCTCATCATTCCTGGGCCTCTTCTGAAACCTTCTAGCAGGACCCGAGTACTTAAAGTCCCTCTTGCTCTTGCCTTTATCTCTTTCTCAGTTTTGCCGCTCTGAGTGCTTAGCCTCTTCGGCTATCTTCGCTTTCTCCACCAGTGTGGCAAAATTCCTTTCTTGTTGTGGGGCTATCAGTACCGCAACTCATCACTCAACCCGTCTTCAAAACGCACGCAGCGTTCGTAGTCAGTTGGCACAATACCTCGGGCATAACGACTCAGACGCAGAAATTCCGCTTCGTAAGCTACCACAGTCTTACTTCCTTGAACCAGATTAAGAAATTCCTTCCTTCGGGCATCCACATAGCTAGCCCCGACATACTTTCCTTGGAATGCAGTTTTGAAGAAATCCCAAGTAATGCGATCGGCCTGAGTGCCCTCCCGAACAGTAAGCCACCATTGATATGCCTCGTCCCTCAACAAGGACATAGCTCCTTTCAGTTTTTGCTCGATGGTGAACTCCAAATCATCCATAATCCGTTCCACTGCCTCGAGCCAATACTCCGCTACATTTGGGGCCACACCCGAGACACCCCTAAAAACCTCGGCACCACTTGATCTAAGTCGTTCTGAAATTGATCCACAAGTCTGGCGCCCTGTTCTAGCCCGGCAAAGAACCCTTTCTAAGACTCGCAACATTGCTTGGGACAAAGCAATGTCCTCTCTCATACGGTCATGTGATCCAGTCTCAGTCCTGGGTGACGCAGGTGCGTCCATTTCTGGTATATGTCCCGACGCTTCAGACGCAACTCTAGCGCCTCGGCCTCTACCACGGCCTCGTCTACCGCGTCCACGTCCTCTAACGCTCATTTTGAGTAATTCGATTTAATCTGATTAAAAGTTTTATGAATCAGTATACTATTTCGATAATTATTAAACAATATCTTATGAGGTATAAGAAGTAAGGTCGTTTTCGTAAACGCATCCTATAGTCTCAATCTCTATAGTTTCAACATCTAAAACTAAAAGTTCTAGAGTGTTCCTATAGTCATATCACAATAATCATAATTATTCATTAGTAACATGTACTTACTTGACTTGGTGCCGGATACCCGTGGTGCCATACTTCCTTTAAAACATATGTCAAAAATTTAAAGCAACTTAAAAAAATATTTTTGAACCCAAACCACAGCCGAGTTTTGAACCGGTCTCTGATACCATAAAATGTAACACCCCAAACCCGGTCTATGTGTTAAGGCCAAATTTGACATGTCACCTAAAATAAATATACATCTAGACTTTTAAAGATCTAAGTAAATCAAATTTTCAAAACTTTGACATGGAGTTTATTGAAAACTAAGGTTGATTGATAAATCAACCAATTTGAGACGTAAGAGTTTATAAATCGAAACTAAAAATTTAATTAATATTTCGAGAGGATTTAAAAGAGTTTGAAAGATGATAATAAAATTGATGATCATTTTAAAGAGAAAATTTTCTGAGTTTAAAAAAAATATATTTATGAAAGTTATTACGAAACCCATTTTTGCATATCCAATTGAGAAAAACGTCTATTTATGTTTTTAGAAAAATCTCACTTTGAAGTAATTAAAGTAAATTATAAAACTCCATCAAACATAAAACAATATTAAAAATTTATCCAGAGGCCTTATTACAACTTAACTTAAATTAACCAAGAAATTAAAAGTACTTAAAAGGAAATCCGAGTTTCAAATAAACCATTATTCGTAGTATGGCCCCCACCAAGTCATCCATAGCCCAAGTCACCATCACTGACTGTAATATCCCGGGTTAGGGGCTATTTTGGTGTTGCATGTTATTGCCTGTATGTGGTGTGCTATGTTGCTATTTTTATGTCTTAGGGGCTTAATTATAGCCTAGGTGTATGCCTGAGTGAGTAAGAAAATTTTGATTTTTGGGCATAGGTGAGAGGAGTTGGAAGAGCTGGGGTTTAAGAATTTTAATTGGAGTTTTAAAGCATAAATAAGGAGCTGGCAAAGTGGCAAGGCATGGGACACTTGGGAGCTAGGTGTGGCGTCATCTTTAAGGAGTGGAGGTCCAGTGTTCGAGCAGCAGGATTCCCCATTTTGGTTGCTTTTTGGGACGGCATGGTGGAGTGGTAGAAGCCAAATCAAACTCTAGCTTGGACCAAGTCTTCGCAATCAAAAGGATGGTGGAGAGTAAATAGTGGAGTGTGACTTGGTCCACACATTTGAAATGTGTGGAGTGGAGTGAATTGGGGGATCATGGCCGAATTTTAGGGAGTGGGGAGTGGGGGTATGGACGGCTTAGTGTGGATTAGGGGGATGCCGAATGTACTCTTGCATTTTGGGTACATTTCGGTCAAACTTTGTAGGCAAGAAAGCTCTCATTTTGTCGGTTTTATTTGAATTCGCAAGGGTGTTCTTTTTTTTCTTCCTTTTGAAACCGGAGGTCAAGCTCTCTTTAGCCGAAGTCTTTTGCCTTTTGAGTTGTGTGGCGTAGAAGTTTTCAAGCCTTTTCCATCCTTTTTCTTGTTCAATTGAACTAAGCCAGAACCTAACATCCCACCTACACTTTCTTTCTTTGTTGAAAACCTTGAGCAAGCCGAAATCTTTACTTTGGTTCTCTTAATTTTCATTCTCCCTTTTCAATACCATCTAGCCGAAACCACCTTTCAAAACTCCCTTCATTTCTTCCTTTGGCAAACCGAAACTACTTCCAATTTTACTCACTTTTCCCTTTCTCAAATTGCCATTGCCGAAACTACATTCTTCTCATATTTCTTTTCTTTCTCCTCCATTCAAGCCGAATATTAAAGGTGTTAAACACCTTGTGCCGATTCCTTCTTTCCTAGTTTCAATATAGCCGAATATTTCCCTTTCCCTAATAGTCTCTTGGCCGAATATCAGTGGTGTTTTGGAGGCTTTGTTTCAATCGGTTGGTATTGGTAAGCTCTTGACCGAATGGTCATTTCTTTGATCTCAATGTGTTAATTTTAGTTATGGAAGGATGTTAACCTTTGGTAATCATCTTGTATAGGATCAGTGGAGTAAGGAAGCAAGCAAGGAAATCAGTGTTCCTTGTTAACCAATTGGTAAGTGTGGGGTAAGTAATTGGAATATTATTGTGAGTTCAATCCTTAGACTTGGTTAAGATTATTCAAGTGTGTGATTCTCTTTTTTTAGGGGTGACCGATTATCAAAGGGGCTATTAGTTGGTTCGGGTTTGGTAGGAAACCAAACATTTGCAAGGTAAGGGTTCAAGCATTAATCCTTTTGGTCTATGTGGTTGTTGGCCGAATGTCATAGTGCCTAATTCTATGTTGGCCGATTGTTTTAGGGGCTTGATAGTCAAGGGACATAGATCGTTCGTTGGGATTTTAGACTCGTAGCTATCGTGTGTGTATACTAACACACTTATATTTAGTAATATTGTTAATAACTTTGTGTGATGACTAATGGAGCAGTCTTTGTCGATCGTTATGATACCCTCATGGGTATGAGTTTGGATTCGAATGTAAGTCAAGATCACTATTGTTATAAATTTATTAATGATTTACATGATACCATGGTTATGGTTATATGTGACATGGGATATGAGATTAGATATATTTGTATGACATGCATGATTGTATGATATGCATGATTACATGAGCATGATATGTATGGGTGATACGAGAGGAGGGAGAGGTTGATCTATTGTCTTCGACGTGAGCACCGGTGCTTTGGTAGCACACTTTGTGACTTTGGGTCACCAGAGGTTTGGCACCTCCAGAGGTTTGGTACCTCAGCGTCTCGCCCCCGGTGGCTCGCAGTACCACGATGGGTTGGCCCCACAGATGATTATACGGGATTGACGCCGGTGTTTTGGTAACACACGATGGGTTGGCCCCATCACCGCATTTGTGACTACGGTCACACCGTGCTTTGGTAGCACATTGTGTCTTTGGGACACCAGAGGTTTGGCACCTCATTGCGACTTGTCCCCGTGGTTTGACCACCGTGGGTTGGCCCCACTAGAGATATGGGATCGCCTCGCTAGTGATTTGGTATCACACGATGGGTTGGCCCCATCACCATTGGATTCGTGACTTCGGTCACGGTGCTTTGGTAGCACAACCGTGTCTTTGGGACACCGGTGCTTTGGTAGCACATTGACGGATATTGTGTCTTTGGGACACGGTGCTTTGGTAGCACATTGTGACTATATGTCACCAGTGGTTTTGGCACCACCGGTGGTTTGGTACCACGGGGTAGAAAAGGAGATACGGATGGTTAGGATCGGGTTGCATTAATCATGTTGCTATGTATGATGTGTGTTAGCATGTTGATTCTTTGGGAGCGGGATTTACACATCGAGTCACTCGACTCACCCTCTCCTTTGACATTTCAGGTGACTCGTAGGCGCGGACTTGGAGCCGGGATGGACTCGAGGTGCTTATGCCATCTTTGAATAAAGTCTTTACTCGGACTCTATAATTTTTGGGTACTTTAGTTATTTACTTTTATTTGGGTTTTTATTTGGTTTTGTAAAGGCCTTTAAATTTATGTTTTAAGTTGGTTGATGTTTTAATTAGATTTAATATGCCTTAACAAAATAAGCCGGTATAAGTTTTACTAAAACACTGGAAAGATAATGTTTTCAAAATTATAACGCGACGTGTTTTTAACTATACCATCGGGTATCACACTAAGTCTTTTTGACAAACAAATTCAACTGGTTTCCAATTCTAACTTGTAATTCATCTAAGTTCAAAAGTGTTTTATGTATCACTAAGAAACTAAGGAGGTTTTAAATGGTTTTAACTAGTTTTAACTACAAATTAAGCTAAGTTTTCAAAATCTCAGGGTTTTAAATACATCAAAAGTGTTTCAAACAAGTCTACTCAAATCTGTTTCAAACACACCTGTGATTTCACTCCACTTTTAAGCGAAAAATCTGAACTTCTTAGAAACGCGTTTTCCCAGTAATATACCGGTTCGGACGTGGTGTCCGTCAGGGTTTGGGGTGTTACATTTGTAATATCGAGCCAAGTTCAAAGGCTCGGTACTGTGGGCCCGAGGCCCAAAAATGTTTTCAAAAGTCTGTTTAAGTGTTGTTTTGGAATATATGATTTTGAAAGGCATGGCACCGAGTCTCGGCACTGGGATTCGCCTGTAAGTACCTGTACTATTACTTGTGATTTGATTGGATATGAGTTGATGAATAGCTATAGTATGCTACCTTAGAGATTGAAACCGATAGGATTTTGTGAAACTTGCGAGAACAATCCTCTTTAATATTCATAAGACTTGCTTTTTAAACAAGTGGAATAAATCTTGATGCATAAAATTCTTTAATCGAGATCACGTAGGAAGATTAGTCATGAGCACTCGAGGCGGACGTGGTCGTAATACCCGTGGTAGAGGTAGGGGTAGAATGGCGGTTTACGAGCCCGTAGGATCAGGCGGTGGTTCGTAAAATGAGATACGGTTCCGCCACCAGCTGGAGGTGGTGAGTTCCAAGATCAGACGGGAGACGACGCAGTGTCACAGGCGATGCTGCGAGTGTTGGAAAGAGTAGCTGGGGCAAGTGGTGGTACAGGAGTTAGGAAATCGGTTCTGGCGACTCCGAGCTAACGGGCCGGATTCTTCCGAGGTGTTTCGGTGTTGCTCTAGCATGCTTGAATATTGGTGGAGGCAAATCGAGCGGATCATGGATGATCCGGACTTGACGACGGAAGAGAAGTGAAGGGTATCGTATCTCTTCTCGGGATGAGTCATACCAATGGTGGCTCACGGTGCGAGAGCAGTGTGGCGGTGAGGATTTGACATGGGATTACTTGAGCTGCATATCAAAAGAAATACATCGGGGCTAGTTATATCGACTCCCGAGAGAAAGGCATTTCGAGGTGGTTCGGGGAGTAAATGCATTTGAGTACGAGGTCGAGTTCCCGGCCGAGTAGGTATGCCGAGGGCATTGTGGCCACCGAGCATGAGAGGTGTGTTCGTTTCGAGGATGGTGCGAGACGAGTTGAGGTCGCTGATTGCTCCTCGCCAGGAGCGCGAGTTTCTTTGTCTTAGTTGAGAAGGCTAAGGTGGTGAGGGTGTTAAGGAGTCGGTGAGGCGAGCATGGACCGGAGTAGGCTTAAGAGGAGCTTTGGGTCTTACGGTTCGTCGGCAATCCGAGAAGAAGAGGGCTAGACCGAGTGGGCGAGAATCGATCGCTAGGTTTGTTGTTGCTAGGCGAGGACCGCCATGAAGTGTAACCGTGCAGGTGGGAAATCTCATTGGGATGGATTGGTGGTTAAGTACCAAAGCGAGGTTGGATTGCGCGGCTAAGCGTATGGTTCTTAAGGCGGTTGATGGTGACGGAAGTGGCCATGATAGGTAATAGGAGGGATTACTTATCAAATGTGGTATCCGCTCAAAGCGGAGAAGATGGTCGGGAAGAAGTAGTGCGAAGCGTATGTGGTTCATGTGTATGCCTTGGAGGCTAAAGAGTCCGTTGTTGAGAAGGTTCGTGCATTGTTAATGAATTTGTTGATGTCTTTCCGAGGAACTTCGGGTTTGCCGCCGATCGAGAGGTAGAGTTCGGGATTGATCATTGCCGGGCGCCGCGCCGGTGTCTATTGCTCCGTATAGGATGGCACCAAAGGAATTGGTGGAGCTTAAGGCTCGAGATCCGGGAGTTATTGGATCGAGGTTTTATCGAGGCCAAGTGTTTCACGTGGGGTCCGCCGGTACTCTTTGTTAAGAAGAAAGATGGTACGATGCGGATGTGCATAGACTACCGCCCGATTGAACAAGCTGACGATTAAAAACAAGTATCCGTTGCCACGGATAGACGACTTGTTTGATCAGCTGAAGGGTGCAGCGGTATTTTCTAAGATTGATCTGAGGTGCAGGTATCACCGATTAAAGGTTAAGGAGGCCGATATCCATAAACAAGCGTTTCGGACTCGGTATGGGCACTACGAATTCTGGTAATGCCATTCGGGTTGACTAACGCACCGGCGGCGTTTATGGATATGATGAATAGGGTGTTTCATTGAAGATCTGGATCGGTTCGTGGTGGTTTTTATAGGCGACATCTTAGTATACTCAAGGTCGAGGAAGAGCATGATGCGCATTTGAGAGTGGTGCTGCAGATTCTCGAGGAAAAGCAACTCTATGCTAAGTTTAGTAAGTGTGAGTTCGGCTTAGAGAAGTGACGTTCTTGGGTCATGTAGTGTCAAGAGAGGGTATTCGAGTAGATCCTCGCAAGATTGAGGCGATTTTGGATGGAAGCCACCTAGGTCGATGGTGAGATTCGTAGTTTTCTGGGTTTTTTGGATACTACCGAAGGTTTGTTGAGGTTTTCGTTGATAGCAGCGCCAATGACCAAGTTGTTAAGGAAAGAGGTTCCGTTTGTTTGGGTGAGAAACAACAGAAAGCTTCGATAAGTTAAAGAAGGTTTTGGTGAGGCTCCGGTTCTAATTCAACCCGAGGTGGTAAGGAATACACAGTCTCTTGCGATGCGTCACATACAGTGCAGGTTGTGTCTTTGATGCAAGAAGGTAAGGTTGTGGCTTACGCTTCTAGGCATTTGAAGCCACATGAGGTCAACTATCCGACGACGATTTGGAGCTAGCGGTGTAGTTTTCGCCTTAAAGATTTGGAGGCACTACTTATATGGAGAGAGATCAATAGTCTACACGGATCATAAGAGCTTGAAGTATCTACCGACTTAGAAGGATTTGAATTTGAGGCGGCGTAGATGGGTTGAGTTCTTCAAGGATTACGATTGTTCTATTGAGTATCATCAGGGCAAGGCTAACGTGGTAGTGACGCGTTGAGCCGTAAGGTTGTTTCGGACTTAAGAGCTTTGTTTGCCCATTTGAGCTTGTATGACGACGGGAGTATTTTGGCAGAGCTGCGCAGTTAAGCCTACTTGGGTTGAGCGATCGAGAGAAAGCATTAGAGGATGAGGTTAGGTGCGCGAAGGTTGCAAGAGCGAGAATGGTGGTGTGGATGGTTACTGACTTGTCGAGTGATGAGGTTACGTGGTTTTCGTGGTAAGGCTTGTATGCCTAAGGATGTTGAGTTGAGGCGAGAAGATTCTTCAGACGCACATAGCGATCCTCATGCTATGCATCCCGGAGGTAGCAAGATGTATAAGGATCTTAGAGAGCGATTTTGGTGGCACTGGTGCTCAAGAAAGAAAGTGTGAGTTTGTTGGGAAGTGTCCGACTTGTCGGTGAGTCAAGGCCGAACATCGATTGCGTCGGGTTTGCTTCACTGTAAAGATTCCTCGATGGAAGTGGGAAAGGATAACCATGGATTTTGTCGGTGGGTTACGCTTACGCCAAGCAAGAAGGATTCGATTTGGGTAGTGGTGGATCGTCGACTAAATCACTCACTTTATTCCGGTGAGGTTGACTACTCACTTGAAGCTAAGCTAAGTCGTATGTTTCGAGAGATAGTGAGGTTGCGTGTGTGCGGTTTCGATAATCTCGGATAGGGATCCCGAGTTTGTTTTCAAGGTTCTGGAAGGCATTGCATCAAGCATTGGGTACTCGTTTGGATTTTAGCACGGCTTTTCACCCATGATCGACGGACAATCGAAAGGGTTATTCAGATCTTAGAAGACATGCCGAGAGGTTGTGTCTTGGATTTCAGAGGTAGTTGGGAGGAGTTTCTACCAAGAATGAGTTTGCCTACAACAATAGTTACCAAGCGAGCATCAAGATGGCTCGCATGCGAGGCATTGTATGGTAGGAAGTGTCGCTCACCTACGTCTTTGGACGGAGTTAGGTGAACGTCAATTGTTGGGACCCGAGTTAGTAGGCGGGAGACAGAAGACAAGGTTAAGTTGATTCAAGCTAGATTGAAGGAAGCTTGACCGCAGAAGTCTTATGCCGATCTTAAGCGGAGGGATATAGAGTTTCTTTGTTGGGGATCGAAGTGTTTCGAAGGTCTCGCCTTGGAAGAAGGTGCTAAGGTTCGGAAGAAAGGCAAGCTAAGTCCGAGGTTCATTGGGCCGTATAAGGTTTTGAGACGAGTTGGACCGATGAGCGTATCGCCTTGAGTTGCCGCAGAGCTTAGTCGATTCACGACGTTTTCATGTTTCGATGCTTCCGGAGGTATCGCTCGGATCCGTCGCATGTGGTAGCGATGGAGGAGATCGAGGTGAATCCGGACTTGACTATGGAAGAAGAACTGCATGCTGATTCTTGATCGAGATGTAAAGGTTCTACGTAGGAAGTCTGTGCCTTTGGTTAAGGTACTTTGGCGGAATCATGGCGTAGAGGAAGCGGCGTGGGAACCCGAGGATACGATGAGACAGCAATACCCGCAACTCTTTTGACGAGGTAATTTCGAGGCGAAATTATTTTTAAGGGGTAGAACTGTAATATCCGGGTTAGGGGCTATTTTGGTGTTGCATGTTATTTTCTGTATGTGGTGTGCTATGTTGCTATTTTTATGTCTTAGGGGCTTAATTATAGCCTAGGTGTATGCTGAGTGAGTAAGAAAATTTTGATTTTTGGGCATAGGTGAGAGGAGTTGGAAGAGTGGGGTTTAAGAATTTTAATTGGAGTTTTAAAGCATAAATAAGGAGGCGGCAAAGTGGCAAGGCATGGGACACTTGGGAGCTAGGTGTGGCGTCATCTTCAAGGAGTGGAGGTCCGGTGTTCGAGCAGCAGGATTCCCCATTTTGGTTGCTTTTTGGGACGGCATGGTGGAGTGGTAGAAGCCAAATCAAACTCTAGCTTGGACCAAGTCTTCGCAATCAAAAGGATGGTGGAGAGTAAATAGTGGAGTGTGACTTGGTCCACACATTTGAAATGTGTGGAGTGGAGTGAATTGGGGGATCATGGCCGAATTTTAGGGAGTGGGGAGTGGGGGTATGGACGGCCTAGTGTGGATTAGGGGGATGCCGAATGTACTCTTGCATTTTGGGTACATTTCGGTCAAACTTTGGTAGGCAAGAAAGCTCTCATTTTGTCTGGTTTATTTGAATTCGCAAGGGTGTTCTTTTGTTTTCTTCCTTTTGAAACCGGAGGTCAAGCTCTCTTTAGCCGAAGTCTTTTGCCTTTTGAGTTGTGTGGCGAAAGTTTTCAAGCCTTTTCCATCCTTTTTCTTGTTCAATTGAACTAAGCCGAACCTAACATCCCACCTACACTTTCTTTCTTTGTTGAAAACCTTGAGCAAGCCGAAATCTTTTAATGGGTTCTCTTAATTTTCATTCTCCTTTTCAATACCATCTAGCCAGAAACCACCTTTCAAAACTCCCTTCATTTCTTCCTTTGGCAAACCGAAACTACTTCCAATTTTACTCACTTTTCCCTTTCTCAAATTGCCATTGCCGAAACTACATTCTTCTCATATTTCTTTTCTTTCTCCTCCATTCAAGCCGAATATTAAAGGTGTTAAACACCTTGTGCCGATTCCTTCTTTCCTAGTTTCAATATAGCCGAATATTTCCCTTTCCCTAATAGTCTCTTGGCCGAATATCAGTGGTGTTTTGGAGGCTTTGTTTCAATCGGTTGGTATTGGTAAGCTCTTGACCGAATGGTCATTTCTTTGATCTCAATGTGTTAATTTTAGTTATGGAAGGATGTTAACCTTTGGTAATCATCTTGTATAGGATCAGTGGAGTAAGGAAGCAAGCAAGGAAATCAGTGTTCCTTGTTAACCAATTGGTAAGTGTGGGGTAAGTAATTGGAATATTATTGTGAGTTCAATCCTTAGACTTCGGTTAAGATTATTCAAGTGTGTAACAGTTCTCTTTTTAGGGGTGACCGATTATCAAAGGGGCTATTAGTTGGTTCGGGTTTGGTAGGAAACCAAACATTTGCAAGGTAAGGGTTCAAGCATTAATCCTTTTGGTCTATGTGGTTGTTGGCCGAATGTCATAGTGCCTAATTCTATGTTGGCCGATTGTTTTAGGGGCTTGATAGTCAAGGGACATAGATCGTTCGTTGGGATTTTAGACTCGTAGCTATCAGGTGTGTATACTAACACACTTATATTTAGTAATATTGTTAATAACTTTTGTGTGATGACTAATGGGCAGTCTTCGATCGTTATGATACCCTCATGGGTATGAGTTTGGATTCGGGTAAGTCAGTATCACTATTGTTATAAATTTATTAATGATTTACATGATACCATGGTTATGGTTATATGTGACATGGGATATGAGATTAGATATATTTGTATGACATGCATGATTGTATGATATGCATGATTACATGAGCATGATATGTATGGGTGATACGAGAGGAGGGAGCAGTGATCTATTGTGCTGACGAGCACCAGTGCTTTGGTAGCACACTTTGTGACTTTGGGTCACCAGAGGTTTGGCACCTCCAGAGGTTTGGTACCTCAGCGTCTCGTCCCAGTGGCTCAGTACCACAGTGGGTTGGCCCCACAGATGATTATACGGGATTGACGCCAGTGTTTTGGTAACACACGATGGGTTGGCCCCATCACCAGATTTGTGACTACGGTCACCAGTGCTTTGGTAGCACATTGTGTCTTTGGGACACCAGAGGTTTGGCACCTCATTGCGACTTGTCCCTGTGGTTTGACCACCGTGGGTTGGCCCCACTAGAGATATGGGATCGTCTGCTAGTGATTTGGTATCACACGATGGGTTGGCCCCATCATCATTGGATTCGTGACTTCGGTCACGGTGCTTTGGTAGCACAACCTGTGTCTTTGGGACACCAAAGTGCTTTGGTAGCACATTGACGGATATTGTGTCTTTGGGACACCAGTGCTTTGGTAGCACATTGTGACTATATGTCACCGGTGGTTTGGCACCACCGTGGTTTGGTACCACACGGGGTAGAAAAGGAGATACGGATGGTTAGGATCGGGTTGCATTAATCATGTTGCTATGTATGATGTGTGTTAGCATGTTGATTCTTTGGAGCGGGATTTACACACATGAGTCACTCGACTCACCCTCTCCTTTGACATTTCAGTGACTCAGAGGCGCGGACTTGAGCCGGGATGGACTCGAGGTGCTTATGCCATCTTTGAATAAAGTCTTTACTCGAGACTCTATAATTTTTGGGTACTTTAGTTATTTACTTTTATTTGGGTTTTTATTTGGTTTTGTAAAAGGCCTTTAAATTTATGTTTTAAGTTGGTTGATGTTTTAATTAGATTTAATATGCCTTAACAAAATAAGCCGGTATAAGTTTTACTAAAACTGGAAAGATAATGTTTTCAAAATTATAACGCTGACGTGTTTTTAACTATACCATCGGGTATCACACTAAGTCTTTTTGACAAACAAATTCAACCTGGTTTCCAATTCTAACTTGTAATTCATCTAAGTTCAAAAGTGTTTTATGTATCACTAAGAAACTAAGGAGGTTTTAAATGGTTTTAACTAGTTTTAACTACAAATTCGCTAAGTTTTCAAAATCTCAGGGTTTTAAATACATCAAAAGTGTTTCAAACAAGTCTACTCAAATGCATTTTCAAACACACCGTGATTTCACTCCACTTTTAAACGAAAAATCTGAACTTCTTAGAAACGTTTTTCCCCGTAACATACCAGATTCGGACGTGGTGTCCTGTCCGGGTTTGGGGTGTTACACTGACCGTTACCTGAAAAGGGTAAGGAAAACAGGGTGAGTTACTAGAACTCAGTGTGTAACCCACTTACCATTGTTCACTGGGCCAAAATCCAATTAAGCATTTATTTGGGCCAAAGCCCATTTACAAAAAGAAAAGAAAAGAAATCATATATATAATATGCATGTGATATGAAATTCCCAAACCAAACCTAATTTTCCATCCGCTACACATCACCCGTACCAACCAGCACACCTGTGGGGAGCTTTAGTCACCCACCCCGCCAACACACCAAACGTAGGCATTAAGCCGATTATATCAAATTTGTGGACAAGCCACCAGATTAACAGAATTTACATGGCATTGCCATTTTTCATATTTGTGGCAGAGCCACCAGAATTATGTAGCAGAGCTACCAGAACTTCTCTTCATCATTATCCCATCCCATGCAAATCATGTATATAATGCATAGCCATTCACAACAATTTATTCAGATATTTCTTACAAACATTATGGCCCATTATAACAATTTATCAAGTTGGCCAATTAAGCAAATTATCAACTTGGCCCATTTAGCAATTTATAACATATCGGCCCATATAGCAAATATCAAATGGCCCATATAACAATTATTTCAATTTGGCCCCTATAGCAAATATCAACTGGCCCATATAGCAAATATTTCAATTTGGCCCATATAGCAAATATCTCAATCTGACCCATATAGCAAATATCAAATGGCCCTTTAAGGGTATTTTTGAAATTTTCACAGTCTTAATACCGCTTTCATAGTCTTTACCAAAATAGTGATAACTATACCATTTTACCCAATTTCACCAAAATGTGATTTAATCAAGCGATTTACCACTAACACGTTTTAAATATCTAACCCATGAAATACGGTGTGAGATTACACACCTAATTACGGTAAGCACTACGCTTTCCTGATCGTCGACACCTAAAATATTATAACGCTCGATTAGACATTGCTCACTATTTAATAAATCTACTCTAAAACAAACGATCTAAGATTTTACCCTTGGGATCGCGAACAACTACGATTTTTCAGTTTTCCTCGGTTGACGGTCCACAACCCGGTGGAAAGTCCCGAATCGCTGATGCCTCACAATTGCAAACAACCTCGAATAGTTGATTCTCATCGGACGAGGGTCCACAACCCGGTGGGAAGTCTCGAATCACCGAAATAGCCCTTCGTTTGAATTTAGAAGTAGAGATCGTAAATCCGCTCCTTTTTCGATCACCAATCACTATCCCTTTTGATTCGATGTCGTTTGCCTCCATTAGAAATAGATATTAGTCCAAACTAATATTACGTTATTATCAACGATTGATCTTAGGAGTAAGGTTGACTTACCACAAAATCTGAGTGATCCACGAATAAATCCCTATAATATAATCGGTTACTCCTTTCCATAATAATCATCTTAACTAATAAAAGATGATCATGAAATCTGTGAAGAACTCTTACCTTAGAGATTTTTGAACCGAATCCTAGCGATTGCGAGATAACTTTGGAAGAATGATGGTTTGGCCTTCCACTATATCACTACGAAGAAGAAAGGGTTTTGTTTAAAAGAGAAATAGATGATGATTTCGGTCAAAAAGACCCTCCCAAGCTATAATATAGATTTGGCAAAAGAGAGAAGAAAATGAAAAGAATTGAAAAAGTTCTTACCGATAGTTCAAAAGGTGAATGACAACCCGAATGAAAAAGAAAGATCAATGAAAGAATGGAAGATTCGGCTATAGAGAAATAGTGGACTCAATATTCGGCTATGGTGAAAAATATTAGAGGGAAGGTGATGTTTGAAAGATTTTTCAAAAAGAAAAGAAGAAGAAGAACTAGAAAATATGATGGATTAGTTTCGGTTTTCAAGGATGATGAATGATCAAAGAAATGGTCTCCAAGTTTGTATGCATTCGGCAAAAAGAAAGAAAAGAAATGGAATATGCCTCTTCAAGGTTGCATGGATTCAGCAATGAGAAGAAAAGAAGTTTAGGAAGAAAAGAAAAAATGATGCCAAAGTTGTCAATAAAGAATTGGCCAAAACAACCAAAATTTTACCTATTGCAATTGACCAAATTCGGCTAGGAGAGGGAGTTTTGAGAGAAAAATGCAATTGATGGTATTGTTATTTTGACCCAAAACTAACACTTTTGTTTTTACCAAAACATCAAGCATCAAATTTGCTATCATCCTATCTCCAAGCCGTTCACATTCATCCCCCCTAGGATAAGAGTTTGGCCACCCAAACTTTCCAAAACACCATCCACAAAATAAGCCCATTGTCCCCCTTACTTACTTATTTCTCTTGATTCCTTTCCCCAACTTCAACCTTGCCTTTTTCTTTTAGCCACCTTACCAAAAATAATGAATTCAACCTTGCCATGAATGCCTCTTGGCCGACACTTAAGGAAAGGGTGCAAAAATATAAGTCGAAATTTGCACACAAAGTGATTCGAACCTCTTCCCTCAAGGTACTATATGTGGCGCCATAACCACTTTGCCATAAGCTCATTTTATGCTAGCTATTTACTCAATTATTTCCATATGCTTTAAGGTCACTTACTCCATCTCTTTAAAGTGCTAAAAGCCAAAAAATTTTACTAGGTCCAAATGAACCCCGAGCTTTCTCAGGACCTCCTTAACATACACAATTAATAATTTAACTAGCTTAATACCAAAAACAATGCAACACATAAAATTCCAAATTTTAGGATGTTACAAAATCTCCTTTGAAGTTGAAGATAAGGTGTTTTTAAAGGTCTCCTATTGGAAAATGATCATCAAGTTTGGCCAAAAAGGAAAACTGAGTCCAAGGTTTGTAGGGTCGTATGAAGTTTTGTAAAGGGTCGAAACTAATGGCGTACAGGTTGACTTTTCCTCCTAAATTGTCAAAAATCCACAATGTGTTTCATGTATCAATGTTGAGAAGGTATAGGTCCAATCCTGAGCATGTTGTATAGATAGAAGAACTTGAGGTTGAGTTGAATCTCTCTTACGAAGAAGAACTTGTTTCTATTCTGGCCAGGGAAGTGAAAGAGTTGAGAAATAAAAGAATCCCCTTGGTTAAAGTATTATGGAGGAATCATAGTACTAATGAAGCCACTTGGGAAAGGGAAAGCTTAATGAGAGATCAATACCCTCAATTGTTTAAAGGTATGAATTTCTGTAACATCCTGAAATAGGGGTTATTCGTGATTGAATTATTTTACTTGTGTTTAAATTTCTGTGATATTATTTGTGGTGTTATAAGACTTAATTAGGGGTCTTGAGTAAGCTCGGTTTAGTAGGATAATTCTTAGTATGGCTTATTTAATGAAGAGGATTAAATGAGCTTAGCACTTAAGTTAATTTAAGTGTATATTAAAGCACAAGATGAATTAGTGGCAAGTTGGTTAAAGAGCTTGAAAGGTTGCATGAGGTTAGTGGTTCGAGTAGTAGGTATAGCATTTTTAAAAGTTATTTTTGTATGTTAGCTTTAATGGACGGTCAAACATAATTATGATAGGTGGACTAATAATTTTTGGTAAGTTGAATTGTTGTTTAAGGAAAGCATGGAATAAGGGATAAGATTCCTAAGGATATGGTAAGATATCTTGAAGTTATGGTAAATTGAGGGGACAAAGGCTTGGTTTGTGGGAAATGTTTTGGAAACAAATTCATGGCCTTTATGCCATGAACTTGGACGACAAAGTGGCTAAAGGGGGAGCCAAATTTTACCTTAGTTTGGCTAGGATTGAAGTCTTTTCTTTTGGTCATTTCTTTCATTTGGTGCAAAAGTTGCAAAACATTTTCTCTCAAACACTTTTCTTTTTGGTCGAATTCTACATTGTGGTAAGCCTAAACTCTTTTGACCATTTGGTCATTTTTGATCATTTACTATTTTCTCCTTTTCATTCTCTCAAAAACCGAAACTTGCATTAACCTTTTTGTTCTCCCATTTGTTTTGCTTAAACATCAAAAACCTCCTATACACTCTTCTTTGCCGAAATTATATTTCTCTTCCCATTATTTTCTTTTTTGTCCTATAGCCGAATATACCTCTTTGTTGTGCCGAAAATATTCTTCTTCTATCTTGAATCTCTTAGGCCGAATATTGAAGGTAACATAGTTTTCTTTGGGACTTCTCTAGCAATCGGTTTTTGGTAAGGTGGTAAGGGTTTATTTCAAAGGATTATTCTTTTAAGTTTCGTTTAAGCCGAAGGCTAATAAACCTTAATGATGATGGTTGATTGTAGGGAAGTGAGGCCGATTCTTTTAGGAGTGTGTTGGATAGTGTTCAAGGCTTTTGGGGACAAGGAAAGTTTGTGTGGCCGATTTGTCTAATCGGGATTTAAGGCTTTCGTTAAATCTGTGTGTGTGTACATACACATCTTATAACTTTTAATATGCTAAGTGTTATATTATGCCTAATCGATTTATGTAGACATGGATGTAATATCATCATGGTATTAACAAGGATTGGGTAAGTCTTTGTGACTATGAGATTACTATTTGATGCTTTTGGGAAGCATGACACATTTGGTATGTGTATTATTGGACATATGGCAATGATAAATTTATTAATGTTGTTAAAATAAACCTTTTGCATGATTTGAGTAAATATACATAATTGTTTGATATGGGTTGATGAGTGGAGGGGCAGTGATATTCGTGTCGACGGACACCGGTGTTTTGGTAACACATCGTGACTACGGTCACCGTGAGGTTTGGTACCTCCAGAGGTTTGGCACCTCATAGCGACTTGTCCTCGTGGTTAATTCCACCGTGGGTTGGCCCCACTTTGAGATATGGGATCGTCGCGGTGATTTGGTATCACACGATGGGTTGGCCCCATCATTCGATTTGTGTCTTCGGACACCAGAGATTTGGTATCTCCAGTGATTTGGCATCACATCTGTGACTATATGTCACCAGTGTTTTGGTAACACAATTGTGTCTTTGGACACCAGTGGTTTGGCACCACCAGTGGTTTGGTACCACACGGGGTAGAAAAAGGCGTATGGATGGTTAGGTTGGGTGCATTTTAAACTTATGCATGTTAATTGGTTATAATTTGTGTATGTTGTTGCACTAAACCGGGGAAGGGTTACACATTGAGTCTTGGTGACTCACCTTCTCCTTTAATTTTTCAGTGATTCGTAGATCGCGGGTGAGGAGCCGGATGGACTCGAGGTGGCCATGCAGTGGAGACTTTTAATAAATGAATTTTGGATTTTATTTATCTTTCTTTTAGGTTTATGTTGCTTATTTGTAATAAGGCCTCCTAGTATGATTTTATTATTGCTGCGTGTTTGAATGTTTGGTTTAAACTACTTGATGATGTTAAAACGGTTGCACATGTTTTCTCAAATTAAACGCAAAATGTTTTAAAGTACCATCGGGTACATTCAAAATTTTTAAACAACTCGACTCAGCAAATATTTTAAGTTTGGTTTTTAACAAAGAAAATTTAAATTGAAAGGCATTTCGACTAATTTCAAAATCGGTTTTAAAATGGTTTTCAAAATCTTTTCTCTGTAGCAAACCAAATTTGGTCATATTGTTTGGGCCGGGTTTGGGGTGTTACAAAATTGGTATCAAAGCCCAGTTCAAAGCTCGGCTGTGGGAGCCCAAGGCCCAAAAATGTTTTGGTAGGCCTTTTTGAAAAATTTTGGTTTTAATAAGCATGGCACCGAGTCTCCAGCACCAACTCGCCCAAGTAAGTATCTCTCGACTTTTTGTATGAATTATATTCTGTAGAAGGGTAGGAAGCATGGGACGTAGATAGTGATAGTATTTTAAACTTTAGGACTAGTTTACTCCAAACAAAGACATAAGACTTTAACTACCTAATTAAAACCAACCCGTGACCAAGTCGCGAGAGTTAGGGTGTGGTAACCTTGGTGCGCATGTCTAGGATTGGATCAGGAAGAGCTTGGTACTTAAGCATCCTCGTGACTCACCTCCTCTTGGCGGGATTCCTACCAGTGCGTAGCTTCGGTTCACCCTAACCAAGAGGACTCGGTCATAGGCAAAATCCTAAATAAAACCCGAAAGGGATTAGCCATGTTTTAAGGAAAACTTCGGTTTTAAAATCATTAAATTATTTTTTTAGATGGTAGGACAAATTTATCTTCGAAAATTTTCAAAATATTCTCGGTTTACCAAAATTACCGAAATGCCCTTAGTGGCAAAAAAAAATTACGAAAATACCCTTGGTCTCTAAAATTTCCATATTACCCCAATTTTGATCAAATTTTTATTTTACAAAAGTACTCAAAAATGTTGTATTTCAAAATAATACCTTGACTTTGGAAATTTACAAAATTACCCCTGATTGACAAAATTACCAAAATACCCCTGGTTTCCAAAATTTTGCTATATCTTCAAATTGAGAATTTATCGAAAAATACTCCTCAATTTTAGAAATTTCAAAATATCTCGATTTGTTAAAGTTTTCAAATTTCTTCGGTTTATTACAAAAATACCCTTTAGGAAAAATGACGAAAATACCCTCGGGTTAGAAGCGGATGATAATGCCCAAGAAGAGTGCATAGGTATGAAAGGTATAGGGAATGGATGTATTATTCTGTAAACCAGGATAGAAGACTTAAAACCTTGTTTGATCGAAAGAATCTCTATTAAACTCTTTTCATAAAATTTCTTCGCGGATAATCAAGTGAAACATGTACTAATTCATAAAAATTTCCTAATCAGATTAAAGCGCGATAGTTAGAATGAACTTTAGAGGACGTGGTCGTCGTGGACGCGGAAGGGGTAGGATGGCCGATCGGAGAACTGTCGGGTCGGGTCAAGGATCCGAGAATGAGATATCGCCACCACCACCCCCAACCTTTGGAGTCAAGAGCGAGGATCGACGTGGTGACGCCGTGTCGGAAGCGATGCTACGGGTTCCGGAAAGGGTAGCTGGAATTGGTGGAGGTGGAGGAGCTCGGAAGTCGGTTCTCGAGAGACTTCGAGCTAACTGAGCTGAATTTTTCCGAGGTGTGTCCGGTGTAGTGCCCAATTCCGCCGAGTATTGGTGGAATCGACCAGAAAGAATCATGGATGAGATAGATTTGTCTAATGAGGAGAAAGAAAGGAGCGGTGTCGCTTCTTAAGGATGAGTCCTATCGATGGTGGCTCACGGTTCGAGATGGTGCTACGGCAAATGATCTCACTTGGGAGTATTTCAAGAATTCTTATCGGAAGAAGTATGTTGGCTCAAGCTACATTGATGCTCAAAGGAAAGCTTTTTCGGGGTTAGTACAAGGAAGTAAATCGTGTCGGAATATGAAGCGGAATTCCTAAGGTCGAGTCGTTATGCTCGGGGAATAGTGGCATCGAGCATGATCGTTGTGTTCATTTTGAAGACGGACTTAGAGACGAAGTTAAGGTCGCTGATTGCTCCACAAAGAAGAACGTGAGTTTCTTTGTCTTGGTGGAGAAGGCAAAGGTTGCCGGAAGGAATCAAGGAGTCCGCGAGGCAAAGTTATGATAGGAGCAAGTCGCAGAGAGGCTTTGGATCGTGCGGGTCGTGGTAATGTTCGAGAAAAGGTTTAGGCGAGTGGGTCAAATCAGCGGGAAGGTCCACGTTGCTAATCAGAGACCGACCAGTGTAATCATTGTGGGAAGTTCCATTGGGGAGAATGTTGGACCGGAGGGAAAGGATGTTTCGAGTGTGGTTCGTTGGATCATCGTGTGAGATCGCCCGCGTGTAAGCAAGCTAGGAATCATCGAAGGTCAAGGTCGTGCCTGGATTCGAGAAAGGAGGGACCGGCACCGCAGAGAGGTCGTGGTTATGGTAGAGGTGGCTACGGCTCTAGTGGAGGTCGCGGAGCGGTACCGGCAGAGGTATTGGCAACACGGAGGCTAGGCGGCTGGTTTGGTGTATCTTTGCGGCGTCGTGAGAAGGAGACGCACGGACGTCATAACCGGTACGTTTTTAATTTTTGGTGTTCCATATACTGCCTTGATAGATGTGGGTTCGACGCACTCTTACGTTGCTAGTAGTATAGTTGAGACCATGAGTTTAGTTCCCGAGACTGCTTCTAGGAGGATGACTGTACTTAGTCCTTTAGGTCACTCTGTAGAAGTAGATAAGCTGTATAGAGATGTACCCTAGAACTCCAAGGGGTAGTGTTTTTAGCCGATCCGATGGAACCGCTGCGTTTGAGGAGTTCGATCTGATTCTTGGGATGGACTGGTTGGTCAAGTACCAAGCAAGTTTGGATTGTGCTGCTAAGCGCATGGTTTTGAAGACGGTTGAAGGTGAAGAAGTGGTCATGATAGGTAATAGGAGAGATTATCTATCCAACGTGGTATCTGCGTTGAAAGCGATAAAGATGGTCGGGAAGGGGCGTGAGGCGTTCGTAGTTCATGTGTGTGCTTTGGAAGCTAAGGAGTCTTCTGTGAGGAATGTTCAAAGCGTAAAGGAATTTCTTGACGTATTTCTGAAGAACTTCGGGGTTGCCTCCGGATCGTGAGGTAGAATTCGGTATAGATCTCATTACCCTAACGACGCGGTGTCTATAGCTCAAGATAGGATGACACCGAAGGAATTGTTGGAATTGAAGGCTCGAGATACAAGAGTTGTTGGATCGAGGTTTCATTCGACCAAGTGTTTCACCTTGGGGAGCGCGCGGTACTTTTGTCAAGAAGAAGGATGGTGCGATGCGGATGTGTATAGACTACCGCCGATTGAATAAGTCGACGATTAAAAACAAGTATCCTTTGCCGAGGATAGATGACTTGTTTGATCATTTGAAAAGGGGCCGCGGTTTTCTCTAAGATTGATTTAAGGTGCGGATATCATCATTTGAAGGTGAAAGAGGTCGATATCCATAAGACGGCATTTTGTACTCTCGGTATGGACACTACGAGTTCTGGTGATGCCGTTTGGTTTGACTAATACACCAGCGACTTTCATGGACATGATGAATAGGGTATTTCAACGCTTTTTGGATCAGCTTTGTTGTGGTCTTTATAGATGATATTTTGGTGTATTCGAAGTCGAAAAAGAGCATGATGCGCATTTGCGAGTAGTGTTGCGATTACGAGGAAAAGCAACAGATGCGAAATTTAGTAAGTGCGACTCGGCTTAGGAGGTGACTTTCTTGGGTCACGTTGTTTTTGATCGAAGGGATTAGAGTGGATCCTCGAAAGATTGAGGCGATGTTGGATTGAAGCCGCCTAAATCGTGGCTGAAATTCGAGTTTTCTAGGTCAGCGTGGTATTACAGAAGATTTGTGGAAGGATTTTCTTTGATTGCCGCACCGATGACCAAGTTGTTGAGGAAAGGAGTTCCATTTGTGTGGACCGAGGAGCAGCAAGAAAGTTTCGACAAATTGAAGAAGATTCTCGATCAAGCTCCGCTTTGATTCAACCGAGGCGAGCAAGGAATTCACGGTTTATTGCGATGCATAACATATTGGTTTGGGATGCGATCGATGCAAGAAGGGAAGGTAGTGGCTTATGCATCTCGGCAGTTGAGACCACATGAGGCTAATTATCCGACTCATGACTTGGAGTTAGCGGTGTAGTCTTCGCTTTGAAGATATGGAGGCACTATTTGTACGGAGAGAAGTCGATAGTTTATACGGATCACAAGAGTCTTAAGTATCTCTTGACTCGGAAGGATTTGAATTTGAGGCGGCGTAGATGGATTGAGCTATTGAAGGACTACGATCGTTCGATCGAGTATCATCTGGTAAGGCTAACGTGGTGGCGCACGCGTTGAGTCGTAAGGTTGTATCGGATTTAAGATCGATGTTTGCTCTACTTAGTCCGTTCGATGATGGGAGTCTTTTGGCGTAATTGCAAGTCAAGCCGACTTGGTTAGATCAGATTAAGGAGAAGCGGTTAGAGGATGATGGTTTGAATGATCGGAGGTTGCAAGTCCGTAATGGTGGATTAGAGGATTTTAGTCACGTCCCGGTGATGGAGTTTTGTGCTTTAAAGGAAGAGCTTGTATGCCGAAGGATGTGGAGTTGAGACAAAGGATTCTTGGGACGCACATAGCACCCATATGCTATGCATCCCGGAGGTAGCAAGATGTATCGGGATTTGAGAGAGCAATTTTGGTGGCAGTGCAGAACGGAAGTAATGGCGAGTTCGTGGGTAAGTGTCCGACGTGTCAACAAGTCAAGGTGAACATCGGTTGCCATCCGGTTTACTTCACCCGATGAAGATTCCTCAAGTGGAAGTGGGAGAGGATCACCATGGACTTTGTCGGTGGATTACCTCTTACGCCTAGCAAGAAGAATTCGGTTTGGGTGATTGTGGATCGTCGACTAAATCAGCGCATTTCATACTGTAAGGGTAGATTATTCGCCAGAGGTTAGCTAAGTTATATGTAGCCGAGATAGTGAGATTGCATGGTGTGCCAAGATCGATTATCTCGGATAGGGATCCGAGGTTTACATCGAGGTTTTGGAGAGCGTTGCATCAAGCTTTGGGTACGAGATCGGACTTCAGCACAGCTTTTCATCCGCAATCCGACGGACAATCGGAGAGAGTGATTCAGATCTTAGAAGATATGCTTAGAGGTTGCGCTCGGATTTGATGGCGGTTGGGAGGAGTATCTACTGTTGGCGGAATTCGCTTATAACAATAGTTATCAAGCGAGTATCCAAATGGCTCAATATGAAGCACTGTATGGACGGAAGTGCCGTACTCCTACGTGTTGGACGGAATTGGGTGAACGTCAGGTTTTGGGTCCAGAGTTGGTGACTAAAACTGAAGATAAAGTTAAGGTAATTTGGGCTCGTCTCAAGGAAGCGTCGGATAGGCAGAAGTCTTACGCCGATCTCAAGCGCAAGGAAATGGTATTCGAGGTAGGAGATAAAGTCTTTCTGAAGGTGTCGCCTTGGAAAAAGGTGTTGCGCTTTGGGCAAAAAGGGAAATTAAGTCCAAGGTTCATCGGCCCGTATACTGTGTTGAAGCGAGTAGGACCGGTAGCTTATCAGCTCGAATTGCCAGCAGAGTTGAGTCAGATTCACGATGTCTTCCATGTGTCGATGCTTAGACGGTATAGGTCGGATCCATCGCACGTCGTGCGAGAGCAGATTGAGGTTAACTCCGACTTATCGTTCGAGGAGGAACCGATTCGAGATCTTAGATCGTGATGTTAAGGTTCTGCGTAGAAAGTCGGTACCTTTGGTGAAAGTGCTATGGCGAAACCATGGTACGGAGGAAGTGACGTGGGAACCCGAGGATGTAATACGCAAGCAATACCCCCCATCTCTTACGATCGGGTAATTTTGAGGACGAAATTATTTTAAGGGGGTAGAAGCGTAACATCCACGAAATAGGGGTTATTCGTGATTGAATTATTTTGCTTGTGTTTAAATTTCGTGATATTATTTGTGGTGTTATAAGACTTAATTAGGGGTCTTGAGTAAGCTCGGTTTAGTAGGATAATTCTTAGTATGGCTTATTTAATGAAGAGGATTAAATGAGCTTAGCACTTAAGTTAATTTAAGTGTATATTAAAGCACAAGATGAATTAGTGGCAAGTTGGTTAAAGAGCTTGAAAGGTTGCATGAGGTTAGTGGTTGAGTAGTAGGTATAGCATTTTAAAAGTTATTTTTGTATGTTAGCTTTAATGGACGGTCAAACATAATTATGATAGGTGGACTAATAATTTTTGGTAAGTTGAATTGTTGTTTAAGGAAAGCATGGAATAAGGGATAAGATTCCTAAGGATATGGTAAGATATCTTGAAGTTATGGTAAATTGAGGGGACAAAGGCTTGGTTTGTGGGAAATGTTTTGAAACAAATTCATGGCCTTTATGCCATGAACTTGGACGGCAAAGTGGCTAAAGGGGAGCTAGAAATTTTACCTTAGTTTGGCTAGGATTGAAGTCTTTTCTTTTGGTCATTTCTTTCATTTGGTGCAAAAGTTGCAAAACATTTTCTCTCAAACACTTTTATTTTTGGCCGAATTCTACATTGTGGTAAGCCTAAACTCTTTTGATCATTTGGTAATTTTTGATCATTTGCTATTTTCTCCTTTTCATTCTCTCAAAAATCGAAACTTGCATTAACCTTTTTGTTCTCCCATTTGTTTAGCTTAAACATCAAAAACCTCCTATACATCTTCTTTGCCGAAATTATATTTCTCTTCCCATTATTTTCTTTTTTGTCCTATAGCCGAATATACCTCTTTGTTGTGCCGAAAATATTCTTCTTCTATCTTGAATCTCTTAGGCCGAATATTGAAGGTAACATAGTTTTCTTTGGGACTTCTCTAGCAATCGGTTTTTGGTAAGGTGGTAAGGGTTTATTTCAAAGGATTATTCTTTTAAGTTTCGTTTAAGCCAGAAGGCTAATAAACCTTAATGATGATGGTTGATTGTAGGGAAGTGAGGCCGATTCTTTTAGGAGTGTGTTGGATAGTGTTCGAAGGCTTTTGGGGACAAGGAAAGTTTGTGTGGCCGATTTGTCTAATCGGGATTTAAGGCTTTCGTTAAATACAGTGGTGTGTGTACATACACATCTTATAACTTTTAATATGCTAAGTGTTATATTATGCCTAATCGATTTATGTAGACATGGATGTAATATCATCATGGTATTAACAAGGATTGGGTAAGTCTTTGTGACTATGAGATTACTATTTGATGCTTTTGGGAAGCATGACACATTTGGTATGTGTATTATTGGACATATGGCAATGATAAATTTATTAATGTTGTTAAAATAAACCTTTTTGCATGATTTCAATAAATATACATAATTGTTTGATATGGGTTGATGAGTGGAGAGGGGCAGTGATATTCGTGTCGCAGCGGACACCAGTGTTTTGGTAACACATCGTGACTACGGTCACCAGAGGTTTGGTACCTCGGAGGTTTGGCACCTCATAGCGACTTGTCCCCGTGGTTAATTCCACCATGGGTTGGCCCCACTTTGAGATATGGGATCGTCGCGGTGATTTGGTATCACACACGATGGGTTGGCCCCATCATTCGATTTGTGTCTTCGGACACCGAGATTTTGGCATCTCCGGTGATTTGGCATCACATCGTGACTATATGTCACCAGTGTTTTGGTAACACGATTGTGTCTTTGGACACAGTGGTTTGGCACCACCAGTGGTTTGGTACCACGGGGTAGAAAAAGGCGTATGGATGGTTAGGTTGGGTGTATTTTAAACTTATGCATGTTAATTGGTTATAATTTGTGTATGTTGTTGCACTAAACCGGGAAGGGTTACACATTGAGTCTTGGTGACTCACCTTCTCCTTTAATTTTTCAGGTGATTCGTAGATCGCGGGTGAGGAGCCGGATGGACTCGAGGTGGCCATGCGGTGGAGACTTTTAATAAATGAATTTTGGATTTTATTTATCTTTCTTTTAGGTTTATGTTGCTTATTTGTAATAAGGCCTCCTAGTATGATTTTATTATTGCTGCGTGTTTGAATGTTTGGTTTAAACTACTTGATGATGTTAAAGCGGTTGCACATGTTTTCTCAAATTAAGCATAAAATGTTTTAAAGTACCATCGGGTACATTCGAAATTTTTAAACAACTCGACTCAAGCAAATATTTTAAGTTTGGTTTTTAACAAAGAAAATTTAAATTGAAAGGCATTTCGACTAATTTCAAAATCGGTTTTAAAATGGTTTTCAAAATCTTTTCTCTGTAGCAAACCAAATTCGGTCATATTGTTTGGGCCGGGTTTGGGGTGTTACAATTTCGAGGGGGAAATTTCTTAAGTAGGGGAAAATTGTGACACCTCGTCTGGCGAAGCCTTAACATTTGATCATTTTATTATTGAATATACTATATTTAGAGTGATTTTTGAGTGGGTAAGGCTTTGTATTCAACTAAGTATATGAATTCTTTAAATGCACCTTTGGGCGAAGTCTGTGCTAGGCAAGCTTGGTGGTTGGGTGAACTCTTCGGAAGAATATATGCCACCCCAGTTGATAGATGAATAAGTTAAGTCCTTAGTGTGATAAGATTTATATATTGTATTATTATTTTATTATTCTAGTTGAACAATTCGGTTAGGCAAATGAGAATTGGTTAGAATAGAACTAAGTTACAGTAGTTGATATGACCCGTATTTATGAGGAAAGAGAAAATGCTTAGTCACAAGAAATGAGGGGATTAATGGGAAATTCAAACTTATCCAATAAGTTTACCTTCCATTTATTTTTGAATAAATTTGGTGAAGACTTCCTGAGCAAGCATTGCATTACTCTTGCACTCTTCTTTCCGTTTCAAAACTTTCTTTGCACCTTCTTCTTTCAGAAAACCTTAAAATTGAGACTTGTTTGAAGATTTGGGTTTGTTGTACTCAACCAACTCCTTCATTGTTTAGCACGCTGGTAAATATCGATGAATTTGAGTTGTTTTTAGGGTTATTTACATGACTTTAGGGTTGTATGATTTGGAGTCAGTTTAGATAGTAAGGAAGGAAACTTCTCGATTATCGATTTTCTATTGATGTTCTTGTAAGCTTGTTTAGTTTTCTAGTGTAAAGTCTAATAAGTTTAAATATCTATATTATAGCTCAATACCCTCCTGAAGGTGCTAATGATAAGGGAAAAGGTCCTATTGTCTGAACTTGTTGAACTTTAGGTGAGTTCCTTCTTACTCCTATGTATGTGAAATGTCTATGTTTATGTTTTCGTAAGGTAAGTGTTTGTATTTTGAAAAGGTGTTGTGTTCGCATATGAGTGGTGAATGTATGGTGTTACTAGTTTGGTTTGGTTTTTTTTTTATAAATGGAGTAAGAACGTTTCTTTATGGTTAGGCCATGACCCTCCTTCTTCAAATAAGAGCCACATGGATGGAAAAATGGAAATGAATTCATGGCGTTACCTTTAATGAAATGAGCATTGAACCAGAAAATCATGATAAATGAAAAAGACCGTGTAGCCGTTGGTTAGGCAAGAATCATTGCAAACCGGATTGACAAATCATGACAAATGAATGAAATGAATAATATGACTTGGTCATGGACTTGGGCATGGCTAACGTGAAGAAGGTTGTCTACATGTTTGCATGGGCGTAGTATATACGCCAAAGAAATAGTGTCTAACGTATAGTCTAGTTGTGTTTGGTGTTTGCCAACTAGTGAACTGTATGACTTGTTGAGTTGGAAAGGTTCATTTGAATTACATGTGTTTACTGAAATGTTTGCTCTAGAACTCACTAAGTTCTTTGAACTTAATTATCTTTCCTTCTTAGGCCGACTAACGATGCAAAGTATCTGAATACTACACCAGAGGACTAGTGTCGCCGTGAAACTTTTAATATTCTGTATTATGCATGGCTTGGGGGTGGCGTCGAAATGTTTTATTTTGAAGATTGATCTATGTATTTAAAATTATGCTTAAGAATTATAACCCCTAAGAAACTTTCAGTGAAATTTATATGTTTTGAAAGTGCCTAATCTTATTATCTTGGAATGACAAATGTTTTATAATTCATATTCACTTAAATTTTACCTTCATGAGGTCTATGCCAGTCATGATTTTAAAGAAAATGATATTAAGGCAGTGACGCAACACTCCTAGATCTCCTTAAGGATTGGGTTTTAAGTGTTAGAAAGATCCTTCATCTCAAACTTAAAGTTAAGTAGGGTTTTACATCGTTCAATTTTAGATGGATCCTTAGTCGCAATTAACATATTATCAACATAAAGCAACAAGTACATAAACGATTCATCATCAAGATGATGCAAGTATACACAACTATTATACTTACTTCGTACAAAATCGATGCTTGTTATGAAGGAATCAAACTTATTGTACCATTACTAAGGAGACTACTTTAAGCCGTATAAAGATTTCTATAGAAGGCAAACATGGTGTTTCTTGCCTTCAATCTTGAAGTCTTCAGGTTTTTGCATATAAATATCCTTGTCGAAACCATTTTTATAAGGGTTATAAAAACGGGGATCGACTTTAAAAAACGGAAACAGGAGTCACCACCAATCCCTTTTTACTTAGGTGTGATTGGATCACCTCATAAAATGTTTTATTTCAAAACACTGATTTTTGGTCCACAAAATACCAGAAAATAGGTGCGGGAGTCGGTTACGTACGAGGAAGGGTTAGCACCCTCGTAACGCCCAAAATTTGGTACCTAATTGATAATTCCATGTCCTGATATCAAAATTTTGAAGAATTTTAAAATATGATCCTTTTATTTCAAAGAAAGCCAAGATTTACCTATCTCAAAGAAATAAAATGCTATACCCAGTAAGTTAGGATATAACATCTCATGACTTCGAAACTAGGCTCGTCTTTATTTTATAAAAAAATTCCTACATCAAGACACAAAACATCATATCCAGTAAGTTAGGATACAACGTTTTGAATTCCCAATAATAGGTTTTGTAACACCCCAAACCCGGCCTAGAAGTTAGGCCCGAATTTGGCGTGCCACATTGAAGTGTTTTTCGAAAACCATGCTTTTATTAAAAACCCTTCTTGAAATAAAAAAAAAACTAAAGTCTCAGTTTGCGTTTGTTTATCTTTTTAATCGTCATTTATTATTAAAAAAAATAGAACGTTATTACCATTAAAACCTTATTTGCTGCGGAAGCTTAATTTAAAACCATTGATTTATGAAAATGTGGTATTTAAAAAGACTGAGTTGCGGAAACGTAGCGTTTCAAAAATAGTTATCGTTTTTAGAAAATCGCGTTCTACTTCTAGCAGATTTAAATCGTAGTAAGCTGGAAATACCAAATTAAAACCCAGAAATTGAGAAAGACCTTATTACAACCCAATAGGAAAACGGTTTAAATAGAGTAAAATAAATTACTAAAATTCAAAGCTGCTCGCAGTGTGGCCACCTCCGAGTCCTCCAGTACGTCGAACCGCCTACTGAGGATTACCTGAAACATTTAATAAAAGAGGGTGAGTTTACTTAAAACTCGGTGTGTACAACCCTCATCAAGAAGAACATGAATCTCAACAATCCGGCCGAAGCCCATTTCAAGAATCTGGTGGCAATTAGGCCTTAGCCCAGAAAAGCCTCAGTTGGGCCTTAACCCATATCAAATGTCACATATCATATTTATCTGGGCCTAAGCCCATCTCAATATTAAAATCCATAAATGCAATGTATTAATGCCCATACCAACCCTCGCACTGCGTCTCTGTCCAACCCCCGCACTCTGTGGGAATTTAATCGACCCACCCATCCCTACACTCCTTATGTAGCACCGGCTGCGGCACTACCTTATCGTTGCAGCATGGCTGCTCGGTGACTAAAAAGCCTTCGGTGGATCCAAATTCGTCAAGCGACCATGCGATCCTATTAGCACTTCCTCCGTAATAATAATCCCATCCCCATGCAACAAAATAACACATGAATGCAACATAAAATAATAACCATACCATAACAATCATAAATCGCATACAAGAATAACCATATAACATGTAGGGGCGTTATCGACATTTTGCCCTTCAGGGGCGTAACGGTCATTTTACCCATCGAGGGTATTTCAGTAATTTTGCATTTAACGGCCTTTCCAAAGGCCTACTGTCGCCTCAAGCGACACGGAACCCTTTTTGGGTCTCTACGGAGCTATTGGGCCAAAAATCCATTTTAGGCCCAAACGGGCCCACACGCTCGTGTGGCCCATTTCGCACGATTTCGGTCTCAGATTTCTAGATTTGGCATTCGGAGTTATCACTCGGCTGCATTTTCTAACAGCTTTAGCCCAAGTGGAAATTTGGATAGCCCCGCAGGCCCATTTGGCCCGCTCCGCCCGGTTAGGCACGCATTACGCCTCGATATCGCGAGTGCTCGTGACACTCTCCACGACTTAACGCCACGATTCGCAACTTCGTTTCACCACTACGAGCGCCATGACGCTCGAGTGGTCACGATTGCCGACTTTTCGCTTTTCGGCTTTTGTCGATCTGATTGGAATGGTGTGAGTACACACGACACGATTTGCGACACTCGGCACTATTTCCAGAATACCTGAGATCCATAATGACTAACGGTTAGGCTTAATAAAATATCTTCTAACATTGGAAAAGATCAAGACTTCGGCCTTAATCCCACTTACCAACCAACCTTCGAAACCCAAGACTAGCAAAGCAATAAGGGGTATGCTAGCACTCCAACAGATTCGGCCTCAGATCAGAGATGAGTCGTATGAGAAGAAGAGGTTCGGCCTTGCAAGAAGAAAGGATTCGGCTTAAGAGAGAATAGAAAAGAAAGAACCGATAGAAAAAAATGAAAGAAACGATATTACCTTGTGCTCACAACAGTGCCGAATAGCCAAGCCAGATTCGGCAGACATAAGTCCCTCACGCTTCAGGCTACTCGACTTCGGCTAACAGCAAGGAATAAAGAAACCAATTCCAATTGGAGAGGAGGGAAAGATTCGACCTATGGAGAAGAGAGTGTAGAACAAAAAAGAAATACGGAAAATGAGAGAAAAGATGAGTAGGGGAGGGTTCGACTATTAGTAAAGAGTAGTAGAGAATAACCTCAAATTCAGAGAAGAGAGGGAGTAGATGAATTCGGCTATTGGTTTTTTTGGCAATTACCAATGAAAGAGAAAAATACTTGAAATGAAAAGAGAAGGAGTCCCTATAATGGTTAAGGTTTCGGCAAGAAAAGAGGCAACAAAATACCCGAAATGCTTCAGTAGCAAAAATCGAGAATGTAAAAGAAAAACCTAAGAACCACTAGTGAATTTCGGCACACACACCAAGAGGTTTCGATTTTCTCTCTTTGCTACCTACTAAATGCCAAATTTCCTACCTTACTCTCCCCTCTAGCCGAAATTCTCACCCCCCATGCACTTCCCATTATCGGCCAAACTCCTCCACTCCACCATATCCCATGATTCCCTCCTTAACTTCCTCTCCACATTACTCACCACCTTCTATTTGAAATATTTGACCAATTCAAACTCCTCCAACTGCCATCTCTACTAAAAGAACCAAAAACCAAAAATTTTCCAAAGCTCAACCTCGAACCCAGGCCTCTATAGGTAATCGTTGATTTCAGAGTTTTAAATTTATAAAAAGAGTGATCGAACCTGTAAACTAACTATGACAACGATTTGAGGCAAGCGCACCTATCGAACAGTAGTATAGCTTAGGCAAGACCGGATTGTCGAAACCAAAGGAACCAAAAGTACTAATACTAACTTTCTTTTTATTATCTAGCCTAAAATAAGAGAAGTTGTTATTTAATCTATATTTAACTAACTACTAAGCTAAAGACGCAAAGACAAAAAGAATGAATTGGGGAAATACTGTTGGAAAAACTCAGTTGATTAAGACGATACCCTTAGGAAGAATCCACCTAGGCTTCACTTGTTATCTAACTCTGAACCAGACGATTTATTCACTTGACTTGATCCGTAAGAGTCCCTAATGTATATTAAACCCTCTCTCGAAGCGAATAACGTCTAACCCTAGGTTGATTAATTGAAATCTCTTTCTAATTAAAACCCCTAGAATTGCATTAACTCGATCTATGGACTCCCATATTAGGTTTCACCCTAATTCGACAAAATCTCGTCACCCTATCTCTAGGCCCGCGATCAACTCCGCTTAATTATGCTAGATCTACTCTTAAGCAGGGACTTTTGCTCCTCCACCTAAGCACAGCAAACTTGAATCAATATCCCGGAAATATTAACACAAGATTTAAGAACACATAATTAAGAACAATTCAAGTATTTATCATATAGTTCAGCAAACGATAACAAGATTTATCTAAGTTTCATCCCCTTCAGGTATCTGAAGGGTTTAGTTCATAACAATAAAAGAAAACATCTCAGAAGAAAAGATAAAACAAAACATAAGAAATCCCTAAAACCCCCTGAAATAATTGAAGGAGAGATCCGCCGTCATGAGTAGAATTTCAGCTTCTTAAGATGGATCAATCGGCTATCTTTGAGTGTTTCCCACAAATCTGACCTTTTCGGCTCGGCTCCTTGGCCTAGCTCACCGCCCCCTTCTAGGTTATACTTAGGGTGTTTATATAGGCTTCTGAAATAGGTTTCTTTGCCCCTATGTATCCTTTTCCGAGTGAAATTGCTCTTCTCCACGATAGGGACACGGCCATGGCACACGCCCGTATGAATCGCCTTTAGGCCGTGTTCGGACTTTTAATGAGGTGACACGCCCGTGTAAATCATGATCAAGCCGTTTTCTAGTCTATCAAGGAGACACAGCCGTGTTGGCTCAAGTCCAGGCCGTGTCGATTTTCACTTTGGCCCAATTTAGTCCATTTTGAGCCCGTTCTCGTTCTTTTCATCCTCCGGTGCTTTTCTGAGTATAAAACATGAAAAGGAAGGATTAAGCACACCTTTTTACATAAATTAAGAAATAAATCACCCAAAAGTATGCTAAATGTGGGATTAAAATATGTTACTTTTACGGTTTATCACATACCCCCACACTTAAGCTTTTGCTTGTCCTCAAGCAAAATTCTCAACTTACAATTAAAATGAACTTTCCATGATTCGATATTCCTATCAACAATGTCTCATCATAATTCATAGATAATTTATACATGGATAATTTAACTCAAAGAGTCCTAAAGATTCAAACAATATAAGGCATACATTTGTAGCAGAAAACATAGGTGTTTCCCCTCATCTAAATAATTACCTCTGATCCAAAACCTACAAGGATTGACATCCTCACAAAAGATTCACTCAAATCACTCGAAGTGTTTAAGGTTCAAAATTAAGCACTCAAATGTCAAACCTGAAAAGTTAATCCCATAGGCTTGCATAAAAATCAAATCTCCACCACTGTAATATGAGATGATACATAAATCAAAAGGTCTTTAACATGGTTGTAACGGGGCTTGGGTTAAGGTGTGGATAAAGGCTGAATTAGAGGGTTAGAATCGAGATCGAATTGACAAATTACCTAACTAGAAAAAATTAACTGATAAATAATTACATCAATTGAAAACTTGTACTAATAATACTCTAATACGAGCTTCTTCTTCAGTAATTGGAATTTAAACGTATAAGCTCGCTTAATCACAAAACTAATAATGAATACACTTCGATTTTTTTTTAAAGATCAAATAATAATAAAGAACTTTAACAACTGAAATAAAGAACATAGTTAGGCAACTGATCAAATCAAATCTCGACAAAAAAGGGTAGTCAAGAAGAATGGTGATAACAAATACAAAGGGTTTTGGGTTAATGTTAGTGGGTGAGTCAATAAAAAGGGTTGTTAGGATCAAAGGGGTTCACTAAGGGTTAATTATGAAGGTAGGTTTTTTAGGGAGTAAGTGGGTTAAATCCTAGGTGCCTTTATCATTTCTGTATATCAAATCAAAGATGTGGTCTCAACATGTATAATCGAGGCAAGTTCTAGAATAACAGTTCAATGTTGACACACTCATAATAAAAAAGTGAGCATGAAAAAGGATATATACTCTTATAAGGCTCAAAATCTCACAAAAATTATGGGTATTTTGATATCAACCTCGTAAATTTCAAATTTCAAAGTAATATTCAAATTCAAGTTAACAACCTAAAAAAAAATTTAATTCTGAAAAATACACTTATCATGCTTGATTCTCTAGTATCTTAGAATTTAATTATCAATGCATAATTATCAATGACTTAATCTAAAACATATCAATAAAGATCATAAATCATGGAAATTTCATTCTAATGATAATATGAGAAATTTACTTTAAGACAAGGCATAATTCAGGGATTTGAGAATAATGCAAAAATTTGGCACCTAATTTCGTGAATTTGAGAATAATGAAAAAGTTAGGCACCTTTTTAGGTTGTTCACCCCCCCACACTTAAGATGTACATTGCCCTCAATGTACAAAGATATATATATATAGACAATTAAGTATAAATTCAAAAGATATGGAGAGAAGTGAAACTCCCTGAACTATGGATGAAATCCTTGCGTTGGAGGTGAAATATAAGTTGGAGGGGTCGTTCTTAATGACGATCCTGCACTAGATGAAGAAATTGGGTAGCTCATGGAGGATTAGCTAGGATACAATAATAATAATTAAAACTGTACTAATTAAATAATTAAAGAAAAGCAAGCTAAAGTGAAGAAAAATAAAAAAGTGAACTAAAATTAAAAGAAAAGATAAATGGACCGTAGAGTCCTTATTGTTGGGTGTGATTTCTAAGACTGTGGATATGGTGGTGGTCGTGGTGTGATTCCCAAGCAGCCTGAAGAACCTAAAACCAAGAAACTAAAATAAAATAAGTTAAATTAAGCAGAAGAGAAGTAAAGATAAGGAAATTGAAGCAAAAGAGAAAAATGAAATAAAAACTAAATGGCCTCAAATATCCTTGGCTTGTCGAATGATTGAAGCGGCCAGCATGAACTTATATATATCGGTCTCCCTCTGGGAGACTATGCTTGATTCCTTCCGCTTCTTCGGCATTTGGTGTAGCTCAAGGGTTTTGGGAATGTATTGGAGAAGAAAAGTAGGGAGAGGGTTGAGAAAGAAAAGAAAACTAAATGGGCTGAATGGGTGAGAAGAGGGAGAGGTGGGTGGTTTAAATAGAATTCTCAAGTCAGGTACATTCCCACGCCCGTGAACCACGGGCGTGTTGATTCACACGGCTGCCTTGCATGGCCGTGTTATGCATCGTATCGTTTCTCCCACGCCCATGTTCTGGATACCACGCCCATGTGTAAACTACCAGTGTCGACCACGGCCGCATCGCACGGCCGTGTTGAGCGTCGTTCATGTCTCCCACGCTCATTTTACAGATTGCCACGCCCGTTGGTGATAAGTCAGTGTCGTCCAGGGCTACGTCGCACGACCGTGGCATTTTTTCAGTGCCCGTGGGGTGGTGGTTGGAGTCCGTGACTTGAAGATTTGATTCTTTTCGACTTGTACCTCTTCCGCCATTGTCGAGATGGAGATTTTGTACCTCCACACGGCCACGCCACGCCGTGTGCAAGGCGTGTGGCCTCTGGATTCTGAATTTTTGGTTAGTTTATAGTTAGGTACTATAAATAAAGGATAAAATAGAATAAATAAGACAAAATAAAAATGTAAAAGTTAATGGGGTTAGTACTCGGGTTGCCTCCCGAGAAGCGCTCGTTTAAAGTCTTAAGCTAGACTTACCTCTCGTTTGCATCATCATAGTGGTTTGAGGAGTTGAAAGTCCTTCCTCATGCTATCGGTTTCATTATCATGATAGAGTTTTAGTCGAGATGCATTTATATTGAAAGAACCAAAAATGGGATTACTTACCCCGACTGTTCCGTATGGGAAAAAACTGGTTACCCTAAAATGGATTTCTTTGTTTGTGTTAGGGTCAGGAGGAGATATTCGCGGGTCTGCTTTATCTAATAATACTTGATCTCCGATTTTGAATTTGTTTGTTTCGCGGAATGGCTCTGGTTCAGCTTTGTGTATCCCTATTTTTTTCCTTGAAATGCGTCTTCCACTCATCTAGATCATCGATCTGAATCCTTCGTTCCTCATGCGTTATTTCTTTGTTGGCACAGGGTATAGGTTCGGGTTCAATTGTATTCTTTCCTGGTGTTTCCTGAAAAGAAGGGTTAACCAAATGGTTATCAATAGAATTTATTTTCTCACCTAGATTACTCGATGTTCTAGCCGAATCGAGAGCTTGGAGAGTGACTGTCTCATTACCTACACGAAGTATTAGTTCTCCTGCATCAATGTCAATTTTAGTCCTGGCAGTTGCTAAAAAGGGTCTTCCTAAAATTAAGGGAATCGAATTATCCTCATCCATGTCTAAGACAACAAAATCTACTGGGAAAACGAATTTATCAATTTTTACAAGAACATCTTCGATAATACCCCTAGAATTTCTAACAGTTTTATCAGCTAGTTGGATGCTCATCCTAGTTTGTTTGGGTTTCCCTAGACCTAGTTGTTTAAACAATTTATAAGGCATGACATTTATGCTTGCCCCTAAATCAGCTAACGCATTATCAATAGGTAAACTACCAATTAAGCATGGAATTGTGAAACTCCCTGGATCTTTTAATTTCCGTGGTAGTTTATTTTGCAAGATTGTCGAGCACATTGCGTTTAGTTCCACGTGTGATGCCTCGTCTATCCTTCGCTTGTTCGTCAAAAGCTCTTTTAAAATTTTTCTAGAATCTGGCATCTGCGAAAGGGCTTCAAGTAGCGATAAGTTAATATGTAATTTCTTTAAAAGTTTAAAAAACTTACCGAACTGTTCCTCTGTATCGTCTCTCTTCATCGCTTCGGGATAAGGAATGCGAGGTTGGTACTTTTTGATTACCGCTTTTGGCTTTTCTTGTGTTACCTCAACTTTACCTTTCTCTACCTCGTTTTCTTGTATTGGATTGGGTTCATCTAACCCTATACTATCATGAGCTGTGATAGCTTGGATTTGCTCCTTTGGGTTAATCTCAGTGTTGCTTGGTAGAAGCCCTTGCGGTCGTTCGGAAATTATCTTTGCAAGTTGTCCAACTGTCTTAGTAAGTTCCCCAACTTGACTTTCGATCCCTTTAATTGATGCCTGTTGATTCTTAAGGGTGGTTTCAGTGTCTTGGAGATGGTTATCTGTGGCTGCCATGAATTTTGTTAGCATCTCTTCAAGGTTCGGCCTCTTTTCCTGTGGATAGGGCTGATTTTGGAAATTTTGAGGAGGTTGTTGTCTTTGAATTCCTTGATTTCCTTGTCCTCCCCATGAAAAATTTGGGTGGTTTCTCCAACCTGGATTATAAGTATTACTATAAGAGTTATTATTAGGTCTGAAATTATTACCTATATAGTTCATCTATTCGCTTTCGTGTCCGGTTGGTAGGGTGGGTACTCAGATTCGCCACGTTCCACTTGCGTCGTGACCGCATTCTTTGGATGTACTGCGAAGAACACAAACTATCAAGCTTTTTATTCATCATCTTTACCTGTGTTGATAGCATAGTTACTGCGTCGAGGTTGAAAACTCCGGCTGATTTTGTTGGTTTTGTCCTTGTAACCTGCCACTGATAGTTATTCAGTGACATCTCTTCAATGAACTTGTAACATCATGGAAAGGGCCTATGCGTTTTCGGTTTAATTGTACGAAGTAACATGTTTTATGTACTAAGAATAAATTTTGAAAAATTTTGAAACACGAAAATGTATGGAAATGTTAAGTTAAAAAAATGGAAAGTGAACATTTTTTGGAAACTTGGAAATGGATGGAAATGATTTGGAAATGATTCAAAATAGGAAAGTGCACATTTCTGGAAACTTGGAAATGTAAGAAAATGTCAAGTTTACAGAGCCGAACGAAAATTTTTGGAAACTTAGAAATGACTTAGAAATGTCGAGTTTTAAAGTTTAAAAGAGGAAATTAAGGCAAGGTGGCCTTAAAAGAAAAAGTTTGTGAAATTTGACACACAAACAGCTTGGAAAAGTGGCTCAAGATGCCACTTAGGGCCTCTGAAAATGGCGCAACATGCAAGGTGTTGGGCACTGGTTCGAGTCACATGGGAAGCAAATAAAAGAAGTTTTATTTTTACTTCGTAAGCTCTCGAGGTGGACGGCACAAGCCTTCTAGAAAGGAGGAGTTTTATTCTCTTTAATATTTGATTAATAAGGTGATAAATAAGGGATTTAATTTGGATTATTTTTGATGAGATAATAAAGGATTATTCTCTAATTATTTTAAATTAAGAGATAAAGCTATCAAATAAAGAAGAGTGGTGGCCAAGTAAGGGATTCTGAGGAGTAGTTTCGGCTATAAAAGGAAGGAAATAGGGCTACTCATCAATTTTTCTTCCTCCTCCTCTCTCTGCCGAATTTTTGAGTGCTCTCCTCTCTTCTCTTCTCTTTTTCTTTTGTCAAGCCGAATCTATAGTCCACCATTGCCAAAATTCTCAAGTTTCTTTTCCTTATTTTCGTGGAAACCAAATACCCCAAGAGAACCTCTAGTCGACTTCTCCATTAAATCCCAAAAGCCGAAACTTTATCATCTAGTCATCAAGGCCGATTCTTTAAGGGGCTTTTAACAAGGGTGCTACCGATTTCTTAAAAAGGGTAAGATCCAAAGTTTGGTTTCAATTCTTTTATATTTTAAACCTATCTAAAATTTAGGGACTAATCTCTATTATGGATTTTGGCCGAGTTATGGAAGGGTGTTTTCGGGATTTAAGAAATTGTCAACTACAAGAAGGTATCTTTCGGAATTTCTAAGATCTAAGGTAAGTTATGAATACCATTCGGCCATAAGCTATATTATTATGATTTAATGTTAGATTGGATCTAACATGGGTACATAGGGATTTCGATAGCAATAAAGAAGCAAGGATCCAATTCGGGATTTAAGATTTGGAAGGTAAGAACAAAGGTAAATTTCGCCAAGGCCTATTTTAGTAGTAGATCTATTATTATGTGTTTTAAGCGTAAAACTAACCAATTCAAGGGATTTAGTGACTAGCCGATTTCAAAGGGAAAACTACGAGTTTCAGGATTTGATTAAATCATCAAATCGACACCAAGGTAAGCTTTAAGAATACAAATCCTACTAGGATTTGGTTTTCTAGCCGAATAGGCTTTGTGCTAAATAGTAAGTGATTAATCAATTGTAGGAACTTGATATCTAAGGTGAGATCGTCATTTCGGATTTCAAAGTGAAGTGGTTAAGCAAATCGTGTGTGTACCCCACACTACTTCTTAATATGTTTCATGGCCTGCTTTATTAAAATATGCGATATTAAGAATATGAAAGTGGCTAGGGTACCATGTTATGGTACTAAGTACTCAGGTACGTTTCCTACTTCTACAAAGAATATGAAAAAGGTCATTAGTAACATGAGAATATGATAAGAATGTGAACTCTGGCATAATTATGCATATCATCATTATATGGGGCATATGGGTTTGTTTGAAAGGGGAAGTGAATGTGGTGACTTAAGACCACGAACACGGTGACCTAAGACCGTGATATCTGAAAGTGGTGACCTAAGACCACAGTAATCTGAAAGTGGTGACCTAAGACCACAGTAATCTGAACGTGGTGACCTAAGACCACAAATGCGGTGACCTAAGACCGCGATATGGAGTGTAGCGGAAGGAGGGTCGACTTAGTAGTCCCCACGGTTTACAGGTTGGTACGGGGGAGTGTAGCGGATGGCTTATTAGGTTTGGGTTTGGGAATGCATCATAATTTGTATGCTATGATATGAATGCGTAACATTTGTATGCCTGATTCTATTTTGATTTAGTGTTTGTGTACACATTGAGTCTGTTTGACTCACCCGCTGGGGAATATTTTTCAGTGATGATCGGTGATGGGCCGGGACGGCAGAACTTGTGGTGGCCATGCTCAACATGAAGTTTTTATTTTATGAACTACTATTTCTATTTAAGTACTTGAATTACTTGGAAATTATTTGATGTAATAAGGCCATAAGGCCATAGTTGGATTGTTTTCCATTTATTTCTATTTATTATGATTATGAGTTTTACCTATTAAAGTTTAAGTAAAATTTTTAATATAAAGAATTGAATTCGTTTTCAACACAAGCCCAACCCAAAATAATTTTTTTCAAAATCGCACAAGTTTTCTCTAGGTAACGAAAGAATTTTGAAACAGATTTACTTGAGGAACATACCAAATCTGGGCAAATCTCGTGGGCCGGGTTTGGGGTGTTTTAGTTTGGTATCAGAGCCCAGTTTTAAAACTTTCAGCCTGTGGGCCAAGGCCCAAAACGTTTTCAAAGCGAGCCCAAATGAGTTTTTTTTTAAATATTTTATGAAACAAGCAGGTTTTCTGGCATGGCACCTAAAGTCTCCGACCCGCAGTCCACCAGGTAAGTACCCCTAACTATTTGTGTGATTATGTGTAATGAATATTAGAAGGGTAGAAAAGGAATGGAATGTAGAATAGCATGATAGGAACTTGAACCCTAGGACTAGTCTACTCAAACACAAACACATAAGACTTAAGGAACGTTAAACAAACCCATGGCTAAGTCACTATGTAACATCCTAGATTAGGGGTTATGCGTTCGTGCATAATTCATGAGTAGTAGGTTTTGGCAGTGCTTGAAAGTGAATTAAGGGTTTTTAAAATTCTAGGATGGAAGAGAGAGCTTTGGACAATTATTGGTTTTTAAGTTAAAAAGGGGGAGCTAGGCTAAGGGGGCTTTAAGAAAAGTTGTTGGGGGTTTATGGCATAAGAAATGCCTTGGTAAAGTGGCTTCCATGCGCCACTTAAGGGGCTGGATATAACGTCAACAAGGGCCTGGGTTCGAAGCACGGCAGCAGCAAGTGGTGTTTTATTTTTGGGTGTTGGCGTTAAGAAGGAAGGGGCTGAGTTAAGGAGGGTTAAAAGGATGTTGTGGGCAATGGTGGACAAGAAAGTCAGCTTGGTGGAGTGGCTTGGGGCGCCACTTGAGGGTCTTGGCAAGGGACTCAAGTTCGAATAGCATGGGAAGCACATGGGTTTTATTTTTGGCTTTGGCGTGAGACAAGGGAGCTGGGGAGTGAGGTGTTAAAAGATTTTTTGGGTGGATTATATCACAAACAGCGCTTTGGTCGAATGGCCTGGGGCGCTACCTGCAGTATGGGTTCTAGCAGGTCTCATGTTCGAGACCTATGGGCAGCAGTTTGGGTGTTTTACTTTTATTTTGATTTTGCAGCAAAATTGGAAGGCAAAGTGGGACGGCACATGGGAGCTTCAATAGATAAAGATTAAGCCGATTTGGTCTAATCCTTTTAGAATTAATTTGGAGGGTAGATTAATATTAGTTTATTTTTATTTTGTATTTTAAATTAAAGGGGTGATAATGGATAAATGGGGGTTGTTAGTTTATTGATTTTTGAATGATTGATAAGAGATAAATGAGGTGATAAATTAGTGTTTTATTTTATTTTTAATAAGTGATTAGGAGATAAAATAGGAACTTGGTGAAGGATAATTGTTGTTAAATGAAGTGATAATAGAAGATTAGTATAGATTTATTTTATATATTTTGAATATGTGTTCAAGAGTTATTATAGGAGAAGGAAGTGGAATTTGAGAGGAGGTAGGAGTGCCGAAATTGAGTAGTATAAATAGGGGTGCGAATTTAGTTTCTTTTCCCCATTAGTGCCCTTTTCCCTTGTGCAAAGCCGCTTATGTTTCATTCCTCTTTTCTATTTGTTCTTGGTCGAATCTATATCCCTTTCCCAATTCCTTTCTTTTATTTTTGTTAGCCGAATCTTCCCTTTGCCACCGTTGCCGTATTGCTCAACTCCTTCTTCTCTTCCTTTCTTTAAGAATTCTTTTAAAAGCCGAAATACTTTGGTGAACCATAGCCGAATCCTCTAGGCAGTAAACTCCCTCTACTTTTGTGTTTTCTTCTTCACCATAAAAGAGCCGACCTATTCTCATTTAGTCTTCACAAGCAACAATAGTGCCAGCGTTAAGGAGTCTTAGAAGAGCCTCTTGGATTAGACTACTCAAGGTGAGTTAATGTGGTATTCGGCCATAGGCCATTTTATAAGTTTCAGTGTGACCGATTGTGTATTATGATTTTTAGGGGCTAATCGACAAAAGTAAGCAGAGTATCGGGATTCTAGATCGTGTTAGATTCGAGTAGTTCAAAATTTCGCTAGAAAGTCAGGTGTGTGATTAACCCACCGTTTTTCGGGTTTTTGTGTTATATCTGTATGTGTTAAAATTGTGCTAACTAGTGCAGTGGAAATTGTGATATGGATACCCTCAAGGGGTATGTCGATAATACGGTAAGTACCAAACCTGATGATATGTGATTATTAGTATGAATATGTGTTATGACTATGCTTGATGAACATGCTCATGCATCATTATATTATATCATTATTTATGTTACATGTGCATGGGTGGGATATGATATGAAAGAAGGTACGGGTGTACTTCGAGTGTACGTGGTTTTGATGTTAGCCTTGAGCTACATCGTGGATTGACGTTGGATCGAGGTCACGTTGTGGATTATTTGCGATTAAGTTCGCGTGGTTTGATGAGTAGCTATGTGCCTCATCGTGGTTGATATCGGCTATGTGCCATATCGTGGTTGATGAGTGACTATGTGTCCCATCGTGGTTTTGGTGTTAGCTACGGCTACATCGTGGATTGGCGCTGGCCCGAGGTCGCGTTATGGATTATTGTGCTTAATTGCACGTGGGACAGTGATGATTGCCTTTGGAGTAAAAAGGAGAGGGTGATTTGATAATCCTCGTGTGTGGTAATTTGGATACGGGGTGTGTAGAGGATGGACCCTAGGTTTGGGTTGGGTGCATTTTGCATAATTGTATATGATGTGTAGATTAATGTGATATGAGTATTTAATGTGGAAGTGGGCCAAGCCCAGTTGATATGTGGATCAGTGTGGAAATGGGCTAAGCCCAGTATGTGGAAATTTTGTGGTTAACTACCCTATTATATGAATGTGATATGAATATGGGCCAAGCCCAGGATGTGGTAGTATGTGAATATGATACTTGATATCTGATATATGGGTTAATATGGGGTTAACATGTGGGTGGAATTCAGTGGTTTAATTACACACTGAGTCCGTGTGACTCACCCAAATATTTTATCAAACATCGCAGGTGATATGATGATCGGACCGGGTTGGAGTGGATACGAGGTGGCCCATGCAGAAGATAATCTAATTAATTAAGTATTTATAGTTTCAGTATTTTGATTAAGTCTTTATTGTATTAAGGCCCATTAAAGTGTTTAAGGTTGTTTAAGTATTTTTCATTAAGTTTAATTATTATATTTATTATGGATTGACAATTTAAATATTAATTGCAAATGATTTTATTTTCTTGAGTGTGTATAATAAAGTTTTGAATCCGGTGTTTTCATAATAATTTAATTTTTACCTAGAATATTTTAAGTCACGAAAATGTTTTATTAAAGGAAACAAATTTTTAACGATTTTTACTCTTAAGTAAGAATATTTTCGAACGTGTTCCGCAGTGGCATTTCAAATTCGGTCGTAGTGAATGGGCCGGGTTTGGGGTGTTACACACTAAGTTAGGGTGTGGTAACCCCTGTGTGCATGTCTAGGATTGGATCCGGAAGAGCCTGGTATTTAAGCAGTCCTAGTGACTCACCTCCTCTTCGCAGGAATCCTACCTGGTGCGTAGCTTCGGTTCACCCTAACACAGAGGGCTCAGTAGGTGTGGCAACTTCTGTGCGCATGTCTAGGAATGGTTTCGGTGGGAGCTTGGTATTTAAGCAGTCCGCGTGACTCACCTCCTCTCCACTCGAATCTTTCCTGGTGCGTAGCTTTGGTTCACCCTGACCAAGAGGACTCGGTCATAGGCTAAACATAATAACTAAAACCCGAAAGGGAATTAGCCGTGTTTTTATAAAAACAACAAAACCCTAGTTTTAGAACTCTTAAAACTTTCTTCTAAATTCATGAAAACCATCTTTACAAAATTTTCCAAAAGATTTTCGATTTATACAAAAATGCCCCTAGTGGTAAAATCACCAAAATACCCCCGAGGTCTAAAATCACCGAAATACCCCTGGATTTCAAAATTTTTCAAAATACCCCGGAAATTTAAAAATACCAAAATACTTTATGACAAAATCACCAAGGAACTTTTTCCTTTTGAAAAATTACGAAAATACCCCTGTAGGACAGAATTACGAAAATACCCCTGGGTAGTGGAAGAAAAAAAACAATAACAATGAAAACTACAACCTTTCTCTGAATGAACGAGAGTTCATGATTGTTTGATGGATGTATGGATGAATGAATGGAAAGACTGTGTGCATACGAAAGAACCACTCCTAAAACTCTTTTCATAAAATTTCTTCGCGGGTAATCAAGTGAAACAAAGACTAATTCATAAAACTTCTTAATCAGATCACGACGTTAGAAATGAGCTCTAGAGGACGTGGTCGTCGTGGACGAGGTAGAGGAAGGATGACGGTGTCAGAACCCGTTAGATCGGGTCAAGGGTCTGACAATGAGATACCACCGCCACACCACCCCATTTGTTGGTGTTGAGCGCAAGCTCGGACGGGGATGATCTTTGTGGTCGCAGCTATCGCCGCGAGTTTTGGAGTTGGTGGTGGTGCGGAGGAAATTCGGGAACCCGTAAGTGCAGGCTCGAGCGGCTCCGAGCTAATGGAGCCGAAATGTTTCGTGGGGTATCGGGTGTGGCACCCGGGTTCGGTGAAATCATCGGTTGGAAGCAACAGAGCGCATCATGGATGAGCTTGACTTGACCCCGAGGAGAAGTTAAAAGGAATGGTGGCACCGTTACGCGATGAAGCGATCGGTGGTGGTTGACTGATTCGGGATGGTGCCACGGGTGAGGATCCGACACAGGAATATGTTAAGGAAGCATTTCGAGAAGAAGTATGTGGGAACCGGTATATCTTGATGAGCAAAGAAAGGCATTTTCGGGTGGTTCAAAGGAACAAGTCCGTGGCGGAGTATGAGGTTGAATTTTCGAGGTTGAGCCGACATGCTCGAGGAGTAGTGGCAATCGAGCCGAGCATGGCCGTGGTTCTGTTTTGAGGACGGGCTAAGGGATGATCTCGAGATCGTTGATAGCACCGCATCAGAGAGCAGGAGTTTTCTACTTTGGTAGAAAAGGCCAAGGTGGCTGAGGGAATCAAGGATTCTACAAAGCAGGCTATGGATAGGAATAGGCCCAAAAGAGGTTTTGGAATGTCTGGAAAGGTTCATAAGAGGCCTAGAGTTGATGGGCCGCGAGGTCAGCAAGTTGGTTCGGAAGGGCGGTATCGACCTTGTGATGTGTATGGAAAGAAGCACTTAGGAGAGTCTTTGGAAGAAAACAGGAGGATGTTTTAGATGTGGGTCCAAGGACCATGTGATCAAGGATTCTCCTAAGCAATCAGATAAAAGCCGACCAACAGCTCAGGATGTTAGTCAGACTGGTAGAGGAGGACCGCAGCCTCAACGAGGTCGTGGTTCGAGTAATGAGGTAATGGTGCTTGGCAGAGGCCGTGGAACACAAGGTAGAGGTGCTTTGCTATCATCGAGGCAAGGCAACCGAGGTTTGGTTTATGCGGTTCACGGAGGGAAGATGGAGATGCGCGGACGTTATAACCGAGTGACGTTCTTTATTTTTGACAAGCCCTATTTTTCTCTAATTGATATGGGCTCGACCCATTCCTATGTTGCATGTAGTGTAGTGGAAACACTAGGCCTAGACTCTTAACCTTACGATAGGCGGATGATCGTAGTAAGCCCATTAGGCCTAAGCTGTAGTGGTGGATAAGATCTTCGGAATATACCCCTAGAGATTCAGGAGTGAACTTTCTGGTCGACTTAATGGAACTACCTTTCGGGAGTTTAAACTTATACTTGGAATGGATGGCTAGTAGAGCACCGAGCCGTGTTGGATTGTGCGGCTAAACGAATGGAACTAAGGACCCGGAGGATGAAGTAGTAGTAATGATCGAGAGAGAGAAGAAACTACCGTCCAACGTAGTTTCGGCGTTGAAGGTGAGAAAATGGTTAAGAAAGGGTGCAAGGCGTTCTTAGCCTTCGTAAGTGCGTTAGGTGGAAAGGAAGAAGGTGTCGGTGGAGTTAGAACGGTGAAAGACTTTGAAGATGTATTTCCGAGGAATTACGTGAATACCCCGGATAGGGAGGTGGAGTTTGGAATAGGCTTACTACGGAAACTTGACTCTTGTGTCAATCGCTCCATACCGAATGGCGCGAAGGATTTAGTTGAGCTCAAGGCTCAAATCCAAGAGTTGTTGGATCGCGGGTTCATACGACCCGGTGTGTCTCCATGAGGAGCACCGATTACTGTTTGTAAAGAAGAAGGACGGAACTATGCGTATGTGCATAGATTACCGTCGATTGAATAAGTCGACCATCAAGAACAAGTATCCTTTGCCAAGGATCGATGACTTGTTCGATCGGTGAAGGGGCCGTAGTATTCTCAAAGATAGACATAAGGTCGGGATATCACCGATTGAAGGTGAAGGAGGCGATATCCATAAGATCGCTTTTAGGACAAGATACGGCCATTTTGAGTTTGTGGTGATACCGTTTGGATTGACAAACGCCCACCGCGTTCATGGATATGATGAACCGAGTTTTTCAACCCTACTTGGATAGGTTCGTCGTTGTGTTCATCGACGATATTTTGGTGTATTCTAAGTGCGAAGAGGAGCGTGATGAACATCTCTCGAGTGGTGCTACAAGTAAGGGGAGAAGAAGCTCTATGCCAAATTCAGCAAGTGTGGATTTTGGCTTAAGGAGGTGGCATTCTTAGGGCATGTGGTATCCGCAGAAGGAATAAGAGTGGATCCTAGGAAGATCGAAGCGGTGTTGGATTGGAAACCACCTAGGTCCGTGGTCGAGATTCGAGGTTTCTTAGGTTTGGCAAAGCTATTACGGAAGGTTCAGTAGAAGGATTCTCGTCAATAGCCGCGCTTTGACAAAGTTACTAAGGAAGGAAGTACCCTTTGAATGGTCCGATAAGCAACAGAAGAGCTTTGACAACCTTAAGAAGGTGTTGACGGAGGCTCCAAGTGTTAATTCAGCCAGAGGCTGGGAAGGATTTTATGGTGTGTCGTGACGCCGCATACGGGATTAGGATGTGTGCTAATGCAAGAAGGAAAAGTAGTCGCTATGCGTCTTGATAACTAAGGCCTCATGAGGTTAACTACCCAACTCATGACTTGGAACCGGCAAGCAGATGGTTTTCGCCCTTAAGGTTTGGAGGCACTACCTCTATGGAGAAAGGTCAGTGATCTACACAGACCACAAGAGCCTTAAGTATCTGTTGACTCAGAAGGAGTTGAACTTGAGGCAACGAAGGTGGGTGGAGTTGTTGAAGAACTACGACTGTTAGATAGAATATCATCCGGGCAAGGCGAATGTGGTAGCTGATGCCCTAAGTCGGAAGGTTGTATCGGATCTAAGGGCTATGTTCGCTCACTTAAGTTTGTACGATGATGGAAGCTTTGTTGGCGAGTTGCAAGTCAAGCCCACATGGTGAAGGAGGTGAAAGAGGGACAGTTGGTTGATAAGGATCTAAGTGCTAAGTTCTGATGTAAGTGCGAAGCGGAGAGTTAGAGGATTATAGTGTTAATGATGAGGAGTATTGTGCTTCAAGGGAAAGGCATGTATGCCTAAGGACAAGGAGTTAAGACAAAGGATTCTCGGGAGGCACATAGTAGCCCTTATGCTATGCATCCCGAGGCATTAAAGTGTACAGAGATCTAAGGGAACAATTTTGGTGGTCCGATCTTAAGCAAGAAGTGACTAAATTTGTGGGGAAATGTTTGACGTGTCGACAAGTTAATCTTTGAACACCAAGTTCCATCAGATTGCTTCAACCAATCGAGATTCCGCAATGGAAGTGGGAGAGAATTACCATGGATTTCGTTAGTGGGCTTCCTTACACCTACTAAGAAGGACTCGGTATGGGTGATAGTGGACCGTTTGACTAGGTCCGCGCATTTCATCCTGGTAAGAGTTGACTATTCTCTGCAGAAGCTGGCTAAGTTATATGTGGCGGAAATTGTGAGGTTACATGGTGTACCAGCATTGATCATCTCCGACAGAGACCCAAGGTTTACGTCTCGGTTTTGGAGGGCACTTCATCAAGCTTTAGGCACTAAGTTGGACTTCACTACGGCTTTTCATCCACAATCAGACGGGCAGTCCGAACGAGTTATACAAGTGTTAGAGGATATGTTGAGAGGCCGTGTGATGGATTTCTGAGGAAGTTGGGAAGACTATTTGCCTTTAGTTGAGTTCGCCTACAACAACAGCTATCAGGCTAGCATTCGGATGGCACCATATGAAAAATTGTATGGTCGGAAGTGTAGAACTCCTACTTGTTGGACTGAGTTAGGATAACGTCGAGTTCTGGGTCCAGAGTTAGTGGCCAAATCAAGAGAAGGTTGAGATGATTCGAGCACGGTTAAAGGAAGCCTCCGATAGGCGTAAGTCGCACGCAGACCTTAAGCGGAAGGAAATAGAGTTTGAAGTGGGAGACCAAGTGTTTCGAAAGTCTCGCCTTGGAAAAAGGTAATGAGGTTCGGTCGCAGAGGAAGTTAAGCCCAAGGTTTATAGGGCCCTATCGAGTAATCGAAGCGAGTTGGAGCGATGGCATACCAATTGGAGTTGCCACCGAGTTGCGACAGATGCACGACGTATTCCATGTATCCATGCTACGTCGTTACCGATCGGATCCGTCTCATGTGGTACTGCCGGGAAGAAGTAGAGCTAAGGCCGGACTTATCCTACGAGGAAGAGCCGTCGGATATTGGAACGTGATGTGAAAGTGCTACGGAGGAAGTCGGTTCCTCTAGTCAAGGTGTTATGGCGCAATCATGGATCGGAAGAAGCTTCGTGGGAACCGAGAAGAGGCAATGCGACAACAATACCCTCAATTATTTTAGTTAGAAAATTTCGAGGACAAAATTATTTTAAGGGGGTAGAATTGTAACATCCTAACTTTTGGGGTCCAACAATCACCCAAAAGTATGCTAAATGTGGGATTAAAATATGTTACTTTTACGGTTTATCAATAGGACCCCCAAACACACTCAAATAGCAAGCCAAATAAGTACAACATGAATTTAAGCAGAACTACTAACCCCTAACTTTTGGGATGCTACAGGTTTTTTATTTGAAATTTGTAAGTTTCAATTCTAAAAGAAAAAGGATATTTAATACCTTAAGTTCCACAAGAAAAATCGAAACCCAGTAAGTTAGGGCACGATTCTTCTTGAAGTCCCCAAGTATCACATATCACCGTTCTTTTAAAAACTTTGAATAAAATACGAAAATTTCGCAAAAACGTGTTTTTATAAAAAATGTTATGAATTTGATTTTGCATTGATATATTACAAAATATAAATCTAATATTAATTCACTATAAATACGAGTCGAATTAACGAATGATATAGACAATTAACAAAAGGATAATATGATATAGCGAATGATAATAATTGGATTATGCTAAAAACAATATTAAGTAATAAGAAAACATAAATAAATAAATACAAGTTATAAAATATGCAACAACAATTTTAAAATCTATAGTAAGTTCAAGAATTCAAGAAATGGATATAAAGTTCTATAAATAAGATCAATTATGAGAAACAAATAAATTAACAATATATCTAAACATTAAATAAATATTATAACAAAAAATAAAAATAAAAAGAGTAAAAAAAATGATAATTTTGTAAAGCAATTAATATGTATAACAATATATAAAAAGAAACTTAAAATATATAAAAAAAAATATTATGATAAATATAATTTAATAATTTAATAAATATAAATGATTATATATGATAAAAATAATTAATAAATAGTCTACAATAACTTTATATAAAAACATATATACTAATCATAAAATTACATATGTAAATAAAATAAGTTATATAATATAAATAGATTTTATACAAAAATAAAATTTTAAAAATAATATATGATATAACATGATACTATATAATATAGAAAAAGTGTATAATATAATAAATAAATTATAAAAGCTTGTAATAAAAAAATAATTTTAAACCGAATAATAAATAATAATTTAATATATATAGAAATAATACATAAAAAATATACATAAATAAATTAATATATAGATAATAAGGAAAATAATATAGACTATTCAATATAATAAAATAGTTTAATACAATGTAAAATAATAAAATAAAATAAAAGGATAAAAATAAAATAGAACAAAGAAAACAGGGGTCAAATAGCAATTAAAACAGATTAAAAGGATTAAATCAAAACGCACCTTAATCCATAGGGATCTACTGGGCAGTTATGCCTTTCTTCAAAACGGCGTCGTAATGAATCTGGCCTTTAGTGCAGCCCGAGGGACTAAATTGGAATGTAAATAAATTTTGAGGCATAAATTAGAAAATAATAAAAACTGGATTAAAAAATAAAAAATGCGGAAGGGTTAAAAGCGCAAATAACCCTTCCGCTTTAAAACACGCGGATCATTCGGGTCAAATCGGGTCAGATTTCGGGTAAAAGCCAAACGGCGCCGTTTTGATGCTTATTGCCTTAAGCCAAAACGACGTCGTTTTGATATTACTATATAAGTTAAAAAAATTTAAAAAAAAAATCATTTTTCTTCATTTCAGAAACAAAATCAGAGAGGTGCTCTCCCCTCTCCCCTCCAGGCGATTTTCGACAGGCCCTCCAACGAGGCTCCGGTGCCATCGCCGCCGTCGCCGGCCACCGCGCGCGGTGGCTGGAGTTTCAAAAGGTTAGTTTTTTCCTTTTTTTGTATTTTAATAAATATATATTATATATGAGAAAATAATAATAATAATAATAAAACAGTATTCGAAAAATGAAAAAAATAAATAAATAAATAAAAACCTTTGATGCTTTATGAAGTGTGAATATTCCGTGTAAAAAAAATATGTCTCTGTATATTTTCATCCCCTTTCTTTACAGATTATGCAAGGGTTTTTATAACCCTTGAACGAATTAGGAATTAAACATCGGACCCTATTTTTGCTGCTTCTTGCCATTTTCTGTTGCGTTTCTTTCCTTTTGCAGGTGGACGGTGCAGATCTCAATGGTGGAGCGCTGTTTGCACGTGGATTGCGGCGCGATTGGTGGGCTGTTGTCGAGTCACTTGCGGCGCGAGACCCCTACTAGGGTTTCCAGCAGCTGAAACTATTTTGGGCTAATTGGGCTCCTTTGTACTTAGGTCAGGGTTATTTTGGTAGTGGTTAGTTTTTGGGTCTGGTGGTATTTGTTTGGGCTTAAGTGGGTTCTGGTTTTGGAGTCTGGGTTTAATGTTGTAACTGGACTAAAAAAAAAACTGGACTTTATTATTTTTTTGTTTTTGAATGGTGTATGGCCCGGGCAAAAATGGGCCATTACAATCCTCATCCAAATCCTCATGAAGGAATGTTGTCTTTACATCTATCTGCTCTAACTCTAGATTGTGTAATGCAACAAGAGCTAACAATGCCCGAATGGAAGTATGCTTCACAACTGGAGAAAAAACATCATGAAAGTAAACTCCCTTCACTTGACTGTAGCCCTTTACGACCAATATCACTTTATATCTTGTGTAATCTTGACCTGATCCTTCCTTATTTTTAAACACCCACTTGCAAAAAACTATTCTCTTTCTGGTGGGTGGTTTGACGAGCTTCCAGGTCTCGTTCTTTTTATAGCAGCCCATTTTTAGTGAAATCGGAACAGTGGTTTCGGGACCACAAATTTGAGCTAGAAAGAAAATTTATTTTAATATTATTGCATGGTATGTATTATGATAGGAATGTTATATGAAAATTCTGATAAGAAAATTTTACCGATTATGTGTTTAATTATGGAAAGGACCAAATTGCATAAAATGCAAAAGTTGAGTTCTAGTAGCTAAAAGGATCAATTCGTTATGGAATTCAAAATAAGAGGTCCTTATATGGTAATTAGACCATTAAAGAAAATTTAGTACATATTTTTGGTGATTCATTCATGGAAAATTAGAAAAGGTTAAGGACTAAATTGAAAATCAAAATAATTAAAAGATGATAAATAATTAAATAGAAATATCATCTTATTTTATATCATCTTCTTCCCCAAAAATACATAGAAACCCTAGGAAAAAGAAAACAAGCTTTCTTGGCTTAATTGGGTAAGTATTCTTGTCCCGTTTTTAGTAATTTTTATATTTTTGAGATCGGTATAGCTTAATCTATCTATTTTGGGGATTAATTTGAAAAGTTATCAAAGTAACAAAGTTTTGCCATGGATGAATATGCTGAAATTTTGAAATTTATGGTAGAAAATGAAAGGTTGTTGATAGATAAACAACTTTTGTAAAGTGCATTTTGATGAAATTTTGATTTAGGGACTAAATCGTAAAGATGTAAAATTTATGAAAAAAATTCTAAATTTTGTGAAATACATGTGTTGTAAATGTTACATGAAAATTTCGGTTAGGCTTGGAATAAGGATTAAATTGCATGAATTACACTTTCCGAGCTTAGGGACGAAATTGGAATTTATGAAAAGTTTAAGGGCAAAATGGTAATTTTGCCTAGGGTGTAAATTGAATCCAATTGAGTATGAAATGGATTAAATTGATGATTAAATCCTTTTATATAGATTTGGACAACTGATGTGCGATGTCAGAGTCTTAAAAATTTATATAAAGAATGATCGAGCCTAGAAACTAACTATGACAACGATTGAGGCAAGTGCACCTATCGAACAGTAGTATAGCTTAGTGGCAAGACCGGATTGTCGAACCCAAAGGAACCAGAAGTACTAATACTGACTCTCTTTCTATTATTTAACTTAAGATTTAAAGAATTTGTTGTTTAAACTAAAATTAACTAACTACTAAGCTAAAGACGCTAAGACAAAGAGAATGAATTGGGGAAAATATTTGTGGGGAAAACCAATTGATTAAGACAATAACCGAGGAAGAATCCACCTAGAATTCACTTGTTATCTAACCCTGAACCAGACGATTTATTCACTTGACTTGATCCGTAGGATTCCCTAATGTATATTAATCCCTCTCTCGAGGCGACCAACGTCTAACCCTAGGTTGATTAATTAAAATCTCTTTCTAATTAAAACCCCTAGAATTGCATTAACTCAATCTATGGACTCCCATATTAGGTTTGACCCTAATCCGGCAAATTTTTGTTACCCTATCTATAGGCGCGCGAGCAACTCCGCTTAACTATGCTAGATCTACTCTTAGGCAGGGACTTTTGCTCCACCACCTAAGCACATCAGTACTTGAATCAATATCCTGGAATATCAAAGTAAGAATTAAGAACACATAATTAAGAGCAAATCAAGTATTTATCATATAGTTCAGCAAACGATAACAAGATTCATCTTAGGTTTCATCCTCCTCAGGTATCTGAGGGTTTAGTTCATAATTATAAAAGAATACATCTCAGAAGAAAAGATAAAACAAAACATAAGAAAAATCCTAAAACCCCCTGAAGGAATTAAAGAGAAGATCCTCCGTCTTGAGTATGACTTCGGCTTCTTGAGATGAATCAACTGCCCTTTCTTCGAGTGAATCCCACAATTCTGACCTCTCTGGCTCGGCTCCTTGGCCTAGCTGGACTCCCCCTTGAAGGTTGGCCTCTAGGGTGTTTATATAGGCTTTTGGAATGGCTTTCTTTGCCTCTAAGTACCCTAATCCGAATAGAATTCTTCTTTGTCACGTCCGGGACACGCCCATGGCACATGCCTGTGTGAATCGTGGCCAGGCCGTGTTTGAACCTGCTGAAGGAGCACGGCCGTGTGGTCTTGGGCCTAGGCCGTGTCGATTTTGTGATATGGCCGATTTACTCTGTTTTAGGCCCGTTTCTCGTTCTCTTCATCCTCCGGTGCTCTCCTGAGTATAAAACATGAAATTAAAGGATTAAGAGCACGAAATTACATAATTCAAGGGATAAATCATCCAAAAGTCTGCTAAATGTGGGGTTAAAATATGTTATTATTACGGTTTATCAAATACCCCCACACTTAAGCTTTTGCTTGTCCTCAAGCAAAATTCTCAACTCACAATTAAAACGAACTTCCTCGATTCATAATATTCATCAATAATGTTTCATCATAATTCAAAGATAATTCATACATGGAAAATTCAACTCAGAGAGTCCTAAAGATTCAAAACAATCTAAGTCATACATTTTTGTAGCATGAAAACGTAGGTGTTTTCCCTCTTCTAAATAATTACCTCGGATTCAAAATCGACAAGGATTGACATCCTCACTAAAGATTCACTCAAATCACTCGAGGTGTTTAAGGTTCAGGAAAAAGCACTCATAAGTCAAACATGAAAAGTTAATCCCATAGGCTTGCATGAAAATAAAATCTCCACCACTATAATATGAGATGATACACAAATCATAAGGTCTTTAACAGGGTTGTAAAGGGCCTTGGGTTAAAGGTGTGGATAAAGGCTGAATTAGAGAGTTAGAATCGAGATTAACTTGACAAATTACCTAACTAGAAAAATAAGCTAATAATTACATCAACTAAAAACTTGTAATACTAATAATACGAGCTTTTTCTTCAAGATGTGGAATTTAAATATGTAAGCCCACTTACTAATAAAACTAATAATGAATAAACTTCGTCGTTTTTTTGAAGAACAAATCAAATACATAATAAAGGATAAATTTAGCTACTAAAATAAAGATCATAGTTAGGCAACTGATCATATTAAATCTCGATATAAGGGTAGTCAAAAGGAATGGTGATAACAAATACAAGATGGGTTTTGGGTTAATATTAGTGGGTGAGTCAATAAATGGATTGTTAAGATCAAAGGGGTTCACTAGGGGTTAATTGTAAGGGTAGGCTTTTAGTGGAGTAAGTGGGTTAAAACCTAGGTGCCTTTATCATCTTAGTATATCAAATCAAAGGTGTGGTCTCGACATGTATAATCGAAGCAAGTTCTAGAATAACAAATCAATGTTGACACACTCATAATCAATAAAGTGAGCATGAAAAAAAAATATGCTCTAAAAGGCTCAAGATCTCACAAAAATTATGGGCTTTTTGACATCAACCTTGTAAATTTCAAATTTCAAGGTAATAACTAGATTCAGGTAGGCAACCTAAAAAAAAAATTAATTACGGAAAATACACTTATCATGCTTGATTCTCTATTATCTTAAAGATTAATCATCAATGCACAATTAACTATGACTTAATCCAAAACATATCAATAAAAATCATAAATTACAGAAAATTTCATTCTAATCATAGTATGAGAAAATTACTTAAGAAACAAGACATAATTCAGGATTTGAGAATAATGCAAAAAGTTAGGCGCTTTTAAGATTCACCCCCCACACTTAAGATGTACATTGCCCTCAATGTACAAAGATATATAAAACAATATGATAGAAAAATCAAAAGATGTGGAGAGGAGTGAAACTCCCTAAATTTTTGGATGGATTCCTTGGATGACGTTTCATGATGAGTGTGATGACTAAGTATAAGTGACTTTTTCGTTTCTTGAGTAGTATATTTAATCTGTTTACTCTGCGAAGTCATCAATTAAATTTAATAGATGTTGTTATAGAAGCTTAGAGTTAGAAAGCCAGTGATGAAATTAAATCAATTATACTAATGAAGTTTTTAAGACAATAAACTAAAAATGGAAGCCAAAAGAAATAAAAGTAAAGAGAAACTAAAGATAAAATTAAAAACAAAAATGAGAAGAAAAGGACTCAGAGGTCCTCGTCATCTCCTGAATCGCGAGGTGGTGGAGGCGGCTATATGTGAAAGTGATGACAGATCTGCTGAAAAGTCACCTCAATGCCGTCGAATCGTCGAGCGGTGTTATTGAATTGTTGCATACAGTAATGCTCGAGCTGAGTGAGACGTGCAGAAATGTCTGAGAGTGAAGCAGCTGAATGAACTGGGCGATGGCTCTATTGTGGTGCTTTGTGTGGTGGGGGGACATCTTCAGTGATGTCCGCGGGATCCTCCTCGTCAGTGGGAGGTGCTAGTCGATATTGGGGAGGGTCAGTCCCACGTCTACGTTGGATCATCCTCATATGTAGCATTGTCTGGATGCCCTGTGGGGACATCTGACCTATCAATGTGAGTGAGGAGACCTGGGCAGCAGTGTTGAGGAGCCTGAAATGTCGAGCCAAGCGCGTGACGTATGGGCCCATAGATATGACCCCTCTCCTATGTTGCTCCGTCTGATGTTGAATGGCACGAGCTATGAAATAGGCTAGGTCGAACACGTGCTCGTTTGCCATGCACCATAAGAAATATGCGTCATGAGTGTTGACGACGCTAGTGCTTTCTCGCCTACCTGTCAGTGTATGAGCTAAAATAGCGTGTACGTACCTGAGGGATGGGATGAGAGCCGTCGCCTTAGAGCGACTGGGGTCATAAGTGGGGGAGCTGGGTGCTATATTGTACCAACATCTAGCAGGGGTGTTGTGGATATAACGATGGAGCTCTGGGAGATCATGTTCTTCCATAAAGTCGTCTGTATAGAGTCCCAATGCGGCCCCAAATTGCGGCACATTCATTTTTCGTACAATGCCTCCGAGACGAAATTGGATCGTGCCGGGGTCATCGTGACTCGTCATTACCGTCTGAAGGTGGAACGTGGAACAGAGCTCCAGAGTGTGCTCTAGATATGTGGGCTCGACGATTTGGAAGAACTGGTCCCACGGATCGGTAGTCAGGAGAGCCCTTATGTCGTCGGCTAATTGGACATGCTCCAAGGCTGTCCAATCAATACATCTCCCTGTGTCGAGGGGTCGTGCGTGAAGTATCTTATAAAGATCCTCCTGGGGTCCTAGAGGGAATTGTAGGAATAGGTGGCGCACTTCGGCAAATGCGCTGGCTGAAGACGAGCCAGGTCCCTTTCGTTTTTTCGAACTAGGGACTGCGGTTTTCTTGCCTCGGGACGATGACATTGTGTTCCTAGAAATAACATATATTCAACGATTCAAGTAGCGATTTTAGCGAAGATATGTCGCATAACAGTTAAGAATTCAAAGATATAGCAAGGAAAAAGAAATCTCAAAAAGAATAGTCTAACGTTTTGTATAAATATTTAAACAAGGATTTAAATGACTAATCAATCTAATAGTGAATATAACTAATCCTAAACAATAACCATAAACTAGATAACAACTAAATAGTATTCAAGTGATAAAATAGTTCTAAGAAATGTAAAAATGGGGGTAACTGGTGGAGTGATTGGAGAGAAACAGCGCAGTTGGGAGGAGCACGGGCGCTGAAGGGTGATACACGGGCGTGTGCTCTGAAAAAAATGGGGTACACGGCTGTGTCGCGTCTGTGGATGGGCGTGTATCCTGTTGGCACGGGCGTGGACTGGTTTCCTATGTGTATGTGGACAAGAGAAAGAGCTACGGGGTATGGAAAGTGTAATATCCCGGGTTAGGGGCTATTTTGGTGTTGCATGTTATTGCCTGTATGTGGTGTGCTATGTTGCTATTTTTATGTCTTAGGGGCTTAATTATAGCCTAGGTGTATGCCTGAGTGAGTAAGAAAATTTTGATTTTTGGGCATAGGTGAGAGGAGTTGGAAGAGTGGGTTTAAGAATTTTAATTGGAGTTTTAAAGCATAAATAAGGAGTGGCAAAGTGGCAAGGCATGGGACACTTGGGAGCTAGGTGTGGCGTCATCTTCAAGGAGTGGAGGTCCAGTGTTCGAGCAGCAGGATTCCCCATTTTGGTTGCTTTTTGGGACGGCATGGTGGAGTGGTAGAAGCCAAATCAAACTCTAGCTTGGACCAAGTCTTCACAATCAAAAGGATGGTGGAGAGTAAATAGTGGAGTGTGACTTGGTCCACACATTTGAAATGTGTGGAGTGGAGTGAATTGGGGGATCATGGCCGAATTTTAGGGAGTGGGGAGTGGGGGTATGGACGGCTTAGTGTGGATTAGGGGGATGCCGAATGTACTCTTGCATTTTGGGTACATTTCGGTCAAACTTTGGTAGGCAAGAAAGCTCTCATTTTGTCGGTTTTAGCTGAATTCGCAAGGGTGTTCTTTTGTTTTCTTCCTTTTGAAACCGGAGGTCAAGCTCTCTTTTAGCCGAAGTCTTTTGCCTTTTGAGTTGTGTGGCCGAAAGTTTTCAAGCCTTTTCCATCCTTTTTCTTGTTCAATTGAACTAAGCCGAACCTAACATCCCACCTACACTTTCTTTCTTTGTTGAAAACCTTGAGCAAGCCGAAATCTTTTACTGGGTTCTCTTAATTTTCATTCTCCCTTTTCAATACCATCTAGCCGAAACCACCTTTCAAAACTCCCTTCATTTCTTCCTTTGGCAAACCGAAACTACTTCCAATTTTACTCACTTTTCCCTTTCTCAAATTGCCATTGCCGAAACTACATTCTTCTCATATTTCTTTTCTTTCTCCTCCATTCAAGCCGAATATTAAAGGTGTTAAACACCTTGTGCCGATTCCTTCTTTCCTAGTTTCAATATAGCCGAATATTTCCCTTTCCCTAATAGTCTCTTGGCCGAATATCAGTGGTGTTTTGGAGGCTTTGTTTCAATCGGTTGGTATTGGTAAGCTCTTGACCGAATGGTCATTTCTTTGATCTCAATGTGTTAATTTTAGTTATGGAAGGATGTTAACCTTTGGTAATCATCTTGTATAGGATCGTGGAGTAAGGAAGCAAGCAAGGAAATCGGTGTTCCTTGTTAACCAATTGGTAAGTGTGGGGTAAGTAATTGGAATATTATTGTGAGTTCAATCCTTAGACTTGGTTAAGATTATTCAAGTGTGTAACGATTCTCTCTTTTAGGGGTGACCGATTATCAAAGGGGCTATTAGTTGGTTCGGGTTTGGTAGGAAACCAAACATTTGCAAGGTAAGGGTTCAAGCATTAATCCTTTTGGTCTATGTGGTTGTTGGCCGAATGTCATAGTGCCTAATTCTATGTTGGCCGATTGTTTTAGGGGCTTGATAGTCAAGGGACGTAGATCGCTCGTTGGGATTTTAGACTCAGAGCTATCGTGTGTGTATACTAACACACTTATATTTAGTAATATTGTTAATAACCTGTGTGATGACTAATGGAACAGTGCTGACTGTTATGATACCCTCATGGGTATGAGTTTGGATTCGGGTAAGTCAGTATCACTATTGTTATAAATTTATTAATGATTTACATGATACCATGGTTATGGTTATATGTGACATGGGATATGAGATTAGATATATTTGTATGACATGCATGATTGTATGATATGCATGATTACATGAGCATGATATGTATGGGTGATACGAGAGGAGGGAGCGGTGATCTATTGTCGACGAGCACCGGTGCTTTGGTAGCACACTTTGTGACTTTGGGTCACAGAGGTTTGGCACCTCCGGAGGTTTGGTACCTCGTCTCGTCCCAGTGGCTCAGCACCACCAAGGTGGGTTGGCCCTGAGATGATTATACGGGATTGACGCCTTGATGTTTTGGTAACACACGATGGGTTGGCCCCATCACCAGATTTGTGACTACGGTCACCAGTGCTTTGGTAGCACATTGTGTCTTTGGGACACCAGAGGTTTGGCACCTCATTGCGACTTGTCCCTGTGGTTTGACCACCGTGGGTTGGCCCCACTAGAGATATGGGATCGTCTGCTAGTGATTTGGTATCACACGATGGGTTGGCCCCATCACCATTGGATTCGTGACTTCGGTCACCAGTGCTTTGGTAGCACAACTGTGTCTTTGGGACACCAGTGCTTTGGTAGCACATTGACGGATATTGTGTCTTTGGGACACCAGTGCTTTGGTAGCACATTGTGACTATATGTCACCAGTGGTTTGGCACCACCAGTGGTTTGGTACCACACGGGGTAGAAAAGGAGATACGGATGGTTAGGATCGGGTTGCATTAATCATGTTGCTATGTATGATGTGTGTTAGCATGTTGATTCTTTGGGAGCGGGATTTACACACTGAGTCACTCGACTCACCCTCTCCTTTGACATTTCAGGTGACTCGTAGGCGCGGACTTGGAGCCGGGATGGACTCGAGGTGCTTATGCCATGCTGAATAAAGTCTTTACTCAGACTCTATATTTTTTGGGTACTTTAGTTATTTACTTTTATTTGGGTTTTTATTTGGTTTTGTAAAAGGCCTTTAAATTTATGTTTTAAGTTGGTTGATGTTTTAATTAGATTTAATATGCCTTAACAAAATAAGCCGGTATAAGTTTTACTAAAACCTGGAAAGATAATGTTTTCAAAATTATAACGCGACGTGTTTTTAACTATACCATCGGGTATCACACTAAGTCTTTTTGACAAACAAATTCAACTGGTTTCCAATTCTAACTTGTAATTCATCTAAGTTCAAAAGTGTTTTATGTATCACTAAGAAACTAAGGAGGTTTTAAATGGTTTTAACTAGTTTTAACTACAAATTCTGGCTAAGTTTTCAAAATCTCCGGGTTTTAAATACATCAAAAGTGTTTCAAACAAGTCTACTCAAATCTGTTTCAAACACACTGTGATTTCACTCCACTTTTAAACGAAAAATCTGAACTTCTTAGAAACGTTTTTCCCCGTAACATACCAGATTCGGACGTGGTGTCCTGTCCGGGTTTGGGGTGTTACAGAAAGTTAAGGGAGGGGAGGATTTTGCTGGTGGCTGGAAATGTGGTGGTGGTTTAGAGAGAAAAACAGCTAGGGTTTGAAATGGGGGGAAATTTGGGGAAGACGGGCTTGGTGGTCTTTAAATAGGGGATGGGGCACACGGTCAATAGCCACGCCTGTGTTCCCTTTATTCAGCCTGTGTTTTTCGAGGATTTAAATTTTAGGCGCGTTTATGCTGTGTTCCACGCCTGTGTTTCGTGAGCGTGTTATGCCACACGGCCATTCTGCACGTACGTGTTTTTGGTCATACGCTCTTGCTTCGTAAGTCAGTGTCGTCCACGGTTCTAGGGCACGAGCGTGGCTTATGCCCGTGTTGGTTACTCAGTGTTCACCATGGTTTGGATACACGATCGTGTCGCACACCCGTGTCGATTACATAGTTTCAACCACGGTCGCGTCGCACGGTTGTATCCCTTAGTCGGAGCCCGTGTATCGTATAAATTTTTATCCTATTTCTGTACGGTCTCTGCCACGCCCATGTACCAATTTGTGGTGTCCACACGGCCACGGCCACGGCCACGGCCGTGTGCAAGGCCGTATGGTGTGAAAACCCTGCGCTTGATACATTGGTTAGTTTTCAGTTAGGTGCTAAAAACTGAAAATATAACATTAGTGAAGTTAGTGCTCGGGTTGCCTCCCGAGAAGCGCTCGTTTAAAGTCTTAAGCTAGACTTACCCTATTTTCATTCCTAAATTGAGGCTCTTGGAGCCGAAGTTCCTCTCTTATATCCCCAAAATCTTCACCATTATAAATTTTTAATCGGTGACCATTTACCTTGAATGTGCCATGAGTTGGATGAGTTACCTCGATTGTGCCGTATGGAAAAATGGTTTTGATTACGAATGGACCTGACCATCTTGATTTCAGCTTCCCAGGAAACAATTTGAGCCTTGAATTATAGAGCAGAACTAAATCTCCTACTTCGAATTGCTTTGATTGTTTTAAACGAGCATCATGGCGTCGCTTTGTCGCCTTCTTATATAATCGTGAGTTCTCATAGGCATCAGCTCGCCATTCATCTAACTCATTCAGCTGCATCATCCTCTTCTCACCTGCGGTTTTAAGATCGTAATTCAAGAATTTTATAGCCCAGAAGGCTTTGTGTTCTAACTCAAATGGTAAATGACAACTCTTCCCATAGACAAGTTTGTATGGGGATGTTCCTATGGGAGTTTTAAATGCTGTTCTATAGGCCCATAAAGCATCGTCTACTTTTAATGCCCAATCTTTCCTGTTTGAATCTACTATTTTCTCTAGAATACGCTTAAGTTCTCGATTTGCTACTTCCGCTTGTCCACTGGTTTGAGGGTGATAAGGGGTAGATGTTCTGTGGTGTACTCCATATTTTTTCAAGACTTTGTCAAATTATGTATTACAAAAATGAGTACCCCTATCACTAATAATTGCTCTGGGTGTTCCAAATCGAGAAAAAAGTTTTTTGAGAAATTTCACCACCATTCTGGCATCATTAGTAGGTAAAGCCTGGGCTTCCACCCATTTTGACATATAGTCTACTGCCACTAGGATGTATTTATTTCCAAATGAGCTAGGGAATGGGCCCATAAAATCAATACCCCATACATAAAAAATTTCGCATGATAGCATGTATGTTTGAGGCATTTCATCATGTTTAGAAATATTACCTGTTCTTTGACATCTATTGCATGAAGCAACATACCTGTTAGCGTCTTTGAACAAGGTTAGCCAATAAAAACCTGATTCGAGCGTTTTATGTGTTGTCTTAATTCCACTGTAATGTACTCCTGAAGGTCCTGAATGGCAGTGTTCTAGGATTTTGCTTGCTTCTGCTTTTGTAACACATCTCCGAATTACTTGATCTGCACATATACTGAAAAGAAAAGGATTCTCC